>VXAD01008736.1:795661-1042802 GCA_013399195.1 Dicrurus megarhynchus
CACCCCACTCCTGTCTCACACACCCCACTCCTGTCTCACACACCCCACTCCTGTCTCACTCACCCCACTCCTGTCTCACACAGCCCAGTGCCCTGGGTTTTATTTACTTTATTTACACCCATGCAAGGCCACCCACACACAGCTCTTGCAGCTCCAGGCTCAGTCCTACTGGTTGTTCAGGAGTGCTGCTGGGGGGAAATGGAGGTGAGGGGAGCTAAAGGGACTCTGGCTGCTGTTCCACTCTCCCACAGCACATGCTTTAGTCAAGTGGATGCACTGCCACTTGGAAGGACTTTCTTCCAGGCACGAGAAGACCAGGATGTTTGTAGTGATAGCATAGTCAATAAAACAGGGAAATCTGGGATCAGGAAACTCACAAGCTGTGCTTTAATAACACTTCTGTAGACAGAACACCGTGTTCTGGACCCAAAGTGCATGGGCAGCTGATATAACAGCAAATTCATCCACTTAATTATTTACTAAAACCGCACTGTGTGACATCCGTGTGTTCAGCTAACCCGATAACTTCCCATTCCTTCCCTCACTCTGGCCCACTCCCCACATTTTCTGCCAGCCATTCCCAGCTGTGGCCTGATTAGGATGAACCTAGAGTGCTTGATTTATGTTTATTTCCCTCTCGTATCTCTTTCATTCATGGTTTTGCCCCAGTCAAAGTGTTGCTATCAATTGGAGACTCTAATCAAATCTTGGCTTCCTAAAGATCATCTGAAGTAGTTTTTAGCTCTTCTCATCACAATGACATGAAAGGCAGAGTCTTTTTGAGGTGATATCATTTTCTCTGTCCATTAGACAATGGTCAGCTAAATTCTTACAGATTAAATTCTTCAGTTTCCTTTAGGAAAAGGAATAAGATATAAGACTTCCTTAAGTGCTTATGTTTGTGTCTGCCTGCCAATGAGTGAAATAATGACAAAACACTTTCAGCAGTGCTTTACTCCCCTCCTAGAGCCCTTTGTTATCCACCAGAAAAGCAGGAGGTTCCATCCCAACTCTTTGTTGACCCCTAGCATGGTTAATAATAAACCCTGTGGCAGGTGATGATTATGATAATAAATGACATGAATGACGGATAAAACGTGGAAGGGACCCCTCAGTGTTCCTGCTATTGGGAACAGAGTTCCTTCCTTCCATGTCCTAAGCAACAGCAATTCCCACTCCCTGGGAGTGAGAACCATCCTCCAGCATTAGCTTTCCTTTGGCTGTGCCTCTTCCCTTCCCTTTCCTTCCCTTTCCCCTTTCCTTTCCTTCCTCCCTGATCTCCAGCAGACCAGCATGCACTGCCACCTCCTTCTTTGCCATATCCTGAGCTCCTAGGAGTTGGGTCTGAGCATGATTGGTTTCAGTTCCCAGGCACTCTGAGGAAGCAGGTAACAAGCCAAGGGAGCTGCTGCACAGAGGCTGAAGGACAGAGAAGCCCTCCATCACCCATGCTGCACACACAGCATGAGTGACAGCCAGAAATGCACTGTAAATAGACTTCCTCCCTCCTGCTACCCTTGCACAGCATGAGAAATCCCCCCAGGGAACCCAGGGACTCGAAATGCACATTCACCTCTGCTTTGGGACATCTCTGGTACCAAAACCTCTGCAGGCAACATTCTTCTGTGAAAAGCAGTAGCACAAACACCAGTCTGGCCACCATGCATCCCATTTCTCTTATCCAAGGTCCCCTTTTTCTTCTTTTTAGTCCTTCAATATTTGACTTGTGGCATTTCTGAGTAGCTTGAGGACACAAAGCCACTCCTCACACAGCAATATTGTAATGGCTGTAGGGCTAAACTGTGCTGGCATCTGGTTTGTCAACGGGTGCCAATGACCTGAAAAATCCTCCTCTGCAAACCTCCTGCAGGGTCAGGGGGATGGATAAGCCTTCTCTCTTCACTAATTTTCTAACAAAAATAACCAATGGGAAGCATTTAATGCCACAGCACGAGCTGTTTGCTCTTCATTGTTCTGTGATTATCAGAAAATCATTAATTTTTCCTGTGGCATTTCCAAGTGAATAAGAATAAAAGGATTGTCACAAAAGAGCAATGACAACACGGAAAGGAGTAACCAGCATCAAAATTGAATCTCTGGTTTAATTATGTGAGACTCATCAAAAAGAATCATCTCTTGTTCCCAGAATTGCTGTTTCTTTAGACAGCCATGCACAAAACCAAGGGAAAGGTCTGGTGTGGCAGCCATGGGGGCTGAAGAAACAGAAACCAGACACTGCTGCAGGGACTCCTAACAATTAACACCTAAAAGCAAAGGGGAAAATGAAGGCACACAAATCCAGAGAATAAACAATCCCTGGCCTCCGGTTATTCCTGTACCTCTCCCATATTCAGGAAAATGCCTCCACCCTCCGACGTGGGGATTAGATTGGCAGGAATCCCCCCAGTGTAAAACAGGGTATTCTCCACTAATCTGGCTGGATGGACATGCAGCATCACATCCCTAATCCGGGGCAAGCGAAGCAGCTCTGTGTGAGCCAGCTGAGGGGTGCAGAACCGTTGATTTAGCAGACATGGCCTTCTAATAAACACAAAGCCAATCTGTACTTAACGTGTTTAGGGTGACCTCTGAAGCACAAAGTTGTCTCTCAGTGGTCTAGTGCAGATTTCAGTGCAATTAATAATCTGTAAATCACAGCAAACACAGAAAAACACAATTGCTCTGCACAGTCAAAGAGTCAGATCCTCTTGTACTAGAAACCACATCGTATTTTACATTTATGCAACTTATTGCATTCCTTAGCCATATCATGAGCCCATGAAAACCTTTTCATTAAATTAATGCTCTATGTCTCTTTTACCATGATGTGCCTGATTAAAATGCCACTATATACTTTTTCCCCCTTTCTTAAAGGCCTAATCCCATAATACTTTACAAAGATCTTATGTGGAGATTGAGCTCTTTTTTCCCCCAAACCTTTCATCTTATTCAGTTTGATTAGGGTCATGGGGCCAGGCTCATCCCAAGCATAATTCCACTGGAGCCAAAAGAGCCACTCCGCTGATCAGAGCAGAGCACAGAAGCAAACATTTGGTGCCCTACATTTGGCAACACAAAAGGATAATGTTGTATTTATTCCCTTTTCAGTCTGAACCACACTTTGATAGTTCATTTGAGATGCTAATGAGTCAAACAGCCTTTTACAAGAGTAAATACTCCAAATATAGCACACTCCTCAAATTAGCTCCCTGTCCTTTCTCCAAACCTTCCAGCCACTGCCACACTGAACACTTTGGATGTGCTGTGCTGCTGAAGCTCTCAGGATGGAAATTACCTCGTGCAAGTTGTTTGAACCAATCCATCCGAGACTGAGCCACTGGAATCTCCCTCTCTGCTTAAAAGGCAGAATTCACCTGTACCCTCTCAAAGATCTTTGTCTCCCTACCAACCATGCAGCAACTTTACAGTAACTTCCAACTGGTTCAATTGTCCAGTTCTACATGTACCAACTCTGTTCACGTAATTTGAAATAAAGTCACCTAAGGACAAAAGTCACCAAACTATTAAAGATTAACAATAGGTTTTTTTTTTACTTTCCCACCCAAAAACATTCCCAGAGTGCTGTAAATTCTGTCTTGTTTAACAAGAATGTCTCACACACAGGGGCTTCACTGAACAATCCACAGCTCTTCCTCATTTGGGATGAAAATGAAAAAAAATGGAAGCTTAAAGGAAGAAGGGATAAGAAAACTGTGAAAGTCCTTGGAGCTGCACTGTGTCTGAACTGCAAATATTTATAATTTTTATGTCATCCTATAAAACCTGGACTTTGTAATCCATTCTATTTAACATTCTCTTTTAGGAGGTTGATAGTCCCCATTCACTTCACATACTCCAGGTTTACTGCTTTCTCATTCTGCCAATAATAAAAAGGTGCCACAGATAATTAAAAACAAACTCAGTCCCAGCATTCATTAAAGAAGAAAATACAAACTTCTGAAAAGCTGTCACATACAATAAAGCAGTGTTATCTGCCCAGAATTACAGTGATTTCAAATGGATACGTCTGGAGAACAAAATCCACCGAAATGCAGTTAAATTAATTGCTGTTTTACAAGGGGAGCTTAAAAATGGAGTAATTAATTGACCTACTGCTTGTGACAATTTCCCCATAGTTAACAATCAGTCCTGCAAAAGATGAAAAAACAGCCCAGTTTCATTTGAGGAGAGGTGAATTCAATCAGTGCAAACCAACACTGCCAGTGTTCCTGTGATAGGGGAAGTGTACAGGAGAAAGTAAAGAATATCCGTGAAACGGGATAAATTCCAAACTCACTTTTATCTTTGCAACCTCACTGCACCCAACAGCATTGTTTCACATTAGGAGTGGGGTTCTCCCAGTGCCCTGACATTGGGAATACTTAGCCCTGGGCTCCCAGTTGCCTGGGTGGAGAACAGTGTAATTTGAAACTAATTGAAAAAGTCATTTTAGTAGCTGAGATTTGGAAAAATATATGGGTTTATTCACTATCGGGACATTTTATTTACTTGTTCATTACTCTGAAACAGATTGTGCAAAATACCTTGAAACGCAGTTTATTAACGTAGCTGCAATTGCCTAATTTGTCATGCACAGAATTCCTAATAATTGAAATCAATTCTAAAAAAAAAAACCCCAAACAAACCAACCAGAGATTGCACTCATGTTCCAAAGACCTCTAGAGCCTGCGAAAATATCCAGGCGCAGCGTGTAAGCGCTGCCTGGAATGTAGAAAAGGCACAGCGGGAACACGGATCCGTCGGGATTTGGGAGGAGGAGGGTGCAGTGCCCCACGGAAGGACTCACAGAGTGACAGGTGACGAACAGGGCACCCACGGAAAGGACACTGCAATCCCAAACGCCGGCATTTCCACGGCAGTGCAGGGTTAGGAAAAGGGGAAACACAACAGACACGAGAAGTGTGCACACCAAAGCTTCACGGCAGAACGGAGCCCTCTGTGCTCTCCCTCCCCTTCCTGGGGATCCCGAACACTCAGCTGGGATTTTTGGCTGCCACTCAGTATTGACTGGTTTTGGAAAACAGGCAGTGACTCCAATGCAGCTCCCTCTAAATTGTGATTGTTCCAAGTAAGCTTAAAGCAGACTCTTCTCCTCCCCATACGTTACCCAAACTCGTGTTCACTGCAGCTCTCCCCTATTCCTGCTCACTTGCCTGAGCTCCTCTGGGTTTTCTTGTCACTTATAAAGTATTTGATGGCCCAAAGGAGTTTTGTGTCACCTGAAAATTTGGAGTTCACTTCAGTCTCCAGATCATCAAGGCAAAAAAAAAAATCCTTTTCCCAGTGCCAGAGGGCAGGGCTGGATGGGATCTTGGGCAGGAATTGTTCCCTGGGAGGGTGGGCAGGCCCTGGCACAGGGTGCCCAGAGCAGCTGGGGCTGCCCCTGGATCCCTGGCAGTGCCCAAGGCCAGGTTGGCCATTGGGGCTTGGAGCAGCCTGGGACAGTGGAAGGTGTCCCTGGGCATGGCAGGGGTGGCACTGGAGGGGCTTTAAGGTCCCTTCCCACCCAAACGCTTCTTTAATCATCATCTGGCATAAGACAATCTCTGGCAGCAGGACATGGACTCTGCCCAAGCCAAGCAGTGACCATTACAGTCACTGTTTCATCTAAGTCGAGAGCAACAGATTTTTTGACTTTTATTCAGCCTTTGGTGCATAAACTCACCACCTTTTTAAAAATGCAAGTATGTTTTGTGCCCACTGAATCCTTTTTATTCTCATCCTTTACTGACATCTTCATGCAGCTCCAGCAGCCACAGGAGAGAATTTCCCCCAACAGAAGCAAACCTTGTCCTAACAGGCCACATTCATTGCCCTGCTCAGTGATTTTATTCTTTAGATTAACCCCTCCACCTCCCGGGGACTGAAGTTGTGCTTATCAGGCCTTTGTCCCTCTCTAGGACTCCACCTAGAGCCTGCCTTGAAGCTTCAACGTGCATTCCAAAAATGGTAGGATTGGAATCAAGACAGGTGGAAATTCTGATTTGGAGCTAGTTTTGATAGAAAATTCAGAAATACAGGTTCTGCAAAATGCCTCCTCATATTTGTAAAAGAAAGTAGGAGAGTAACGTTTGTTTAATGTAATTTTTCTTACAGTTTATAAGCACCTAAAGATTTCAGATCAAAAGTGGGCCCTAAAGAAGAAAATAAATTTCACAGCTGTGAGAAAAATACAAGGTGTGAACAGCTTATAAATGTGGGGAAAATTCTATAAATGCTGTGGGTTTATCCCTTAAAAATAATCCTAATTCTATGAACAAGAGCACTGGAAATGATCACAGTTTCTATGAGGTTTTTTAGTGTTATGTCAAGGATTTTGATGACATCTGATTCAGTGGTCAAGAGGTATCAATGTGTATTATTTTTGTAATTTAAGTCAATAAATTTAAGTCAATTTGAATATTAGTGATCCCTTAATATAAAATATCATTAAATCCTCTTAAAACAAGTGTAATTTGGGGGTCTTGGTAGATGTTTGGTGGTTTATTTGTTTTGATTTTTTTTTTTTAAGTCCACAAACATATGAAAAAATGTACAAACCCAGCCCAAAATACACTAAGAATTATATTTCCATGTTTAAATATTCTATTGTTCATTCCTCCCTTCCACACACACTTAAAAAATTAAGTCAGTGGATTTTACTTGAAGGGAATTATCACAAGATGTAGATAACAGCTGATGTTTTCTGGTGGGCAGTGGTTGTGGAATATGCACCACCAGATCAGATCATCTCATCAAACCTCAGAGGTTGTTCCAGCTAAGGATTAATTGCACCAACTCGAGGCAGACAAAATATATTTTGGCACTGCTTCTGACAGATGAAAATAAAACAAACAATAAGGATCAGCTTGCAGCTAACAATATGCAAAATTAAAGACTATAACAATTTTAAACTTTTATGGGAGTGCTGATTAGCTTTTGTTGTAAAAGCTGCGAAGAGCAGCCCTTGCTGTTAAATCTCGTTACTCGTGCACTCAGCAAACAGAGGCAGCAGCCTCAGAGCACAGGACAGCAGACACTGAGCCAGCGCTGCTCGGCAGAAACGGCTTTTGCTGTAATTGGCCAGAAGTGGAACAGTGAGAAACTCAAATTACCTCTAAAGGCATCGGTGACTCTGTAGGCTGATTATAATAAAGAGTGTCCTATGCATTTCCCATCTGAAGGTTAAATTCTCAATTAATTTTTCAGCGTGTTGCCATCTCAGCTGAGTGCAGTTGCTAATTGCAGTGAAACAATCGTTTCCAAAAGCTTTGAATTCGTGTGCTGGGTTCCAGTCACAGTCAGACATCTCTGACAGTGCTGAAGCCCAAACCAGAACCACTGCAAAAACCCCAAATTCAAACACCAACATGACTTCTCAGATTCATATTTTAATTTTTTTTTTTTATTCTGGAAATGTAAAAATTTGTTGTTCTTGGTTATGTTTATCCCACATTTTTCAGACTCATTCATTTTTTTCTCATGAAAGCGAAATACTTCAATAGCCAACATCTTAAATACTCTTCCATAAAATGTGTGGGGAATAAAGAGAATGCACAAAGCAATATTTCAAAGTTGAGCACCTGAATGAATTTTATCTACAAATAATCGCCTTAAAAATCTAATCTACTGCAAAGCCAGAATTAACGAGCATCCTACTGATGAAGAATATTCCAGAATATATTTTTCTTTGTTAAAAGCCTTTTAATAGCTGCCTACTGCACCTTTCACAGTTTTGTGCCAGTGATCACAATGTATTTATTTTCTTTTGTTATTAAAAAATTCCAAGCACCTATAAAAATATCTATATTCTCTACAGATTCCAGCTCCTTCTCACCCTACATCTCAACCAGGGCAGAAACAGCTCTGCACCATGAGAACTTCAGGGTTGTCCTGTCCCTCTCTGAGGTTGTGCTGAGCCTGTCTAAACACATCCTTTGGATCATAAATGATGACAGGGAACAGCGACACTGGCATGGAAACAGCTTCAAACCAGATGTCATCCTAGGAGGAAAGATTACATCTGAGAAAGCACAAATTCTGATGGAACCCTCCCTGCTCAAGGCTGGAGTCCAGAAGAAAAGCAGCCATTAATTAATTCAAATATCTTACTAAAACCAAAAAATAGCATTTCCATGGTAGCACAGCTAAATTCTTTCGCGGGCTACACGTACAAGTGAGGCAGCTGGGAATTTTGGCTTCTATCAAACAATCAAGGAAA
This sequence comes from Dicrurus megarhynchus, assembly GCA_013399195.1. Classification (NCBI taxonomy): domain Eukaryota; kingdom Metazoa; phylum Chordata; class Aves; order Passeriformes; family Dicruridae; genus Dicrurus; species Dicrurus megarhynchus. The sequence continues at coordinate 803,883 of VXAD01008736.1, forward strand.
AAAGTGAGAAAGTTTAGGCCTAAAAATACAATAGCAACACCTAGCACAGGTGAGCAAGGCCTGGGGTTCCTGCCCAGCTCCCCAGAGCTCCAGTCTGCGTGCTCAGAACGATTCTCCCTGCTGAAAACACAACCTCACCTTCTGCAGTCCCTTAAGGGACTCTCTGTCCATTTTCAAATCATATTGCAGGTGAACAGACTGCAAACTACAAAACAAACGGCACTTTAATAGACAGGATGTGCAAATTTCTCACCAGCTCACCAGGGCACAGGTGAAGAACTCTTAAATGATCTCACCCAGATATCCTGTGAGTCAGTAAAAATGGATAAACTGAGGCACAGAACGCCTGGAGGGATGTGGGGTGGATAGGGATGGAAAGCTCTGCCTGAGGGTGGGGGTCTCCCAAGTTCCAAAGGGTCATTCCGGGCCAAAAATTGTCCCCTCTGTCCCCTGTGAGCCCAGGCAGCCAAACCTCCACACACACTGACCCCAACTAACACTTCCAGTGCACATAAAGAAACTACAGCTAATAAAACCCAATAAATGAGTGTATACAGGCCTGTTATTAACACAGGGACCCTTCAGCTGTGCTGGGTGTTTTGAGTGGATTTGGGGATTTTTTAGGTTGTAAACTACATAATTTTCTTACCTTTAGACAACGTGAGCCAAATTCTCTTGCTAACTCGCCAGTGTTAATGAGGGAAGACCTTCACACTTTTTTGAAGCTTACATCTTTATTATCCCTTTATTTACTCAAATACAGTGATGAGGCAAAAAAGGAAAAAGAAAATAACAAGTAAAGAGTACAAAAGAGGGAGGAAAAGTCTAGGACATAAAAAAACATTAAAAAGATTGCAGGGCAGTAAGAGTGGAAAAAATTACCTAGAAATGGTATCACATGAGGTAAGTTTTATATCCAAAGGTGGATTATAACTTTGGGGTTTACATCACCTAAGAGTGGGTTTGTTTTCATAGCCCACCTGCTCTCCTGTATAGCTGTGGAAAGGCTCCTCAATGTCAGGCCATTAATCTTGTGACCCTTAAAACATTTCTTTGTTTAAAACTATGAAGAAAGACCTTCACTAGAGCGCAGTTGCAATCATTGGAGAAAACATTAATCACTTGAGAAGTGGTGTTTTGAGACTCATGAAATTGAAATGAATCACAATATGAAAAATGCAATTATTTTTAAGGGCTTTGTTTTGTTAACATTCAGTCCCTCAATCTGCTCTCTTTGCTTGTGTGTTTTGAGGGGAAGGAAGGGGTTCCAGTGCTGGTGTGGTGCTGGGTACCTGCTCCCTCCATCGTCCCCTGCACAATTCCCATCTCGTGGCAGTGCCTGTTCCCACTCTTATCTTCCCATCCAGCACCTCAGCGCAGTCCCACACACAAACAAGCCTGGATTTCCCTGTGGCACGGCAGGATGATTATCTGTCCTTTTATGAGAGATTTTTTTTGTTTGAAGAGGCTCTGCTTTCCTCGGAGAGCCACTAAGACAAGCATTCAACCTTGGAATAAATAAAGAATTCACTTTCTGACTATTTATTGACCTATTAGCTTTGAAAGGCTTGTTTCTCTAATAGGTCTGGGTCCTGCAAAGGACTCAATAAATTGGTGTTCAGAGCAATGTGCCAGCAAACCAGTTTGCAAGTACAGTTTGGGACAAGAGTAAAAGCCAGCTGACGATTCCTGTGACTCCCCTTCTCTGGCAAAGCGGCTCAGGCTGGCAGAAAATCAACACTGACTTCCTGACAGCCAGACCAGAGCATCACATGGGACATCAGTCAAAGGTGTGAGAGAGGCTGTGGGGATAAATGTGGGCTACCAGAGCTAGACAGGTGTGATGGCCCTGACAGACACATTTGAAAACCACTTGCAGAAAAAGTTTGGATTTTACTGATGGTAAATAACCAAGTTTTATGCAAAGGGAGAGCTCAATTATTTTGAATAAAGTATTGTTTTACATCCTAGTAAGTCATGAACTCATTGGCAAAGCGGTCCAAGGAAGGTGTTGGGTTTTGTCTGGAGCAGAACCATCAGGTTGGAGTCAGAAAGGAGAACTTTGGATTTCTGTTGTGAGGGTGATTTTGTTTGCAAAATGTGACGAGTGCCTGGCTGCCTTTCCTCAGGGAGCCCAAGATCCCCTGACAGACAGGGGCTTTCCTTTCAGGCTGGCAGATTAGCCTGGGATTCCCAACCCCAGAGGGGATTTCAGTGGGCACAGCCTGTCCCTACCAAATTTCAGAGCAGTTTTGCCACACAAGCAGCAAAGAACAAGTCCTTTGCCCACAGGTGTCTGCTGACAGCTCCTACAGCACAAGAGCAGCTCAGCAGCTCTACCAGCAACATTCCCAGGAATTTCTCCAAGCCACACTGCGAGAACAGCAATCCCTGCCTGTGTTCAAGGATCACAGGATAGTTTCCTTTCCCAGGAAATAAATCCCTCTGAAGAAATGCATAGATTGCAGATATAGATTGAGCAAAGGATGCCCTCAGCTGGAACCTCCAAAGGCTTCTGTCCTGCACAGCGGCACCAAATGAAGCAGCACAACAACTTTAGCTCCAGGTAGGGAGGTACAGGAATCTCCCACTGGAGCCCTGAGCTCTCAAAGGATGCAAAGGCATCAGAGAGCTCTGGTTGTGGCCATCTGCACCATCCCTCCGACCCCAAAGTAGCAAAGAAGCAAAATAAACAGCAACAACAACAAAAATATTCCTGGCATTACTAAATTAGTCTGCTCACAGACCTGGGATAACCTAAATTCCTCAGGAAGACAAGAAGATCTTTGGAATAAGATGAAAATTCTGTCAAATGCTAGCCAGAAAATTGTGGTGACACCTCCAAGCCCAGGTACCCCTTCAGCACCCTCAGGCCACAGGAGCTGTGGGGGAAGGTGGGTTGGTTTGGGGGGTTTTATCCCCTCCCACTGTAAAACTGATTGCTCCAAAATAAACATAACATGTGGCTTAAATCTTATAGCCAAAAATAACACTATTGCAAATGATGAACTTAGAAAGGATAAATTAGGAAGGAATGGTCTTTGCTATCTAGTAGAAAAATTCAGCTTTTGAGGACAAATCTGAAAACCACCTTGCACTGTAACAAAATACATTAATTTGGTGGGGTTTAAAGAGTTAGAAGTGGCCTTTGAAGCAGTTCAGGCACATGTAAAGTTCATTTGCCTGAAGATCTCATGTTCTATATAGAACATTTCAAAGATAACGTAAAAATACATATTTTTGTTAGGTCTCTTCCTGGCAAGGCCTTCGACTGTACAGGGACTAAACTTCCCCTCTGCTACAAAATCAACCAAAGAAACTCAAGCTGAATCCTGCAGTCATTTTTCATACTAATCTTCTGTGCAGAACTTTCCTCATGGCCCAGACTCCAGGGTGCCAATTTGAAACTTTCCTCTCTAAACAGCTGTGATTTAATGGTACAGAAACCTGACTGCGAGCTCCGAACACAGAGCCCCTGTGCTGCTACAGATGTTTTCACCTGATGCTTTTGGAATCCATTAATTTAAAAAAATTAAGATTTTATTTCTTCAGAAGAGGCAAATTCACACCCATGCAGCTATAGAAGCACTTCTGCTATAGAGATCAAGGCACTATTTGCAAAATAATGTACATATTTGTCCTCATTTTTTGATAAATATCTCCCTTTTTTTATAAGGTAGTGCTCAATAAATTCTCACCCTCCTGTGGCTGTTCTGCAAATCCCTCCCTTTCACTCAAGGTCTGTGTACTAACCTGGATATTGCTGTCAGAGCTTACCAGGGATTTATAGAAGGCCACATTACATTGCTACAGAGCTGCAGTTTCTAATTTCATTTACACATCACAAAGTCCCCCGTGCTAAAGAGCAGCACAGAGAACTAGAGGCCAAATCTGGTCACTGAACCTAATGTTTATCTTTTGCTAATTATTTTCAAATGACATGTAATGGAAATAATTTATTTGTTGGCCTATTTTTGTCTCATTAGCAGCACTTGTAATTTCAATTAGGTTAATTAAGTAAAGTCCCACCAAGCAGGCAGCCTCAATCTTATTCCTTGCAAATTTTCCTCCTTCTCTGATGAGTCAAGCAGAGCTTTTGGTGTTGGGATAGGGGGGGCTCTGGGTGGAGGATGGTGACAGTTGTTTCATTAAACACAGGGATTTACTAAAACCTGGTGGGGCCAATTCAGCCATCAAATGATAAATGCAACTGAGAAGCAGGAAAAGGGAAAAGGTGTGAATAGAAGAAATCCCCAGGGGAAGAAACGATGCGAGGGATCACTTGTGAGGGGAAATGTGCTCATGGTGGCTTTGCTGTGTCTTACCTAAACCAAAAACCAAATTTTAGCAACACATTTGGTTTAGACTGAGGGCAGAGTGGAACCTGTAGCACAAACAAGTCCAGCTCTGACTTGAAAAAAACAAACCTTCATTGGTTTCACTTTCTTCTCTGCATAACTTATAGTGCCTAACCTGTTTTGTCCCCTGAATTTGTCAATCAAAGGCCCCTTTGGTCAGGATTGCTACTGCATGGGAATGCACCAAAGATCAGGTGCTGTAGTCTGCAAGTTCCAGACCCCAGCTGCAGAGCAGAAATAATGATGTCACTGCCTTCCACAGCACTGGGTGAAGCTCAGCATCACTTTGATACGTGACATTATTCTACGGACACATAATAAGTAACAAGCACCAAAAAAAGAGCAATAATTCTTAGATAGTGAGTAGATACTTTATTTAGAGATTTGTTTTCACACTAATACCTGGTCTAACAGGGATTTCACCAAAGCCACCTTCAAACAGGGATTAAAGCAGGAAAGCCTATTTGTGTGCAGCTCTGTAATGACTGCACAGCGTATTCTAAGGTCACACTTCACACTGGAAACCCAACAGCACATCTGACAGCACAGGATCCTGTGATTAAAGCAGCATAATGAGGATAATAACACAAAGAATAACAGCCTATTTACTGCTCTGGCTGAATGCAAAAATTTAGTCTTGAACACAAGCCCTGCACTCTGTACAAAAGTCCATGTTAAAGACATTAAAGAGGGTTTCAACAACTGCCCATTGACTGGGCTCCACAACACACCCAGCTCTGCACAACTCTGCACAAGTACAGCTAGAAGTTTACTTGTGAAAGAAAATGTTGGAACAAAGAGGCATTTATTCCTTTGGCTCTTTCCCTCCACTGTGCAAGCTGTAGCCATGCAAACACCCAACTGCCTTTATTTTTAATAAGCACTTACATGGGGATAACTTGGTACTGCTCAGAAACTTCAGACAGCTCTTGAAACAGATGGAAGCTTTACAGTACCTGAACATTGCTAAATACTGTTCTTAATACTGATCTGAATTTTAATTCTCATTGTCATACTAACCAGGTAAACCTGAATTAATTCTATTCTACTCAGTGACAAATTACCAGGCCTGCATTCTGCTTTTATTTATCTTGAGGTTTTTATCCATTTCTAACTTGAATAACCTCCATTGAAGACTATATTTATCTAAGACCTGGATCATTTGACAAAATAAATAGTAAGTGATATTTTATCTTAGCAGCTCCTGAAAATTTTCTAAACATTATTAGGATGAGAGATAAATTCCATTTTTATTACCTAATCTTGAAGCATAACAGCATCACTGGTACAATTATTTGCTTTCTTGATGGTATTTTCTCTTCTGTCACAGTGTTGTGGTAAGTCCAGACACTCAGGAACAAGGCATTTAAAATCCTGAGGAAAAGGCAGTGATGAATTTTGGGGAGGGAGGATATTCTGGAAACATCCCATCCTCTACATGGAGCCTCAGCACTGTGGGTGCATCTCAGCAGGAAAGGATATCAGTGGATAATCCTTTCTTTGGGATCCATTCCAAATTTACAATATCATCTAACTCAACTTGGAGCAAAACTGTAGCCCTGGGGATTATCTCAGGAGATTTGATTGAAATTCACTTTTCTAGAGAAACTCCTTAGCATTCTTTGGGAATCAAATATAAGCCAGCCTTATTTTCCACACCTCTCACCTTGTATTTCTCTGTGCTCCTAATAGTCTGGCATTAAATGCTCTACAAAGGAGGAATAGCAACCTATACATGTGAGTTTTAATTTTGCTAATCCTCAGTTACAGCCCAAAAGACCAAAAATGCTTTATTTGATGCCACTGTATCCTCGCTGAGCTTTTTCAAGGACTGTGCCCTGCAGAATAGAACGGACTTCGAACACATTTGTTAGAAATTAGGTAAATTCCAGGATTTTTCTGCTGTTCTTTGTGGAAATCCATATTCTAGCACAGGGGGAAGGATTGGGGGGTGTTATCCTTCCTCATCCCCCTTGTTTCAGTGCAACACAGAGTGGTTTCATAGGTGAATTAATGCATTTTTACCCCGCTTGGACAGAAGCAGAGCAGCCACCTAGCAAACAAACAATGTGCCAATGCTTGGGAAACAGAACTGCCTATCATACCTCCAAAACAAGCACCACAAAAACGGGCAAAGAGGCCATGTGGAACCTCTGGATCAACAGCAGTGAGATCCTTGCACACGTGACCATGCCAGCACAGGCTGCTACACAAGGTTATCACACATCCTTTATCTATAATGCTCTGTTTTTTCCTATTCCCAATGAATAATAATAAATGAAGCAAGAAATGAAAGCAATATCTTTTAAGAACATTATTCTGCCCTGAAAAAATACCCTAAAGTGCATCATTTCTTTATTTTAAAGTCGTCCTAACCCCGACCACAAATATCAAAAATTTGTATCACACAAAATATAAGGAGACATTTCTTCCTTAAACTGATGCTGGCTGGCTCAGGAGAGTCTTAGCTCTGCTAAACATCTGAAATTAAGTTAGGGCCTACAAAAGCTTGGACCAGCTGATAAGGACGTAGATAAACAGAGATACACAAATGCAAAAATAACAAATGCTGATCCTCAAGTCAAAAGCTCCAAGAATATTCCAATATGTCATTTAACTATAAATTTAGATTTTTAACTCTGCAATTCTTTTTCCACTCATGCTTTGCTGGTCTCTTCCTTTCAATAGCAGATGGCTCAAACAGAAGATACAAGTTCTGTTTGAGCCATCTGGCTTCCGTTGTCACCACTAAAACTTCTCACTTGACCTCAGTGATCCCAGACCTCTGAAGTGACCATAGAAAAAACCCTTTGGCCTTTCAAGTGGTCTGAAATCTGCACATGAGCAGAGATTAATCAATATCTTTCCCAAGCCCATGTCATTAAAATACTGAGCCATTACTTGCTCTCCTTATCAAATGTTAATTATTGACACACAAATACTTCCAGCCAGAGATGCTCTTCAAGATGCACAGGGTTGATTCACTCAACATTTCTTTTGGTAAGAAATCTTTGAGTGAAATTCTTCATAGCATAGGAAGTTTAATTATTTTGATAATAGGAATTTTAATTATTTTGATAAGAATTTGATTTCAATTGAATGGCAGCTGAACAAAGTAGGTTTGGTTTTGTTATCCTTATGACTTCTTAAAGGTTTTATTCTTGTGTCAATAAGGTTTAAAACTTTCCCATTATCTGGTGCTCCAACGCTGAACTTCTGAAAAATGTTAAATGGTTTTAACAATGCCAAATAAATGCATTCTCACAAAAGCATACACAAAAGCAATAATTTTTAATGGTATTATTATGTAAAAACATCACACTACTCATCAACATTTTAAGAGCTCATTGAAATAATGAAGTGGCTCCAGTTATTTCCATTAAAAGGTTTATAAATAATATCTCCTGTTTGCTGCCTTAGGAGGGCTTAGCTGGGTAATAATTGAAATGTCAATACATCTTCCTTGTGAAAGTTTCTACTTCTGAAAGCAGCATCTGGCTTACTGTAGGAAAAAACATGGAATTCCCACCTGCAGGAAGAACGTGGAATTCCCACCTCCTGAGTGCTCCTGCCTCATGATTTGAACAGCACAGCAAAGCAGTTCTTGCCATTCCCACTCCACAGTATTAAATGAAACCACACGTAAGGAAAAAAAAAAACCCCTATTTCACACTCACTCATGTAAATACAATCTCTTTAAAGACACACACACAACCTTAGAGCCCTCCTGCCCGATTTTTCTTCCCTTTTTCATTTTGAATCAATGGCAGTCTAAGAAAGAGGGAACAAACACAAGGCAAAGCATAACTCAGATAGAAGCTGCTCCAACAGCATAATAAGAAATGATGAAGTGCCTGGTCCATCACCTCTGTTGTTGTGAGCAGGCTCTTCATTATGCTGGAATCTTTCCTCACAAAGAGTTTTCAGTTGCATAACGGGATTTTTCATGAACAATTTAGGAGATGACGTTGTGGAGGAAAAGCTGAGCTTTCACATGCTGCCATCTCTGGCTGTTTCACTGATGCCCCTTCTCATTTTCAGCAGGCTCATTCTCCTTCAGAGCCCCTTGGACACTCTATGGAATCTTACTGTTTGTGGAACTGGAACGGTAATTGTTTCCTGTCAGAGACCCAGAGATGAGGAAAAATTCTGGGATGGAATTTTCCACTGCAAATCTGAGAGAGCAGGAAAGGAGTTTAATCCCATACACCCAGCTGCCTTGGTCTCCCATCAGTGTGCTCTGCACCCAGATGAACAGTGAGGGTTTTTATGGTAAAAATACACTGACTTTCATCCTCCTCAGCTCCTCCTCTTTGCCCAACTGACTCGAAGTTGGGCTCCTACTGAAGAGTTTCTGAATTCCTACTTTTTACCCCTTTCTCCTGGATCCAAACCTCTCAGGTGCTGATGAGTCAGAGGACGTCCTGAAGGAAAGGCAGTGAGAGTTTTTTGTTAGGAAAACCAGGTCTGATTGAAGTCGTCTTCGGTCTCAGACATGCTGAGCAGATAAGGGCATCTTGTTCCCTGAAAACTGATGAGATTTTTCAAAATATGCCAAAATTAAGTACCCTGTATTTTTTTGATACCTAATCAAAGTCACACATCAAAGTTTGTGAAGGAGAGGAATACATAAGGAGGGGAAAGAGGGTTTATTATTTAATAGAGTATAAAACTCTCTTAAGTCTTTTTCTACATCAAAATCTGTCAGATGGTTTTAAGACTGAGATCTAACACGGCTGATGTCCTGATCAAAACTTCAGAATGGCATTTAAACGTCAATGTCTGCAATGGCAAAACATAGAGATCACTCAGGTAGATATATTTGCTATTATTGCTGCATTTCTGTTCTTTGAGTGGGATTCATAACAGGAAAAGTCACAACAGAACAATTCATCAGAACCCAGCACACTGGTTTGAGTCCAGTCCTCACTGCTGTTGATTAGACAAAAATTTGGTTTCAAGTATTCTTATGCAAATTTCCTCTGCATGAAAGAATTTTCAATGAATGTAAATTTGGCACTGCCATCAGTGTAAGTGGCCTGAAATGGATCTTCCCCACCTGGAAAACAGATGGCACCACAATGGCACGGATGGGAATGAAGAAGAAAGCAAAACAACAAGACACAAAAGAGGTTTGGGTAGAAAACTGGTGACTCAAAGACAGGCAGAAGCCCTCGGCAAACAGAGCTTGGCGTTTGAGGCCAAGGCACGGGAAAGCAGGGAATTCGTGCTGCAGCTCAACTCCAGGGCTGGGACTGCCCTGGAACAGCTTCAGGTGCTCCCTCACACACCTGGCACACCTCGAGCTGCTCCCAGCACATCCCGCACCCAGCACATCCCGCACCCCTGCTCCCAGCACATCCCGCACCCAGCTCTCCTCCACCCCTGCTCCCAGCACATCCCGCACCCAGCACATCCCACACCCAGCTCTCCTCCACCCCTGCTCCCAGCACATCCCACACCCAGCTCTCCTCCACCCCTGCTCCAGGCTGGGCTGTGGGGCCACAGGGATCACCCCAGGATCTGCAGACCTGCCCAGGACACCGCAGCCCACGCTGCCAAACGTCCCTTCTCTTCAAAGCTGAGCACGCAGGAGCTGGGTTTGGATCATCTGGCAAATGTGGCTGGATGTACCCTAAAAAGGGATGCTCCCTGATTCCCGCTGACCCTCTCTTCTGCGCTCGTGCCAGCAGAGAAGGGCTCTAACAGAGGGAGCTGCACCCAGATCCCAACAAAATTTTAATTAGGTCAGTGGCGTTACATATAAATTACTACTGAAAATGTTAGCACTATCAATGAAACATATTCCAACTTTTTACTTTTAAGAAATGTATATTTTTTTTTCCTCCTCCAAACTAATTAGGCTGATAATCCACACTGCAGAACACAGGTGTTTTCCTGACACCTCCAGGTTCAGCTAACTCTGAACTCCACTTCATTGAACCCTGTCCACACTTGTTTCAATGGCAACAGACTGCAAACACAGAAAAATACCCACTTTAATTAACTTTTACTCCTTTCCAGGGGGTGTTAAAAGAAAACCAAGAGCTATTACAGAGAAAAAAGTGAGCGAGCCTTCCAGGCAGTGAGGGCTATTACATTCAATTGTTTGGCAACACTTCTATTCAAGACTAACAATTTCAGAGACTTATGTTCTTAATAGAGCAGGCTAAAACTCTTCTGATGAACAATTTGCCATCAAAAACTGCTGATTTTCTGGATCAAATCGTTCTCTGGGAATGTTTATTCCACTAAAACTTGTGACAAGCAGGCGGGCTGGCTAGAGGGCTGGCAGCTTGGCTTGGAAGGCTGCCTGGGAGCCAGGCTGGCAGGGAGAGGCAGGCTGCCTGCCCAGCGTGTCCCTGCCCAGTGCTGCTCCCCTCCTCTCTCAGGTCAGCTACATTATGCATCATAATCATTTTTATTAGCAAATTTGTCAACATTTCTAAGCAGAAAACACAATGGTTCAAAGCAGCGTGTTTCAAAATGTACTTCAGTAAGCGTGGTGTGAAGATCCTATTTTCTTTTTTTTTTTCCAAGTAGTTTAAATATTTTCTTGTATGAGATATTTATATTTTCGTTCTAATTCAAAGCAATAATAAAAAAACCCAAGTGAAACACTGGAGCTTCTTCAGAATAGGAGCTCCTGGTTTGAACTCACAAACAACTCCGTATTCCCAAACCAAAAGTATACAAAGCTATGGTCTTTCGACAGACAGAATTTGAAGACAGTTGCTGCACGATATTACCTTTACTTTTCCAATAATGTAAGGAATTTATTAACTTGTCAAAGCTTAAGGATTTATGGTGATGCCTTAAGAGGCCTCCTAGAAGCTGACTAGACAGGAGTAAGGGAATAAAGGTCGGTATTTATTTGAAAGGCCTTCAAAGGGAGCCAGAGGCTGCTGCCGAGATGGAGCCCAGGTCCCGAGTTCTTCACACTTTTACAAGTTTGGTTCACTTGCATATCAGAGTTAATTCTCCAATTAAAGCTTCAGTTTAATGATGTCATTCCCCTCAGCTTGCCCCCCTCTCAAAGGCTCTTTGGTTTATACTTTTGGGCCTAGGACGGTCTGGGTGTCCTTGGAGAGGCTTTGTTATGTCTGCCTGGCACAGAGAGCAGAAGTGAACAGGCTACAAGGAACTTCAGAGTTACACACTAAGCAGTACAGGATTTGAAAAATATAAGAGTTAAAACCTAAGGCATCAATGGAAAGGGTCACTCCCTTTTCCCATTCATTCTAAGCTGAACTATTCTTTTAGAAAGTGAACTGTTACCTTTAAAATTACCACAGCTGACATTGGCAGGACTTGGAAAATCCAGATTCAGGGTGGGGAGTTAAAAGGCCTTTGTTTCTACTTCGTATTATGTCCCTTATTTAATTATACTGTCAGGAACAAACTTCTATCTCCACAATCCTGACCACACTTAAAAATACAATAATTATAACTTAAATTCATGAAGAGCTTGTAGACGTTGCCCATAGAATAATCACTCCTAAAATTTCCAATGAACTAAGAGAGGTTACTCCATTATGGCTTAATTTTTTTGCAAACTTTTGGGGAAAGCCTGCATTTTATTTTATTTTTTTATTAGCACTGGAACCACACTCCTATATAGGTTTTGGACATTCTCTCATATGAGATGTGTTTCAGCTTTATTGTTCTGTACAGGCCAGAGCCATGAACACACAGAATAGAACCCAGAGAATTCACAGATTTGTTACCCAAGATATTTTACACCACTGGTAAATTGTTTCTGCCAGAAATAAAATGTCTTTTACCAATTTGACACCACCATTATGGTCATCCCCACAAACATTCAGCAGCAGCAGTAGAAACCCTGATTTGAAGAACTAAAAGTTGACTTAGAACTGGTAACCATCTGTTTGTTTGGGGCTTTTTCTCTCCTGAAAACCCCTGGTTTCTATAATCTCCAAAAGTCACTGTTTGTGTTCAGAGCATTTAAAAATAACTTTTCCCTTGCCCCACACAGCAGCTTTGCTCCCTGTATTGCAAACACTAAATTTAGCAGCCATGAACTCACGTTGGGATGGAAAGGTGACACGGGCACAGTGACGCCAGCAGGACACATAGATTAAGGAGTATTTATAGACCAAAAAACCTAATAAACCCTTGCCAATATTGCCTGACCCACAAGGAAAGGACAAACCTGAAATTTCTTTGTCTACGTGTTATTTCCACATATAAACTGAAATAATTCTACCCCTCCAGTACCCAATTACCATGGAAAATACAACATGTACTGCTGATATGGGGGTTCTGCTGCATGAGAAATACTAAAAAGATCAAGAATCACAGAAATAAACACCTACTTGACAGTACTCCCATTGCAAGGAGTGGTGTTGGTGATTGACACAGCGAGTATTCACACAGTTCAACTTAGAGCCATAAAAATTACAAGAGAAAGAACTCCTAAATTAGGTATTTAAGCCTGCAGGTAAAAAGGTAAATATTCTATTCCCTCTAAGTGTCACCTTCCTTTGAGTCAATATTGATTCAAGCTTCCTATCACAACTATATTGTTTCCATAAAATAAAGCCAGTTCCGGAGTTAATCACAACCAGGCTTTCGAAACCTGAAGAAGAAATGTTGTGAACATTTCAAATACCGAAAGAGTCCATAAAACCCAGTTTGTGCTGGGTTTCCACCACAAGTTATCCTTCATTTCCCCAGAGGAACTGATGTGTAACTTTACTGGGCACTACCCAACAGCTTGCACAGGATGCTAACTCTAAATCTGAGCTTTCCTTCAGGACAACAGGGCAAGACCCTCCAGTCATTGCACCTTGGTCGAGGTGTGTCACCCCAGCAGAGGAGCTCCTGAATCCCACCTGGGCACACAAAGAACAAGGTTCTGGGCAGGAAACCAAAACCCAACTGAGTTGTTCTGCAAACCTTCCAGTGGAGCACAACGTGGCCAATGTCTGCTTTGTGAATGTTCAACCAGAATTACAGGGAGAGGCCTCAACCTTTTGCTTGAGGTTTTGCTTTGGGTTTGACCTTGGCAGTACAGAAAGAAGGCAGAGGTGACTTACCTTCTCACTGCTGGGGACTTCTGCTCAGGCAGATACAGGATTTCTCCAAAGCATTGATGACCAAACCTTCCTTTCTTTCTTCACCCGTGTGAGTGAAAAGATGACATTTGAGATTTTTGGGCTAAAGAAAACAAAATTTACCCAGAAATGCCCACTTTAAAAGCTGTTAAGCTTTTCATGCTCCCCACTACATCCCCCAGAACCTTCACCTAAGGATCTTCAGCCCCCTGCAGCAAACCCTCAGCTGATGTAAATCACCATAGTCCGTACAAACATCACCTCAGCTGATGTAAATCACAGCCCGTGTGATCTAATATCACAGTCCATATAACCAAATAGGGTTTTGAACTCAATATAAAGTGCAGATCTGCCACAAAACTTACCTCAGCTTTAAATCTTGTCCTGGAAAACTCAGGAATAATTTGGAAAGTTTGTTAGATCAAGGTGTCTAACAGTGCTCCATAAGTTTAAAATTCTGTTCTTTGCAAAACAATTTCCAGCCATAAGCAGAGCTTGACAATGACCTTTGGTGAGAAGAGCTCATGATAACTCCTTTGGCTGAGTTACCTGGAAGATTCTCTCCCCTGCAGCTTTAAAAATGTGGGGTTTCTGCCCCTCAACACCATTAGCTGAAGATCTACAGAGTGATTTTAACTGTTGGGAATGACAGGAAGGAAACCAAACCTATCAAATTTAGCACCCAGGGCAGCCCACAGGGCAGTGCCAGGTTTCAGAACTGAAACAATGAACTTCTAGAATTTTACTGATTAAACTGCACAGGGATCTCTTGTGGGTCTCTGTCTTCTCTTAATCAAATATAAGTTTTACTGGCTCATTACTGCCAATTAGGAAAGATTTGCCTTTAAAAATTTATTGGATGCTGATGGAGAACAACACAAACTCGTACGAAGCACAATATTAATTACATGTCAGACTCTTGAGTAAACTCAGAGAATGCATAAACAAGAGTGAATATTCAAGTTTTCCATCCACTGTGTTGGATCACCAGAGAACACTTTGCTAATCACAGAGGAAGCATTTTCTTTGACCCACAGGTTCAGGGCTCTTACCTGAACACCTTTCTGTAGGAAGCAAGGAGCACAGTGGGGATTCAGGGAGTCCCCCTGAATTGCTGGAGTCACCGCCTTTTAAAATCAACCTCTAATCTAAGCTCACCCAGAATCACCGGATCACAGAATCATGCAATGGTTTGGTTTAGATTTGGATGAGCTCAAAGCCCATCCAGTGCCACCCCTGCCATGGGCAGGGACACCTTCCACTGTCCCAGGCTGCTCCAAGCCCCAGTGGCCAACCTGGCCTTGGGCACTGCCAGGGATCCAGGGGCAGCCCCAGCTGCTCTGGGCACCCTGTGCCAGGGCCTGCCCACCCTCCCAGGGAACAATTCCTGCCCAAGATCCCATCCAGCCCTGCCCTCTGGCACTGGGAAGCCATTCCCCCTTGCCCTGTGCCCCTTTGCATGATCTTGTAGGAGCCCCTCAGGTCTGCCTGGCACAGTGTGTTTCTCTGATTACAGCTGCCTCACTTCCCCTGTCCTAATATAAAACACCTTCTTTAAAATACCTGTAACCCTAAAATGCCTTAAAGGCAGTTCTTCTTCTTGCATGTTCACCTGAACAAGCTTCACTGTCCACTTAGCAGCATTGTTTCATTTTCTAACAGTGCTTCTTCAGTGGAGGACTTTTTGTTGCTGTTGGGTTTGCTTTGGTTTAAAAAACCAAAACAACCCAAAACCAGTTGCAGTTATGACTAAATATCATTAAACTGCTCCTGTATCTGGCATTTAAAGTGCTTGGGTTAGCATAAAGTATGTACTGTTTAAGCACATTGTATCTGAAGGACCCCCAGTGTTCACAAATCTGGCTTTTAACACACAAATTCTCAAACCCACATAGCATTATTTTATTTACACGTCACCTAAAATGCACCTTTGGCATTTTAGACTGGATTTTATTGCTGTCTAACATACAGTAATAGAAACAGTTGACCAATTAGCTCCCAGATAACTGGAGAAAAAAACTTTACTTTTTTTTTTCCCCACCCAAACATCTTTTTATTCCCCCACTCCTCCCCAGTCCATGACTTTGACACATCCCATTAAAAGGAGCAACTCAGGAACTTTCTGAGAATCCACTTCCCATGGCAGAAAAAACCCCTCTATTTTTAAAAATCAGTTTTGAAAGAAGATAACCTAGAAATGTAGTTATGGACACCACTTTTATCTGTAAAATTCTTCAGGCTCAAGGAGAACTTCCAGGCAGAAGTAAAGCCCAGGACAAGCAGCAGCCCAGCAGCCAGGTTAGGACATGACCACGCTTCCTGGCAGGAATTAGAAGCAGCATTTTAACATTTGAAGCCTCAATCAGTGGTTTTATTGACTTTCTGTGGCTTTTATTATCTGCCTTTTCACTGACAGATAAATGAAATTAAGGGCTTATTTTATCTTGATGTAGAATAAAAACAATTTAGGGCTTATCAGAGATCTTGGGTTTCAGCCATCAAGTATTCTCTGAATTAGGTGCTGACAAGATGGTATATTACTTATTATCTTTATGCTTTTTAAAGTTAACTCTTTCCACAAAAATATTGTCATAAACCAAGCAACCAAAAAAAAAAAAACCACCAAAAAAACCCCACAAACAAACAAAAAACAAACAAACAACAACAAAAAAACCACCCTAAAAAATACAGATTTCTTCTGTATATATGCTTATACATCCTCAAATCCTTGCTGGAAAAAAACCAATTAAATCTTCCTAACTTAGAAAAGCAGTGCCAATAAGGTTGATGAACACGTGTGCAGATGTGTGGTTCTTGTTCATAAGGGCCATTTCCAAAAGCAAATCCATGCCCTGGGCTGCACTAAGAAGTTTCTTTCCTTTATCCAACACCATCATCCTCCCAATATTAGTGACAAGTCATATAAAGATTCCTGGCTACATTAAAGGGCTTCTCAAGAGCAGCCCACAATTTTTAAGAACATTAAGCCGAGCTCTAGAGTGTTTGTGGAGTGCAAATGCAAATGGGGCTGTTGCTAATGTCCCATATTTCAGCTGGCAGCCCCAGCCCATGAATTTCCTGTGTAGCACAAACGCTCTGCGCTGATGAAAATGAGGCAGAGGAAGCTCATAAGTCTCTTGTGTTCTAGCACAAAACCAACTCTCAGCATTTGCAAAACCCCCAAAAGCACAGCTACTAAGATGTATTTATTATCAAGGAGCGTTATTTGTTCCATAATTTAACACTGAAGCTGCATTTCTAAGGGCAAACCCCATTTTTTCAGTGGTTGCCTCCTCTGCCACAGCTGCCTCTAAAAGGGAATCTGTTTCTCTGAAGTGTCACATCGCACAGCACAGTTGGGATGAAAACCTTCCTGACATTCTTAGGAAAAAGAGAAATAGCAAAGAAAGGGGTGAAAATCCCCACTCTAAAAGGTTTCTTAGCTACATAAAAAAATAATATACATGGCCTGAAAAACCTTATGTGTCTGTAAAATCCTTCTGTACAACTCCAGCCCTTCTCAGGTGCACCTGGAGCTCCAAGGAAAGACTTTCTAATACTGAATCATTAACGTGGAGAATTATCAGGGGCTGAACAAAATAGGCTGTAAAGGGTAGGCATTCAACTGCCCCCAAATTCATGGCAGTGGGGAAGGCTAATCTGATTACCTTGGCCATTTTGAGGGTTTTACTGTTTTTTTAATTCCCTTTCAAGCAATGACTGTTTCATTGAGCAGTAGCTGGAAATTCAAAAAGTACATGAGAAATAACCTCTTATGTCTACAGGAACACCCAGCTCTGTCTGCAGATGTGTCCCCCCACATTCCCTGGGACTCGTCCTCAGAGGAGTTGTGCAGGCTTTAAATAGCAGAAGCAGGATTGTCCTCCAAACCAATTTTAGCTTCAAAATTTTCCACAGTTCCCTGGCTACTCTCAGCCTAATCTGCACCCTGTGTCAGGCTGGTGATTCAGTTCATACCTCCCAGGGTACAGGAGAGAAAACCCTGTTGTGGAATCAGAGATGGATATGCATTTTAAGGAGTTTATATAAAGACGGAAAAAATTGTCATCCTTTAAGCCACCCTTTGATCAATTTATTCTCCAAGCACTCTGAGTAAATTTATCTGACCTTCCTGTTAATTTTGTCAAACAATATTTTCATCTGACAATGGCTTCGCCATTCTGATTATTCCATCCTCTGGAGTCAAATCTTGTGATCTTCCTGCAGAAAAGTCTCATATGGGATTCTGAGAGTGTTTGTCCCTACAAGCATTCCAGAATTCTACTTAAAATAAAAGGAGAAGCTGCATCACAAACATTACCATAGAAACAAACTGCCACAGACAGAGTTATTAGTGAGAATGAAAAGGAAAAGCTAATTCATGAAGATAACTCCCAGTCTTCAGTCTGTAACAGACACAATTCTAATAGAATAGAAACAGGTTTTATTAAGCACTGTACAAACCATCAAAATAATATTACTGTGTCCTTTATTTAAACAGGGGCCACTATAATTGAGACGAAGCTCAAATAAAGAGCCTGACTCTGCAACCTTCATAGATATTCAGGAACATCCTCCTGCTTGAATTTGTCACATCTTTTCATATCAGCCCTGATTTCATTTTGCCCAACCACCCCACCCTTGTCTCCATGGCATTCTCTTCATACACTGCAAATGAAAATATGATCCCAATAAGTCACCAGGACTAGGAGCAGCAGACCTTATCTAGAAGCCATTTCTCAGCAAGGCAGCACTGTGCTCTCTTTGTTTTAATCTCCTTTGGTATATTAAAAAATATCCTGCTTTCCTCAAGGAGGAGAAACAACTCCTACCCCACAATTGTCTCAGATGCAGACATGTCTGAACTAAGGGCACAGGAACTGTGATGAAGCTTTGTCCTCCCTCCTTGCAGTTGTTGTTCCCACCTGCAGCTCTGCAGAAACAACAGCTCAAAGGAAGAGCTATGAGCAAGACCCAGACTAAATTCTGCTCTTGTTTCAGATTGTGCACTGCCTTGAACATCTTCAGGATTCCATAAATTCATCCTAATAATCCACTTGCCCCTGAGCCATGCTGCAAATTCCAGGAAGTTCCACATTCCCAGTGCTCTGCAGAGGCTTTACTTTATTTCTTCAGCATCCTGCTGTTGACCTTGATGTTCATGTGCTGATAACTGATTTCCAAACCCATCAAGTGATGATTTTCTTATAACTGGGCCTTCAAAACTCGAATTTCCACACTCAGCTACTGTCTTGGTGAGACTAGGATAACATATTTAAAAATCGGAACAAAACAAATCCAGAACAGAGAAATGTTCTCCATTTACTTTTATTTGCGCTGACAAAGTCAATTTTAACTTGGGAATGCACATTTGAAAGAGTCTTTAATGGGCCAGAAAGTTCAGCTGTGGATTGCATTTCTCTGAATGCATTAGATACATATAGTTTAATATATAATACATATATAATATAGATTTACCACATCTTAAGTATTTAATTACTTCAAATCATTGGCAAAAAAAAAATCAACTTCTCAATAACAGCAGCACTAAAAAATCTCTCTGATTTAACAGCTCTGGTGGACAAATATTTCTGTTCTCATTCTACTGTTGAAAAAGTGTATGCATTCTCCAGTTTTATCATTGGATAAAGGAAAAAAAATATGAAGAAACCAAGGAAAAAAGAGTAATACACACTATTTTCTAAGTTTGGGAAAGGTAATTCTCCAATCTTGAACACTTCAAATTTGCATTTGTACTTAAACCTTTTACTATTGGAGATTCTTTTCAAGTAGTGCTTGCTTGCTGCAAGCAAGTTTCAAAAGGAGGGCAAAATGAAGGCCTGTTTATAATGGTTCCAGTTTAATCCCACAGTGGCCCCCCCTCAACATGTAATCCCTCAAACACTGTCAATTCAAGATGCTCATAAATACAGACAGGGAGATCCAAAAGCCCTTTCAGCCTATTTTTTGGGCATATCCAAGAAACAAGCAAAGATAAATGGAGACAGAGGAGAAGTTTTTAATTTTTTACCCCCCCATCAGCCCCTGGTTTGATCATCATTGTACCAGAAGACATCAGCCTGTAAACCAGGTTTTATTCTGGGAGCTTGCAAGTTCAGGACTTCTTCGGAAAAGAGAAGCAAGTGAAGCCCTGATTCCCCAAAGCTTTCTCCAGACTGGCTCTTTTAGTAGCTCCTGCTACGTGAAGTTATAAAGAGAGATGAGAGTTCCCCAAGCCTTTATTGTAGCAACACTTCCACAGTGATTTAAAAATAAACTAAAAATAAAAATCACAAAATTTCCCAAATAAAACACAGATGTGCAATACCCAAATTCTTGTATGGTCTTGAAGTGCCTGGGAATGAAATTTTTATCGCTCTCCATAAGATCTTGTATAAAGTTGCTGGTTTCTGGAGAGGACCCAATTAGATCTTTCTCCCACTCATGCTGAGAGCACAGCAGTGAAAACCTCAAGGGCTGGGACAGAGAACTGCCCTGCCCAGACCCTGTTTGCAAGTGCCCAGACTCTACCTCATCATCAAGTCTCTAAAATTGAAACAGCAGACAGAAAAAAACACATGTATGAAAAAATGAGAGCAGGACAAAGGTGATGCTTTTATGATGAAACTCATATTTATGCTGTAGATGTGTGAAGCACCACTGAATAATTATTTCTTTTCCTTTTGCTTCATGGCTGTGCATATTCACATATTTAAAATCCGAGCAAACTGAGGAACAACTGCATGGTTAAAGAGGATCAGTGTTCATTGAGCAGGAACAGTTTGGGATCTTTGGATAGGGCTGGATTGCAGCAGCCAGGCTGCTGGACATCTGACACAGCACGTGCTCCTCGATGTGCTAATTTGGGATGGAATTACAGCAGGGGTTCCCAGGATGTTCCTTGTGCTGGGTTAAACTCATCCCAGCCCTGTCCCCTCTCTGCCCTGTCCCCAGCCTCGGGTGGCACAGCAGGATCAGCACCGCCCGAGGGGGACACCTCGGAGACCAAAATCAAACCAGCTCTGGAGAAAAAAATATAAATATCAATGTCAGGGCCTGCTCTTCACAAGCTGGGGAGCCCCCAGCACAACAGTGCTTTAGTGCCACCGAGGCCAGCAGTTCAGAGAGCACAGCTTTCCTCATTTTTGTCAAAAAAAGGAAGTGGGGAAAGGGAACATGAAAAAAACCAACTTTCTGATTCCTTACCATGCTGCCAGTGAATTTTTAATGGCTAAATGTTGAGTTTGCTCTCTATGCCATAGAGCTCTCCCCACACTCACCTTCCTTTAAAAAGCTGGGAAACACAATTATATTACTATTTCTTAAGACTTTAAGTCATAGAAGAAAACTCACATCAAAGTTTCACAAATCCATATGATATTTTGAACAAAACCCTCAGATTTTACGCCGTTCCTTCTCATTTATGTTGTCAGATGCAGCATGGCATTAGGCTTAAAATCTACACAGCACAGACAGCACAGGAAACAAGAAAAGCAATTAAATTTTGTGTGTTTACAAGTGAAAGTCTGCTGTAAATAACCATGTCAAGTAGATCTTGCTGTGGGTAGGTGGGATCTGAATATTGAGAACTAGCTGAAAGGAATGGCAATCAGCAACAGACTGCACAGGGCAGAGCTGCAATGAGAGAAAAGTAGATTTAGCCAAGCTGGGGTGTGCAGAAAAAGAATAGAAAAGATAAAAACAATGAAAGTAAAGGAACACTGATAAGATAGATTGGGGGGTAGAAGGTGATGGGGTAAGAGAAGAGATCACAATTCTGTGTTTTTCTGGCTGCTCTGGATTTCCTCTACGTTTTTTGATATTCTGCAAGTGTTTGATTCCTCATTTTTTAAGTCACATGCAGCAGACTGCTTCAAGCTGCCAGCACTGACCTGGAATAGCCAGGCTGGGGGAACTCCCAGCTCCACCAAGCCTTTTAACCTCAGTGGAATTAAAGCTGTGCACACACCCCGCAAGGCCTGAGCAACAAGAGCAAAGCGAGCCCCCCACTGCTTTGTCCCACACAGAGCCCAGTGATTCCCACAGGGCTGGGGGGTACTTCCTCCTTAGGCTCCTCATCCAGAGATCCTCCTTCCTCCCAAGCCATGCCCAGGGCTGAAGATCCTGGTAACTTGCCAGCACCCACACCGCAGTGGGAACGCGTCAGGATGTAAATAAGGACATATGTCCGTGTGTAATCCTGACAGGATTCCTCTGAAATCCTCAGGGACCAGTCCCAGCACTGTTAAATCCAATCTTTCTGCCATTCCCATTCCTCTCTCCGGTGCCCTCCCTTTGGAGAAGAGAGCATCTGATCAGGGATGAGAGTGGCCTCATTAAGGGTAAGGAAAGTCCAAAGGAATATGAAATAAACAGTGCCAAAGAGGAGCCAGACTGCGAGTTCTCCACTGTTAGTCTAGTTTGGCATTTAGAGATAATGCAATAACACAAACAGCAGCATTCATTACTAAGTGTTTTGTCAGTAAAGTCATTTTAAATGATCGCATTTTACTTTTTTTTTTTTTTTAATTCTCATAAAGGTTTTCATAGCATAAAAAAACCCTCCAGTTCTACTCAAATCTTACACTGCCTGATAAAAAATCTCACCACGAGAGAAAGCTGGCCATAGCTCATTCTCTAATCATTGCCTGGCATTAAGAGTTGTGAGAAATCAATTATAATCACTATTAAATAAGGGGGTCACCATCAATATGCTCGGAGCATTGACAGAAATGTGTTAAGAGCTCAATTGTTAAATATAATTTCATAAGGATATCTTTCCCGTGACCTGTATAAATGTGAGAAGCTGAAAGGGGAAGGAAAATAATTGCTACATGAAAGTCTAAAATGATGAATAAAAAATTAGGTTTGTTTAACAATACCCAACATGGCATCATCCCTGCGATTGAGGTATTGTCCACAAGCGAAGAGGGAAGATCACTGGAAGCTTTGCAGTCACTCTGAGCAGGTTGCAAATACAAACAATCCAGCAATTTTGGGGTCCAGCACAAACACCAAAGAGTGTTTAATGCATCACACAGTTTTGGATGGTTCAGCTTCATGGACAAGTGTCCATTTGGCCATGTAAACTTGAGCTTTTATTTTCTAAAACTTCATTAAAATAGCGACTGTTTTTATACTGTAATTACACACAAATATCAACTGCTGCTGAACAAAAAGGGTGGCTGAAAAGTACAAAACAATTTTGTCCTTTTCCCCCTCTCACCCTCCCTCCTCACCCTCTGTCTCGAGTTACAATTGCTGTTAACTCTCCTCATAGAGGTCAGGCTCTAATCTTCTACCCTCTGGAATACTCACCCTGAAACCCATATGATTTCCCTAGTAAATTCTGGTTTGGTTCATCCTACTGTTCACAAAACCCTTAAGAAAAAGCCATCTGACAATAATTCTGAAACACAAAACTGTGCCAGGTGCCAACAGTACCATCACTAGGAAAATAAAACAGGTTATTTCAATACCCATCTTAGGTTTTTGCTGATATTTTACTAGAAATTTGAAGTCTTGAACCTGCCTGCATCCAAGAATGCACCTTCAAAAGTAAACAAAACCAAAGGAATTCTAAAGAAATGAAATCCAAGGGCTTTATTTCATTTCAAATTGTTTTCCGCCATACGGTGTGAAGTGTTGGCAGATGTTGATTTGGGGGGTTTTTGGGGCTTGGTTTTAGATTTCCAGCTATGTACACAGATTATGAACTGAGCCAGTAGCAAAAAAGGAAGTCACATATTTTGAGGAACAGGAATTCCCTGGGTATGGGCACGGCCAGCTGACCCACAGGGAGCATGAGAAAGCCTGGATCATAAGGGTGGCTCCTTTTTCTGCCACCACAGTCAATACTTTGCTTGACTATCTGCCCCAACACATCCACACTGAGCGTTTCCCCCCTCCTGGTGTTATACTGATGCCAGAGCTCCTGCCCAAACCCAGGTCCTCACTTTTTCAAGGCATTCTCTGAAATGAAATCACAGTTCATAACAACCTAAAAGTACTTTCTCATACTCTTAAATGACAGAAATACTTCCCTCAGCTCTGCTACTCCACTCCCACGTACATTCTTGAAGTCTTGAGCTACAACTTCATTTATAGAAGAGCCCACCCTCCAAAGATGGCAATTTAATTGTGAATAGCAGCACCAAACGCGTCTTGAGAAAAGCAGGACTGAACCAGCAGATGCTGTCCTCCCCTTGAATTCCAGCTCTTGAACAACCAGGATCTGGAAGGACTAATTGTTACAAATTACAGCAGAGTATTTCTGTGCTGGCTGGAGTGTCAGGGTGGAGGCTTTGTTCGGGTTTATTCGGTGTGTGACAGCCGCTGGGGCAGCTGAAATGCTCTGTGCAACAGGAGGCACCAGGTGAAGGAGGAGGCAAGGGAAAGATGCCACCGGAGCCACACCTAAAGCACTTGGTTTATTTGGATTTCTCTCCAGCCATCTGTATCTCATCTTTAGAGACAGGAATTGTCTCATCTGCCCTTGACGAGACATAAATTAAGACACGCTGCAAACACAGATTCTATTTAACCAATGGCAGGGATTCTCATTTCAAAGGACATTCCAAAGCCATTCTCCCTCACAAAACATTAGCATATGCTTCTTAAGTGCTCCTGAAATAAAATTTGTATCACCACAGTCACGTGGCGTTACTCTGCCTGCAAAAGCTGCTCTCAGCTGCCTCCGAGTTAAGGCTTGAATCAGAATTTCCTCGCTGCAAATGTTTTCTCTCTAGGGTGGATAATTTTACCTCTCACTCCTCCCGAAAATTACAAGACAATCTAAAAACATCCTCCACTCCTGTTTGTTTTGTGAGACTCTCTTTTACACCAGCCCTCCTTCCAAACAGAAAAGCAGCATAAATTCCATAAACAGAGGAGAACAAAATTCCTGGGTTCTTCCCAAGAAATAAATACAAGGTTTGATTTTTAATCGACCTTAAAAATAGTATTATTTTTAGCACGCTTATTAAAAGCAATGAATTAGCAGAACAAAAATGAAGGAATTATGTGCACATTACAATTTTTTGTTTACAAGCCCTAATTAATACCAGTAAATCTTGACAAGTTATTGTGTCTCAACCTGCAGAGCTCCTGACCTTGACCCTGCAATGTCAGAACCACCATCTCCAGAAGTATGTGAGCTCTTGTATTTGGCTTTAAATTAGCCAGTGTTTCACCTTCCCAGGACACAGCTGGCTTGATTAAATATAGGTATTCATAATATTACTTTAAGAGGCAGGGGTAAACCCAGCCATTTCTATACTTTCAGGCCAGTCTCTCTTCTACTGAAATTCCAATAATAGCTCATGTGGGCTTGAATTAAACTTCTATTTCCCCATCAGCTTTTTAGGAGAGATTCTGTTTTCATATGTTGCAGAATTATGCAAGTATAATTACTTTAAATCTTAAATAAAGAGGCTTAATTTCAGAGTCTCAAAAGAAAGCAAGAGCACATTATTTACCTCACTGTTCAGCAATAAATGGAGATAAGCTCAGATTCTGGTTACTGATTTAGAATTCTGAAAATTCCATAAAAAACAGAATGTTCACTTAAAATAGGCAACTTCCCTTGGTTTGTTTTTGTGCCAAACATCAATATGGAGTGGACCTGCTTCAAAACCAGCAACGCTGAGCAGAGACACCCCCCAAATTTAGGTTTAATCACACTTGAGGGATTGAAAAAGAGCCTTGCTATTTAAATGTGATAAAAAGGAGGGGAACTAGGGGTAAGAAGCAGGTGATAAGTACAACAGTAGTTAGGACAGCATCCATTTGGGAACAGAAAATTGTATTTCTTTAGAAACAGTGATTTTGTGCTGCAGGTTCAACCTGGATGGGGGAGTTCTGCAGGAGTCAGAGTTAATAAACAGGAGTCTTTCATTGGGAGGAAAAGACACGGATCCTTAAGAGCTCAGGGCGTGAGAACTGTTCCCCTATATCTACTACACACCCCGTGGGATTCTGCAGATGCACACAAGGCCCCTGCATTTCCTGAGCTGCTCCACTGCCAGGGCTCTGCCCATATTGATTAGGGATAAAACTTTGCAAGGACAGCCAGCAGAATGCAGCAAACATAAATCAAATCAGCGGGGCTGCTTCTGATCCACTGGAAAGATTCCTACTGAGCCCATTCTGCCACTAATAAGGCCCCGTGACAGCCAGACAACTCTTTGATTTCATGCTCATATAATGAAAAAGCACAATAAATTCAGTCATTCATGGGGGCACAGCTGCTGCCTCAGCAACATGCACACCTTTCCCATACCAGAATTTGGGGTGATAAACTTACCTTCAGACATTGTTTTTCCTAAATAGCCACAGTACAAACACCATCAACATCTGGAATATTTAATTGTCATCCCGTTGATCCATGAAGCCCCTGGAACACCAAGGTTCAATTTCAAACATATCAGCACAACAAGTGAAAAAGTTTATTCCAAACGTGGCTGCTGAGCAGGGCGTGTTAGTGAGGACACTCCAAACAGCAGAATGAAGATCTCAGAGATGCAGGACTGTTCCAGTGTCAAAGTGAATGTTCCAAACAAGCAGTTCTCCTCACGAGCACACACAGAATGAGCCCCGAACAGGTGAAGACCCTACCACACTTCCTAAGTGTCCACTCAGATGTACAAACAGCTCTTCCTTTAATGATAAGTACCTCAATTCAACAGTTTACAGTTATTTCACAAAAAAATTCGTCAAGGCACCAGAGAGAACAAATAACAGCTCATCTTGCTGGGAACTGAAATGTCCAAACCTCTGCCTTTTCTAATCCGGGCTCACTATTTTGCTGTTGAACAACCTAGTTTTCCTTTTCATCCCTTTAGTCCAGATGGATTGCAGGCTTGGCTAACAACATAAACCTGGTTAATCAACTTTCATGCCATATTTATGTTGCAACAGGGAGGTTTTACTGCAGTCTGCAGTTTACCAATGCACACTGTGGAACACAGCCAGTGGTTTATGAACCCTTCAAATTGCAAGCTGCAGCCCTCTTTGCCATCAGTGACCCCGAATCTGCTACTGACAAGAAGCTCTTGTCTTTGCTGAATACAGATTGAGTTAAATTTAATTAAAACAAAACAAAAATGAAATTTAAAAAAAGAAAACAAAAAACCCAACCAAGCCAACCAAACCAACCAACCAAACAAACAAACCCCACCCCTCCAGGAATTATATTTCACTCATGAAATTTATGAATTTTCAAACCTACCCATTTTCTTGTGACAGAGAAACCAGTTAAAAGTCAATAAATGTTTATTTCTTAATTAATTCGTTCTGGCATCACTACCCCATTCTTAGTTTTTGACCATATAAAGAACTCCCTTCTACAGAAGCTGCAGTGTAACTGTGACCCTGTTTGTCGTGTTTTGATGCTTTGGTTTTACTGGAGTTATTTTCCCCAGCAGGCTGAAGGGCTTGCAAGGCAAAAAAAAAAACCTGTCAGAACCTGATAGGGCATCCTGCGTTTCCTAAATCACTCGTGGACATTTATGGCAGCAAGGAACTTGGTAATTAAAACCCACATTCTATGGCTGTTCACAGAAGTCAGGACCCTGATACAAACGACAATTAACAGCCCGTATTTGAACCATACCAATTACACAGAGCTGGAAATTAACATTATTACTCATCAATTATTATGGGGAATGTGTTTTGCCTACCGTGAGCGAGGAGGAGAAGAAAGGGGAATTACTCATGTTCCAGTTTAGCTGCTCCCCCACCACCCAGGCCTTGGCACCAGCCCAGCTCCCCCACACTCCAAAGGCCACCCCAGTGGCATTTGACCAATTCAAGCCCATCAAGTTTGCTCTCAATGGCTCCTTTCACCAGCGCTTGAAACCTGGACAGCACCAACCTCTTCCCAATGGTGGTCTGGGGTTTGTTTTCCTTCCATTTTTTTTTATTTTTAACAGAAGTTTTTATGTTGTTTAGTATGGTTTTGTGTTTGTTTTTCTTTTCTTTTGCAGTGCAGCTTAGCATAAATCTAGTTCCTATGGAGATTCTATGTAGTATATAACTTTGATGGTATTTAGATGAATAACAGTAAAGTATTTGAAGGTTCAATGCAGTACAAGGTTATTTATCATAAACCACGTGTAGTTTATTTCATTAGCTTGAAATACAGAGGCAATTGATACCTGCCACAGTAGGCACTGCAGATTTTTCTCTCAGGAAGAAGCATTCTGCCATTCCCAATGATAAAAAAAAAAACTAGAATCCTATTTATAGTTTAAAAATAAGTTGTAACATGGGAGGCTATACATTCATAATCAGGACTAAATATTATTTGCAGGTGTCCTGGATTAGTTTGATTTTGAGGAAAATGGGAAGGCACAAAAACCCTACAACTTTGGGGTGGTGGGATCATCTGAATTGCCTGAAAATTTGGAAACTCCAGTGGGCTTCAGCAGCAGGGGTTTAGCAGAGAGCAGACAATTACAAAGTACTTTTAATCACATGGCTCTGAATTGTGAGAGAGACACTGTTATCTACAAATTGCTTAAACCCCTTCCTACAGCAGCAGTTCCTGAAACGTCATTTTCCTATTCTTCTCCTTCCTCCATCAATTTCTTGTGTTGCACTTGCTAAAGCCAGCCAAGGCCAGGTCATAGTGTCTCATTAGCTAATAGGAAATTTAGAATATTTTAATGTCACAACAAATTTTGGCCTTTCAGACTTCAAAGATGCACCTGTTTATATCAAACCAGTCATTTTCATAGCTGGACTACTTTTTGTGCATTATGTTATGTTTATACCTTTGAAGTACAATTCAATTGTTTATAAAGCCTTTAAAAAAATTAATTGAAAAAATTGTTTCTTAGAGTTAGAGTTCAGTCTAAGGAATAAACCCAGCTGCTGCTGGTACCTCCTTGGTGCAGGTTCTCAGGTTGACACTGTTCAGAGCTGCTATACTGCAGTCATTTTGGGGCAGTAATGCAATGTCTAAACCCTCTGACACAAGCAATATCCATGGAAAGCTTCAAAGGGATGAAAGTAGCGTTGATTTAATCAAGGAGAAAGGTCTGCTTTGCAAAAATCCTGTGTTCAGCCCAAAGGTGATTTGTTCAGGACACACAGCCCGGGATGCTGGGACTGGGCTGAAGGCAGCTGGTCCCCTGTTTTAGCTGTGACCTCAGGGAAAGGGACACAAATCCTCATCGCAACCAGTGAACATCTCCACTTCAGCATGTTTGTGTGATTAGTTCAGGACCAAAGCAAGAACATTAACCATGCATTTATTACTGAAACAAAAGGTGCTTCTGTCAGAGTTTGAGTGATGATTCCAGAACAAGTTGGACACCACTTCCACACGGAGCAGCACTTTTGGTTCAGAGTGTAGGAAGCCACACCAGTTCAGCTCCAAACAGGAACGAGACCAATAAACATTCCCCAGTCACATTTTCCTGCTTTGCTGTATTTCTCTGTCACTGCTTGTCTTTTTCTTGCACTGGAGCTCCACCCTTCTTCTGTCTCTCTCTCCTTAAAAACACAACAAAAAATCTCTCTTTTAAGTCGAAAGATTTCCACATCATTTCATATTTCCACATCATCACAAATCTGAGCATTGCTCTCCTCCTTTTGGCATTGGTTGAGACATTCAGCTCCTTGCACCAAAAAAGCTGAATTTGGGCAAACCCAGCCCAAGACTCATCTCAGTGACAACCTAAATGTTATTAGTGCACCCTTACTAAATTTAGCAGCTTAATTGTGGTTCAGCAAGGATTTACCTTCAACTCCAAAAATAAACTCCTTAGATTCACCTTATCCTTGTCTGTGAAAGTGAAAAAATCACCAACATGCCCTTTTTGGGAGCTGCTCAGTGTTCAGCTGTGGGGAGCTGGGGAGAGACTTCCAATTGCAGACCAACAATATTTCCAAGACCAGGATCTGCAGAATAGCTCATCTTTTGACATAGAGGCATCCTTGCTGTCAGTTTTCATTTTTTACTGATCCATTAATCCTAAGAAATCCTATTAGAAATAATAGAAGACACTGCCTTGCAAACCCCTGTTCTCTCATGCTCCAACATCCTCATTTCCACAACTGCCTAATTGCATCATTTCATACCAAATTCTTTACAATCTTCCTGTAGTAAGAATTCTCTGCTCCTTTATAAATTAAACTCCTGAACTTAACCAATATTGAGGAGAACAGGTTCCCTCATGGCTTGGTAAGGAATGAGAAACACTGGTTTAAAGTTTCAGCAGAGTTTCAGCCGTGAAGAATGGCAAATGGCAGGGCAGAAACCCAAAAGCTGCACCTACAAGGCTTAGTGGAATAAGCAGTCTTCTGCTAAAAATCACTTTTCTAGAATTGAAACAATAAGATCTACCTTTAGTGTTGTCCATATTTTAAACTCTCATTGCTTTTGTCTTTTCTTCGATATTTTTATTAGTTCTGCTGAGATATTTCTATAATCATGAAGAATATAATATAATATACTTCGTGTACCTGAATGGGAAATGAGAGGTACAGAGCTTCCTAAATCACACGTACATCTAAGGAACTCTCCATTTTGTAACATAAAAAAAAGCCCAAACTGTAATTTTACAAGGGTTTCTCCAGTGATCCTCATTCAGCCTTGCACCACATAACGAGATTCATGAACAAATTAAAACCGTAACTCATGTACCCAGGCTCCATCACTCTAACTATTTTAAACACCCAGATACACAGTATTAGGAGTTTTCTCCTCCTCCCGTCTGAAAAAAGGATCAATCCAACAAGTCAGCCATACAAGGGGGAAACTTCACGGTTTTCAAAGTGTGGTTCTTAGGGCAACATTATATTAAGCCAGACAACACTACAGATACAGTTTCTTAAAATATCCTCTGCGAGTTTCCATGCAAAGATTTCCCCTGAAATCCCAGGAATTCTGCTATGGCTTCAGACCAGCCTGAGGGTTGAGCTTTTTAATGGCAGAAAAATACTACAGGAGAATGAAAGCAAATGTGATTTCATTCATCTGAGCACCAAACCCACGGCCCCTGCGTGTCAGGGTGGAGGACAGGCACACACAGAGCCTGATATTTGAAACAGCAGGTTTAGCAGCTCGCGTTATAAGGAAAAAGAATTAGAACCAGAAAAAAACCTAGTCCTCCCTAGTGCTGAGGACTAAGCACAACATTTTGGGTGTTTTATAACGCAGGGGAATTCATAATTAAACATCTCATAAGTAGGAGTGTTAGTTGCTTTAGAGAAAATGGGCTGCCATGGGAATCAACAAAGAACATCAACAGGAGATGCTGAGACGCCTCTTAAAATCCCCTGCCCCTCTGGAAGCTAAATAATTTATTGGTGATGCAACAGAGTAATCAGTTTCAGAAAAGACTCAAAAGTTTGTCAGACTGTTTTTGCCAAGTAATAATAATGAAAGTATTGATTCCCTTTTATTAATAACTCAGGATAAGTGCAGAGTGCAGAATATTCATCTCAACTTCCAACTAGCACCCAGCTCTAGGCAGAGTGTACTGGACTATATTGCAGGTTTTGATGTTGAATATTGTGGTTTTTACTGATGGAAACATCCTCCTTTTTGTATCACATTTCTGACTGATCCACAAGCTTCTGCATAACACAAACCAGCTGCAAATGGGTCAGACCAAAGCTGACACAGCTACCCACGTCAGCTTTTCCTGTTGATATGTCAATAGTAATAAACCAAAGAATTTCAACTATTTACAGCCACTTATTATCTAAAACAGTTTCAATAAAACTGACGTTGTTTAAATCACTGGTTTATTTAAAACAAATTTAGCTAAGACTGTTAAATCTGTCTCTAAGTTATTTTACCATGTTTTATGGTCCTTCCCTTGACATCGGTGTCACTGCTAGGCTCTAACTATATAGTTAATATTCTGAGACCACAAAGATTTTAATTTTAGCTATTTCTCTCCTTCTCTTTATCTTGGGTCCATCTTTTTTGAGAACCTCACAGAGCCCTCAAGAAATACTATATAAGGCCACAGCTGTTTGCAAATACAAACTCTGTGTTTTAGAAATCCAACGTATGGGTATGAGGAGGGTTTTCCTGATTTTTCCCTGCTCCTGCCCACCCATGGATGTCGGTATTCCACAGCCATCTCAGCCTCCAGCCCCTCTGGAACAATCAGCACTTCCATGACCTATCCCTGGCATGGATCACAGGTAGGCAGCCAGGATTTCTTTCACCCTTTTAACCAACCAACTGAACTAGAAAAGAAAATCACACTCCAGACCTCTGCTTCATTGCAAAGTGATGAAACTTTCCAGAGGATTACAGCCCCAGAGCCTATAATAACTCTTCCATTATTGCTGCTGGTATTTCATCCCATTGTTTTCCTCCTGGTAGGATGTACAATTCACAGCAGTGGGACTACTTTGACTGAGGCATCTATTCATAGCTGCAGGTCTCTACAAAGCCAATGGTCACTTTTAGTCCTTTCTATGTCCTAGGTTTTTATTATCTATCTGTCTAGCTAGCAAGAAGGGAAAAAAATATATTGGGAAAGGAATAAACCTCGATGTTTTAGGATTTAAGCCACCACTAAGTAATAGAAATGAGGAGTCAATCTTCCATTTAAGTGGAAAGCCCCCTATCTCATAATCTCACAGCAACCCTTTTGAACCTGTCCCTAAAGCACAGCTGGCTCTTCTCAGCATCAGACACAGCTGATTACATATCAAAAGACACTTCCAAGGAGCCCTAAATTATGCCAGAATTTTTACAGCCCATCTCTTCTCAACATCAAACACATTAAGGTGATGGAGAGACCCACAGGCTTAAGACAGTTTAAAAGGAAAAAAAAAAAGAAAAAATTGAGGTGGCCACACCTACGTTGAGGCAAGAGCTGGTTAATTCAGACAGGAAAAGGATGAACTTCTGAGAACTTGCCTGCAGCTATGGAGGGCATTGTCTCACTGTTTGCCAAGCAATAGTGATATTGAGAGGGTGGTTTTGGGATTCAAATGTTGCTAAAGGTTTAATAGCTGTAGTAGCACATCATGCTGGCTTCTGGTTGTGACTCAAGAGAGAAACCTCACTCTGGGTCAGAAGCAGCCTCGCCAAACGTTGGTGTCGATCATCACTCACCCCTCTGGTGTGGGAGGTAAGTTCTCTAAACACACAGAGGGATGAGCCTGCAATTCAGCCAGGAGAGCCCTCTCCCGTTGTTTCAAGACTGAGGAACACAGTGGGTTTCCCAGCAAGTCTCACAGGGTGTTTCCTGGGATGCTGTGTCTCCAGGTGCAGTTTCCCTGGCGCAGCCTGCCTTGGACACGATGGATTTACAGCCGTGGACAACCCTGGATTGCAGGGTTCTTTCAGAGCTTCAGGGAGCTCTGCACAACCCCTGAGTGTCCCTTCTTAGGAAGGAGCTGAACTTTAGGACATTTAAATGCCTTGCAAAGCATAACCCATAAACTTCCTCCTAACCCTACCCTGTGTGTCTTTCCAAAGGATGCTACAGCCAAAGGCTGTGGTGCACCCCGAGGTTCCTCCCCTCCCCGGGAGGAGCAGAGCAGGGCAGACCTGGCCTTTTAAACAGAATTCCATCACAAACTCCTTCATTCCCTCTGGGCAGCGATTTCCAATCTGCCTTAAGCACAGCAGTGGAGCCTCCCTGGCTGTTCTATACATTACATGCTCAGGCTATGAATGATTTATATTTTTCTTTCACCTCTCTGTTTAGGAGATGCAGCAGTGGGGGAAGGCAGGGAAATCCTGTTTTCACTAGAAGAAAATTATTTTAAGTTGTATCAAGGTTCAACCGCATAAATTTCAAGTTATAAATATTTTTCACATGAGACCGTGTCCTGCTCATTCCTGTTCTCATCTCAATTAAAAAGCAACATCAGGCAGAGGGCCAAAGGGCTTCAAACCCTAAGCTTTACTGTGACATGGCATCAGTTCTCTTACCTCTATAAGGAAAAAAACCATAGAATAACTTTCAGAATACCTCATTCTCCCATTTATTTCTTTTTCCTTAGCTGAAGAGCTTCCATGGACAAGCAGCCTTATAATAGGTACTTTAAGAAAGGTGCATCTTGGTATGTGTTTGTAGCTCCACAAATGAGCACAGATTTCCTTTTACCCTGACTCCTAATGGCCAGGGTAGAGCTGACGACAATAAATACACAGCAATGCTCAGGAAGACAGCAAGGACATTAACAATTTCTGTATGTGGGAAAAGAGTGACAAAAAGGGATTCTGAATCCCAATACCAGAACTAAAAAGAATGAACTTAATTTGCTTCAAAGCGATTTGTCATCTAAATAAAGCTTAAAACATCTTACTCTGTAGAGTTTCTAAATGGATTCTTGATCAGTAAATAATGTGGGTAACCAGACCTCTGCTCAATCTTTTCTTTTTTCCCATATTTATACAGGATTTTTTAGGGACTTTTTTAATTCATAAAATTGCTCAGCATCCTAAAGGGTTTCAGAAATGGGCCCTCCTCCCAAATAAAACCCCTAAACACTTTATTATAAAGTCAGCAGCATTTGCAGAAATAGCCATTCTACTTATCTATAAATTACAGGAGTACTGGCTTTGTGTTCTCATGAAATGCACAATACTGTGCACGAGTGAAAAGTCATGCCATAATTCCACACACTTCCAAACTCACAAATACATTTGCTAATCTGGATATTTGAAAGTGGAAAGTGATGATGAATTAATTGAAAAGTGGGTTTAGGAACCCCTAGTTGTCCAGGCCTTGTGTTTCATGCCCATAATTTCATTTATTACAGAAAAATACCTGCTAATACATGTAACTCACGTGGCACTCATGGAAACTCTGGAATAGAAGTAATCTGCTGTGATTTCCTGTAGAGACCATGATTCATTTTGGACCAAAACCAACTTAAATACTTTCTGCTTTTGGTTAAAAGAGGTTTCTGGCACGAGATGTTAAAACTGATTAGTTTTACTGCACTTCTAACCCTTCTCCTCAAACCAAAAAGCCCTCAAAATGCAAGATGCCACCTACAAACTTGGTTAAATCTAATTAAAAAGTAAAACCATTGCCAATGAGGCTCCAACAGCAAAGTTTGTATTTCACTGAAGGTCCCAATGTTAAGAGTTGTGGACTCCTTACATGGCAAAACACTCACTACAGAATTTAACAAGGACTCAGCTACACAGAGGTTATTGCATCCAGCCAAAAGCAAGAAGACAAAACGTAATGATTTGGCAGGGAACACACTTCGTTTGTACCTTATGGTACTGCATATTATTAAAAATGTTTTAAGAATCATCTCCACCAGATTGCTTTTGAAAGCAAACCATAGAGCAGCATAAAACCTTTACATTTTTACAAACCATAGAGCAGCATAAAACCTTTACATTTTTACACCCAGTCACCATTTAGGATCCCACACCCCCGCGCTTGTAAACGAAATATTCAAAACTCTTCCCTGGTCAAAAGCCAGTTTAAAACTTGGGACTGCTCCTTCAACTCCCAGGAGGAACCATGGAGGGTAAGGAGCCATGAACCCCCCAAAATTTGGCTTTATCATTACTTGGTCAGCAAGAAATTTTGCAAAGGGACCTTCTAAACCTCATGGCCATGTCACAGATAAGGAAACAAAGACAGCACAAGGAGCTGCTGAAGATGGAAGTCCACAGAAGAAAAAAAATCCCAAGAGGTAGAGACCGACAGGCAAACCCATCTTTTTCTTGCATTCATGGCTGGTTTTGTTTATAATTATCGTTGCTAACACTGTCCTCACCACAAATAAACACATTCTATTCCTCCATCTTTCCACAGAAATATCCGTGTGCAACCCAAATCTCCCAAGGTTTCATCTACTAAGGACTAACCCCAACATTAGAAGAATTATTTAATTTTTCATGTAGAACTTTCTAGTTTTGTAGTTTCTCTGTCCCCTCTGATTACTTAAATAATACATCTTTGTCAACATTTATGTTTCTTCTTAGTATCAAAGGAAGCAGAAATCCAGGGATTTCTAGAGAAGATTTTTGTTCTCATACAAGCGTCTGTGCATCCCCAGGTTTCAGCTGCAGCCCTGCTGCTTTTATTTTTCACATTTGATTAATAAATAAATACAATATTTTTCCTATTTGTAGTTGGCAAATCTCTTCTGAGATGTGCAGCCCTCCTGATGCAAAAAGGAAACAAAAGCACTGTAAGTTTATTGTAAACAGGCTCTGATTTTGGACTTGTGAGTTCTCTCGGGTTTTAGAACTGTAATTTAACCCTCTGGACCCAATAAAATTTTAATGATTACATTACAACAAACTAGTAAAAATACATATAAGTTGACACAGATACCCATCAATCTTTAGAGTCTTCATTTCAACATATTTATTGCACTGTGTAAATAGTACACAAATGGAAAAACTAAATTCTGGGTTTAGTAGCAATGCAGTAAAGTATAAACCACTATTTAGAGATTTTAAGAAGTACTTGAAATTTTTAAAATACCACTAATACAAATAAAATCATGTCTTCTTACATAAAATAAGCCAAAGGAAACTTCTTTTGCATCCTTTATACCTTAGATAAGTTCTGGATGCTTCTGGATTGGATCAAACAGCAAAAAATATCCAAAGAAGTATTCAGATTTGCCCTTCTCTGTACAGCATTAAAATTCATTGCTGCCTTTATAATTTGTCAATCACACTTAAAATATCATTTATAGAGCCTTTAAGAAACTTTTCACGCCATACTTGCACGGTAAGTTTGCTGCTCACAGCTTTGGTTTGGGGTTGGCACACCTTATCAAAATCCAGCATTCCTAATTTCATGTGAAGATCTGTATTCTACAAGAGTTTCTCAATAAAATTGGTAAGCATCAAGGTCTTCCCACTTCAGCCACCAAAACCCCAAGATATTTTTGAGAATTGCAAAAACTGGTCTTGAGAACAAGTATCAAAGCACTTAAGATGGAAACCCAGGAGTGTTTTGTGTTTGTAAAAGTGAATCAGAACAGGACACAACTTCTGCACTGAGAGAAACTCCGCGGTATGCACAGGGGAGAGCCAAGGATCTGGATTGTCCCAAACCTCACGAGGCATTGCTTAGATGATGCTATTCCTTTGTGAGATTCCTTCTGTCATGGGCTGAAGAGCAGTGACCAGACTGCAGTGCTTTAATCCCTGGCTGGATTTACTCAGCTGGATTTGCACCCTCCCCTGAGCTGTGTGCAGGAACACGGCATCGTGGGCTCTTCTCTGCCTCAACAAAGCACAGCAGCCCCTGCTTGGTGCTTTGCTCCAACCCCTCCCTGGCAGGGGCTGCTCACTTGTTGGGAATGGTCCCTGGTCATGAATGATCTGAGAATGCCTCGGTCTGGTGTCAGAAAAAGCCTAAACACACCTTTTTAATTGAGTTTTCAAACTCTCCACATTAATACACATCTCAGTTTGGGCTAGCTCTATGTCCTATTTGAATATTCCATCTATGTGAAAGAGGCAAACAAAACAGTCAAAAAAAAATCCCCAAAGCAACATCGTTACCTTCATTTTCAAATATCTCTGAATGCTGATTTTTAGCCTGTACTGCTAAACCTAAATTTGAACCAAGTGTTGTTAGGTGCTCAGAGGTCTTCCTGCTTTGCTAAGGACATGACTTTATTTAAGCTTTGGAGACACACTGACAGCCTGGGTACATGTCGCAGTGTTTACACAGTCCATAGTACTGCAGTACCATAAAAGAAATAAAATTTCTCCTCCTGAATCCCATAAAAAGGCCTTTGTTTATGCCACCCTCATCACCATTATTTGTAAGTCATAATACGTGCCACATTACTGGCCCAGAAATAACTCCATAAGAAAGAAACGAGCCCACATTTACAGAGAAGAGCTTCCAGAAGCTTTATCTTACCATTTCCTCACATCATTTGATATGCTTGGCTGGACCTCTGAGTGAAAATAAATTATCACTTGAAGTTTGAAGGTGTACTTTGGTAGCAGATTAAAATTCATGCATCTTTTCATTTGATTACTGCTCCAGGCTTTCTTTTTAGGCAGCTTCAAAAGGGGAAATATATATATAAATATATATATGCTTTTTTTGTGCTGAGCTGCCTTTTTAAGCTGGACAAATATGAGTTACGATGTGCTTCAAGGGAAACAAAAAAGGAGCACATTAAAAACTGTCACTTGTATGAAGAAAATAACTCCTGAAATAGACATTTCCATGTTTTCAGGACAAATTCTTTACTATCACAAGCAGACTTCTTAAATATTCTTCTTAAGTTTGCTGGGAAAGTAAGGCATCTATAGCAAAAAATCCCAACTGCTTTCAAGTTTAAACATAGTTTTACTAAACATCTTACTCATTATTAGGAACTAATGACTTATGAAGCCTACACAGTCATAGGTTTTATCAACACAAAATTTATGATATCATTATGATTCAGCAGAATTACCCAGATACCCAGTGTGAAAACGCTTACAGCCTTCAACTTTGTTCCTAATGTAATTCTGTGCATAATGTTTAGTCTTTCATGCCTACAGAGAGAAATTTGATCATGAGAATTGGGACATAGTTTAGATAGCTTCCGGAATCTTAATTTGTTTTGTTAGCGGTGTGAGTTTTCACTGTTGTACAGCTCCTGTCCTGCTTCTCCACCGCAGCAGAGCCCCAGGCTGGGTGAGGCTGGAGGGGCCCCCAGGGGCTCCTCTGGTGCCACCTCCCTGCTCCAGCAGGGCCATCCCAGAGCACAGGGCACAGCAGGGTGTCCATGGGGCTCTGCAATATCCCCAGGGAGGAGCCTGCACAGCCTCTCTGGACAATCTGCTCAGGGCTGGGCACTGCCCAGGGCACAAGTTCTGCCTCCTGGGCAGGGGGAGCTCCCTGGGCTCAGGCCCTGCCCGTGCCTCTGGTGCCATTGCTGGGCCCCCGGAGCAGAGCCCGGGCCCTGCCCTGAGCCCTCCCTGCACACAGGGACACCCAGGGCTGAGGGCCCCTCTCAGCTGGGGCTCCTCTCGAGGCTGAGCAGCCCCAGCTCCCTCAGCCTTTCCTGGGCACGGAGCTGCTCCAGGCCCTTCCTCAGCTGCGCAGCCTCCGCCGGCCCCGCTCCAGGAGCTCCCTGGCCCTGCCGTGCTGAGGATCCAGAGCCGGACACGGCACTGCAGAGGTGCCCCGGGCCGGGCACAGGGGCAGGATCCCCTCCCTGCCCTGCTGCCAAGGCTCTTCCCGATGCCCCCAGGGCACCCTTGGCCTCCTTGGCCCCAGGACACTCTGCTGCCTCAGGGACAGCTCCTTGTCCCCAGCACCCCCAGGACACTCTGCTGCCTCAGGGACAGCTCCTTGTCCCCAGCACCCCCAGGACACTCTGCTGCCTCAGGGACAGCTCCTTGGCCCCAGCACCCCCAGGTCCTTCCCCACAGAGCTGCTCCAGCAGCTCCCCCCAGCAGTTTCGTTCCTCTGAATTTACCAGAATGTCTCACTCCAGCAAAAAACCTTTCCACAGAAATGTCTCTGTCCATGGGTGTGAAAGAGGCTCCTTCCATCAGCTCTTGCATGAAAAGAACACACAATAGTATGTTTTAGAAATGTTTGGTCTTTACCCTACACACTTTCAACTCACATTCCTAGGGAGCACAGAGAACTGTGCAAGGCAACTGAGAACCAGAGTCAGCAACCAAATTAAGCAAATTCTCTCAGAACAAAAACAGTTTCACAATTAGTTTTTGGAAACATCTGGAAAGGCAGACATGTCTGATCCATAGGGATTCATGCACATTCAGCTAAGAATTAGGGTCCATGAGGAGCAAAAGAGGTGAAAAATCCTGAAGGATTGGGCAACTGATAAATAGATTAGGAAGGTAAATTGCCATAAAAAATTTTAGGTGAATAATTCTTTCAAAAGTCTTTTATGCAATATTACTTTTAATGGCAGCTAATACAAATATTATGCTTTTTCAGCAGAGCAGATGGGACTTTATCACTAAACAGTTTTGCAACATTTTTCAGAAGCAGACTTCAGAACTTTACACCAACATTATTATCTCTCTGTAGACCTGTTTCTTTCTGTGTTCTACCAAAAAAGCCCCAAAATTAATAAATAAAAACACCATGAACTCCTACCTCCATTCATGACTGGTGTGAATATTGTTCAAGCAGACAGGAGGATTGTCTCTGATTTAAAGGACTCCAAATTTACAAGATCTTCAGAGGAATCACTTATAGATGGCACAGGTACCTTCCATCCTCAGCAAGGGAATGGAAATATAACAGGAGGTAAAAATAGTACATTCTGGAACTCTTTGGCTAAATGGCAAACTTCCTTTTGTCTGTTTTTACTGCTGGGATGTTTCCAGGAAAATATTCAGTGAGACACTGGGGCAGAAGTTCTAAGAGTGCCTTCAGAGCATTTCCTTTTCAGCAGAGCTGAAGTGCAACAGCCCCGCAGTGAGAGACCTGTGCAGAATTCCCACTGCTGCACATCTAATTGCAATTATGATTCCCCCACCTTAGATGGATAAAAGCCCTAAGAAATTCCCAACAGCATCATTAAAAAATAAAACTAAAAAATACTTTGGTAATTACCATGTTTCAATTCTCAAGAAAATAATCTGCCTCCAACAGAATCACCTGACAGATGTTGCCATCTACAAACTCCAGTGAAAAGGGGTTTTTCATGGACAAGATGCCTGACCCTGTTGTTTTGCAGCTGCCAACAGCACACAAAAATCTCATTTAATTTAGCTGAGACCAATTCTTTTTTCTAGCAGGGAATCTCGGTATTATTTTCCCTTCATCTTCAAAACTGTTTGTGACCTTCTGTTGTTTTATTGATAACTACTTATAAAATATAATAATGTGTAACTTAAATGTGCAGGCGATTACTACAACAATTCCAGGTCTGGCCAAATGAAATTCCCAATGCTGCAGCCATGGAATACATGAGCAGGCATCATAAATCTAGAATCAACTCTCTATGCTGTCTTGTGCAAACAAGTTCAGAACAAACACAAAAGCCTCTGAAATTGAGAGATCCAAAGCAAACGAAGCTTTGGGATAACACCACAGTCATTTAATGTTCTGATTTTATAAATGTTGAATAGCAGAACAGGGAGAGAACTTGCTCCCGACTAATACATTATCCCAGGAGTAATGAGACAGAACTGACAGATGAGAAAGAAAGTCATGCTGGTATTTTCGACAGACACACTGCTCTTTTTTCCTGAGTAAAAGAAAAATAACAATGCTTTCCAGGGAGAAGCCAGTGGTGTGGAGCCATTTTTCAGAAAGGTTCAACCAGGACAAAATATTGACAAGACCCAAAAATCAACAAGGAAATCCTAAAAAACTGCTAAGACAGGCATCTGAAATGAATAAATTAATTTTTCTCGGCCCAATAAAATTCTCTGCTCTGTACATCAGACAGTCATTTAGGCCCTATTCCACTGGAGCTCATTAAAAATTTCTTTTGACTTCTGTGATCTTTGGTAAAGGAACTGAGTTTTTTGTAACTATAAAAAGAAATCATCCCAGTTTGCACAGGTGCAAATTACAGTAAAAGGCAGGGGGAAGAAAGAAGTAAAATTAAGACCTTAATGTATTATTTTATGGCATAAATAACAATTTAAACGGTTAATCTAGAAGCACCATGCAGATGGCTGTTAAATGAGACCTTCTCCAGGCTGAAGGTGAAGAGCTCTGGGGAAAATCCAGAAGCTGTCCCTCTGTGCTGCTGGATTGCAGTTGTCACATTGCAGGACAAACCTCCTTTTCCTGGCTCAGAAAGCACTGAACTCCCCTTTTTTGGTGTATGACCTTGACAATGGTATCTCTACACCAAGCGATTTCACCTTGATAAATCACTTTTTTTCTACACACTGCACATATTTAGCCCTATATCCATTCATTTGCTGGGCTTGCTGCAAGAGCTGGTTTCAAATTTCTGTGAAAAAGTGAAAACCATCCAGTGATGCCCCTTTCTGTCACGGTGCTGGTCTCCTTCCACAAGGACTCCACAGCAGGAGGTGCTGGCTAAAACCTCACCCCAAACCGTATAGGCCAGAAAATCCCCCCAAAGATCATCTAGCCCTGCTCTAGACCAGCTGAATGTCCAGGCACAGCAACTGACCCATAGCTTTACATCCTTTCTCTCTGCTGGCAGTGCACTTCTGTAAAACATGGTTGCCTTCACAGCCCTCTTTTTCCTCAGCTCCAGCTGAGCTTTGAATCTCCGAATTCTCTCCCTGCATGCCAAGGCAATGTCTGTGTGTTCCTCCAGGGTAACTCATCGCTGCTTCCACTTTCCCTGTGCCTCCTTCTTGAGTCTGAGCTCCTCACTTATCCATGCTGGCCTCCTTCCATGCTTGCTCGACTTTCTAAGTACTTTCCAAATGTCTCGTGTGTGCTCTGAGGATGCTCTCTGAACACCAGGCAGCTGTCCTGGGTCCCTCTGACTCTCCAGGGCAGCCTTCCATTAAGCTGCCAAGAAGATCCCTGAGTAAGCCAAAATTCACTTTCCTAAAATCCAAGCTTGTGATCTTTTTCTGACTTTGTCTTACAGGATTTAAAGCTCCAGTCCTGCGGTCCCTGCAGGGAAGGATGGCTGTGCCCTTGATGTCTTTGACCAATTTTTCCTTGTTTTTGAGGAGGATATTGAGCAGAACATCTCCTGTACTCAGCACAGCATTCACCTGCCTTAAGAAATTCTCTTCTACTGCACCCAAGCCTATTATCCAACAGATTTTGGGACAGCTGAAGTCTCCCAGGGATACAAGAGCCTGTGCTTTCCTGAACTTGTGAACATGAGAATTCATTTCACTCTCACCAGTGTTTTATCTCGGTGTCTATTGGCAACAGCACCACTAAATCCACTTCCAAAGGTGGCAGTGCCACCACCCTGTGCTGTTTGTCCCTGTGACTGTGCTACTCAGCTGGGGGCTGGGCTGCCACGTGTGCCACCTCCTGAGAGTTCCAGGTGTGAGGTCCTACCAGCAGGAATGGGTGGAATTAATGGAGAATTAATAAAGTGCAGTTTTATTTTCTATTAGCTTTCACTGCTCATTTTCCCACTCTGGTTTTTAGACCGTAACTGTGCTCTGATATGAGATGCTGGGACTTAAAACCAAAATTCTTATCTCTTGCTCCTCTAACACATCCTCACACAGGAAAGCCAGTCACTGCAACAAAAAGGGTGATGACAACAACAATTCAGGAGAATAAATCCTCTAGGAAGTGGTGCTTTTAGAAGCAAAACAAACACTGTTTACTCACAATTATTTTGAAGAGTATAAACAAGAGTCTTGCAAACCTTTCCTGTTATTTCAGCTCAAGTAAGGAACATTTTTGTCTTCTCATGGCTCTTATCCCTTCATGTTGTAGTGCCTTTTTCCTCCCTGGTGCTTCAGCAGTGGAATTGAATGCTGAAGAGACAAAGGCAGGTGCAACAGCAGACAGTGATTTTAGCCTGATTCCCTGAGCTACGACCCTCCCCATCCAGGTTAAGTGATTTACCGAGCTGCCAAGAGTTTCAAATGACAACGAGTTCCATTCACACAGTCCAGGCTGATCAGATCATTCTCTCATTGTCAACCAGAGATTAATAAACATCACTGGGTTTGGAGGCCCAGAAAAACAAATATTCTTAACAATTTTGGTTAACATATTTCGTCTTTGTGAAACAGGCACCAGCAGTCACACAGCCGAATCCCACTGAAATTGCCTGCTCGTGAGAAAGACAACTCCCAAAATACCAAGGTATTTTCAACTACCTTTACCTGAAAGCTCAACAAATCTCTGTGACAAACATTCTAAAGCTCCTTACCCAGTGGTGAAGGTGCTGTGCTGACACATCCTTAGCTTTCCAACAAAGGACAATATTGACAGATCATCGTCACCCCAATCTAATAAAGCAACTCGTTATTTATTGAAAGAAGATTCAGTAAAGGATAAACATTAGAATCCAACTTTCTGCAAAAAAC
Organism: Dicrurus megarhynchus; assembly: GCA_013399195.1. Classification (NCBI taxonomy): domain Eukaryota; kingdom Metazoa; phylum Chordata; class Aves; order Passeriformes; family Dicruridae; genus Dicrurus; species Dicrurus megarhynchus. The sequence continues at coordinate 847,229 of VXAD01008736.1, forward strand.
AACCTAAAACAAAACAAAAAAATACCCCACAAAACCACACAAAATTCCTTCATTGTCTTGGTTTCAAAATTGCTGGCCACAAGAAAAGCTGGTAAAACTGCCAGAGACTTGCAAAAAAATATAAACACTGAAGTAAAAGAATTTATAATCTTTAAGGTTAGATGAGAAAGCTAATGCTTGGATGTGAGTATCCAATCAGTAAAGTGTATCTCATAATTTAATATTAAATAAAAATTGCAAATCCCTTCCCTCCATTTTCCAGAATTTATAATCTTATTTGGATACTGTCACAAAGCTCCCACGATGAGGAACTAAAATAAATGTGAGGATTCTTTCTTTGGTTTAGAGCCATTTGAATTGTGTTGGCTGGGAGAGTAGAAAAAGCACAAAATTTATGAGTAACGAAACGTCTTAATAGCTAAAAATTTCATTTCTAATGAGGTGAAGTATAAATACATTGGGAATATTAAGTTTGATTGTTTCTTTTACAATAGCATAGAACTTCATTTTTCTAACAGCAATGGAAGCACATTCTGATTTCCAGTCTAACTGTATTTATGCTTAATTTACATCTGGTGGATCTCATAGAATTATCATTTTGAATTTAAAATAATCCTTCTCCAAAGTTTATTGCCTATGGATTTTCAGAAAGAGCATCTCCCAACCTTTATTTTGCTACCTAAATAAGTCAAGACCTTTTTATCTGCACAAATAAGACCAGTCCTTTATTGCCCTCATAACACTTGTAGTTCTTTTCCAAAACTGCTCCTGTTTCTCTGCATGTTTCCAAATGGAAACACAACTACTAACAATAAATTACTTCCTTAGAGAAGTTAATAAAATGTTCCAGTAACAAGAAAAATACCCAAAAGACAAAAACAAAACAAACCAAGAGTTCTCCACAGAGTTCATGAGTTGTGTTTAGAAACTACATCCAGACATGGGGATTTTAGTGTCATTGTCTAAGCAAATCTCAGAATACACTTAATTCTAGAATGACTGACAGTGTCAGCAAAGTTAACAAAAAAAAAAAAAATCCATGGGGAGGTGGTAGAAATTTTAAATTGAGAGAAAAAAATCATCCATTACAATAAAACAAAAATCTATAAATCACATTGCTCAGTTTTTTCTCTGGTTTTGAAATATACAGAAAGTGATGGAAATCGATCTGCACCTTCCCCAAGCCCTGTTATAGAGCTTTGCTTTGGAAGTCAGTTTTGCTCAGCCTTAAATAAAAGGGTTCAATCTCTGCATCCGCTTGGGCCATTAATTTGGAACAGTTTTGCTTTCCTATATTCAGCCTCAGAAAGAACTCTCCAACGATGCCAACATCCCCAAAACTGCAGCTCACTTTAAGCAACAGCACCCGGGATAATTTCCTCCTCCTCCTCCTCCTCCTCCCCCACACGCAGACCACGGCTGTAACTTTTATTTTGGAATTCAGATTGTGATAATCTTTAAAGAACCCGAAGTGTTCTCAGGAAAGGCTGTTGCACAGTGAAGACAGCGACAGAGTGAAAAAAATAAAGGCTGAGGAAACAGGAAAGCAAAAAAAGCAAAGCCAATGGCCATGTTTTGAATATTTTAACATTCCTTAGAAAGGTTTTATTATCATCACTATGTATATTTAGGATGCACATGGTTTAAAAATAAGAGGGACAGCACTTGAAGCAACCATTTTAATTTAAAAAGTATCTAGACTGATTGATTGGTGGTAAATAAGCACTGGAATATAAGCAAGCTGTGTCTTTTGGCTATCAACTCAACTGTCATGAAATGTTTAATAGCAGGGTGAAAAAAGGAACATTTTATACAAGTTTAATCTACCCAGCACAAATCCCTGCAAGCACATATCAATCACTGAGGCCTTCCTACTCTTAAATATCCATGTGCATGTGTAGTTTTATGTAAAAATATATGAAGGTGCTCAGTAGTCCAATTTCTATTCAAACGTTACTTGGAATTCTGTTTTGCAAGGATCAAGGATCAGTCTCCTATAAATATATTTGATGCACATTTGTAAATACTCCTTGAAATTTTAGGATTAACCAAACAGCCCTCAGAACCTGGTTTGAAAAGAGTGATGCTAATTTTTTTCCCTAGGGTGAGGTAAAACAGTGTGTAGGATCAGGAGCAGTTCCTTTCCAGAAGGTAAAGTTCCAGGTGTGCCCTCCAGCACACCCCCAGGATCCAACTCCCAGCACAGCTCCAAGCGAGCCAAGACTTAGGAATGTAACAGCTAACTCAGAAGGGGGAAAAGGGAATTAATAACACACATTTTTAGCCTTGTGGAAGAAGCTCAAGTGACATTTCTTAAGTGTCCCCTACAGAGCTTGGCAAAGGAACTAAACAAGACCCTGGTATTGTGAGCCAGCAGAAGCTGGCACATCCCTGACTCCCTAAACCCACCCCTCCAGCAGCAGTGCCACCTCTCACCCTGTGAGATCCTACCCTGGTTTGCTGTGAGTGCTCTATAAACCACCTGAGAATGAAGATTATTTTTATTCTGCTATTGATTGGTTCTGGAAAAAGTAGTTCCCCATATAATTGCTGGGATCTGGCCTATAGGGCAAGAGTTCTGATGCAGGGTCAAATATGTGCATGTCTGCTACACATTCTGCATGGTCCCCTGTGTAACTACAGTGGAAAAGGATTTTGAGAGAGGAATTCCCTTTAAGATGGGAAATCACGTGGATATTCTATTGCTTAACAGAACGGGACTCTGAAATTTCATAGGAGCCAAGGCTCTTAAATTCATACAAGCCAAGAGCACAGTGGTCCCAGTAACAGACTGTGAGGATAACACTGGTCTTCTACTTGATGAAAATTACTTAGGAATTATGATCTGTGCTGTATGAAGTTCTGCCAGATAGTTCTGTGCGAATTAAACTGTAAAAGTTATGCCTTAATTAAGCCACATTCCTTCCAACTGGTCTGCTTGCCACGAGCCTTAGACAGGAGGATATTTGTTTGTCTCTAATTCTGAGCTCGGCCTGACACAGCTCAGGTACCCTGAGCATCTCTGCCCATTTACCAGGTGTGCAGCAAAGACAAACAACAACTTCATCTCAATTTTCAGAAACATTCTATAGCTGCAAAACACATTTTTCAGAAGGACTTCCCATTGTTTAACAGCCTGTATGAGTATTAGTAGGCTAACATTAAGAAAAGGAGCACGAAGAAAATATATTTTAATTAACACTGATTAAAATTAAGACACAAAGCAAGCACATGAATATGAATTGCAATTGTTAGGCAGAAGAATTGTCCTTTGTAAAGTACAAGTAACATGCACAGAAAAATATTACAAGAGAAACACATATCCCACCTCAGCTATTGTGCAAAGTTAAGGCCATGAAAGTAACCTTTTTAGTTTGTTATGCCTTCCTAATTCAACTAAATGAGAACAAAACTAAGATGAGGATTACATTTGCAAAGACATTTAGCATCATTAACAGTGTTTTCTGGGAAGCTTTTTTCCTTTTTTTATTTCCTTAAAGAGAAAAGATCATGGCCTTTGAAACTTTCTATTTTTTAAAGCAGAAAGAAAAGCATTTAAATGGAAAAGCCTGTACAACAAAATTTTAACCCACAAACAGTTTAATAATTCCATGGGTGAGGAACTCACCTGACACAACCATTTTTTTCCACAATTGCATTAACTTGTGTTGCCAAAGAAAAGATGAAAACAGTGTCAAAACTTTCAATGCACCCATCCAGCAGTGCCACAATTTTTTGTCCTTTTTTGTTGCTAAAACCAGAACAATAAACTTGCTCTCCTCCAATGATGTGTCCTCAAAAGGACTGATTTACATTAATTTAAGGAAGTTTTAGCCCTTCTGGGGTACGACAGACAAGGCTCTGAAAATGTTTGAGTGCACAGTGAACTATTGACAAACACGGAGCCAGGCAGCTCCTGCGAGAGCAAACTCCCTGCAATCTGTGCTCCAAGGTGGGACAGCTACATCAGCCCTTCCCTGGAAAATCCCTGGGCGTGAGGGGCAGGCTCAGCAAGCTGCAGCACAAACCTGAGAGCACAGCACTGAAACGGAGCTGTACTCATGTGTGACTGCAAGGAATTCCGTGTGCCAGCCTCAGACCCAGCTCCCGCGAGCATCTAAAACCAGTTGTGCGAACAAAGAAACTCCAGTGGAAGACACAGAAAATTTGGAAAAAAATAACCAACAAACAATAAAACAAACCAAAAAATCAACCAAACAACAGAGAAAATGGCAGCAAAAACAAAAAATAAGATCCTTGATATCGACCCTTAATAGCAGAACTAATTACAAGTCTGAACTGGAAGCAGTGTATCTTTCTTTACACCATTTTCCTGCTAAGATTCCATGCAGGAGCATCTCTGTGCATACCCCGTAGGCAGCAGCAGCACACTGTGTGCAGACAGCTTAGCTGTCAGCTCCCACACAGGAATCACCGCTAACTCTCACCTTCCTTTTATTACACTGAACGGCTTAATTTCTACTGTGTTTTTCCCATTTGTTTCAGATTCTTGTAGAAAACATATTTATAACACAGATACTTCAAATAAGTGACATTGCATTTCTATTCCTAGAGAACAGAGACAAATAAGATGCATCAAAGAATTTCCCTTTACGTTATTTGCTGTTGTGTCTCTTCACTCTGATGCTCCATTCCCCCGAGCAAGCTGCATGTTACGTAATAGTGTGGCTTTGATAATGCTGCAAACAATCTGCAGCAACTTCATAAAACCTGGCCAAGCAAATCTGTTCCTCAGAAGTTCAGAAGCAGGCTAGTGACACCGCTCCGTCTTCCCATGCCTGGAAAAAAACATTAAAAATGTCTAATGGATACTTAACCTTCTCTTGCCACTCTTGGATTACAAGCTAAAGAATAATTTACTGTTATGTTATGTAAAAGTGCAGTAAACAGCAGAATAAAACCCTTCTGCCTTTTGATTCTCTTTGAGTGATTTATTTGACTGCAAAGCAGTTCTGTCGACTTGCCAGCAGAGTGTCCTGGGGCCAAGGAGGCCAAGGGTGCCCTGGGGGCATCGGGAAGAGCCTTGGCAGCAGGGCAGGGAGGGGATCCTGCCCCTGTGCCCGGCCCGGGGCACCTCTGCAGTGCCGTGTCCGGCTCTGGATCCTCAGCACGGCAGGGCCAGGGAGCTCCTGGAGCGGGGCCGGCGGAGGCTGCGCAGCTGAGGAAGGGCCTGGAGCAGCTCCGTGCCCAGGAAAGGCTGAGGGAGCTGGGGCTGCTCAGCCTCGAGAGGAGCCCCAGCTGAGAGGGGCCCTCAGCCCTGGGTGTCCCTGTGTGCAGGGAGGGCTCCGGGCAGGGCCCGGGCTCTGCTCCGGGGGCCCAGCAATGGCCCCAGAGGCACGGGCAGGGCCTGAGCCCAGGGAGCTCCCCCTGCCCGGGAGGCAGAACTTGTGCCCTGGGCAGTGCCCAGCCCTGAGCAGATTGTCCAGAGAGGCTGTGCAGGCTCCTCCCTGGGGATATTGCAGAGCCCCATGGACACCCTGCTGTGCCCTGTGCTCTGGGATGGCCCTGCTGGAGCAGGGAGGTGGCACCAGAGGAGCCCCTGGGGGCCCCTCCAGCCTCACCCAGCCTGGGGCTCTGGGATTGTAACATTTGCTGACTAAAATTTCATTTCCAGTGCTGGTGGAACTCTGTTACAAACTCCTTATTCCAGTTAGAACTGCCTGCAGCTCTGCAGGACACGGAACTGCCCGAGCTAAACCTAAGACAGGCAGCCGTGGCTCTGGGAAGAGGAGGATGCTGTTGGCTGCCTGGGAAGCCCTGCTCTGTATCATCCCACCCCTTCCCTGTCCTTTTCTCCTCATTCACTGGAGGCATCTGTCTGCTGAGCAAATCGAGGCTGACAGGGAAGGTCACCGTGCCCAACTCTAAGTCTCAGCATACAAATGTGCCTTTTGGCTCCCCAAACAGTGACCGTGTCCTATTATTGATAAAGCCTTGAAAATACTCGAATGCATCTTCATTTCACAAAACAACCGCCTTCAAGGTTGCTCCGAGAAAATAAGCAGCCAGAATGCTGAAGAATTCTCCAAGTTGGCATTCTCCAGAAGATTAAAAGATAATAACACTTCTATTAGAATCACTCTGCTACGCTGTATTGATCTCATCAGGGAGGCCACTGCAGGTCTAATATGAACAGAGCAGTTTTAGAATTAATCACAGGAGTTTTTATTATGGTTCATAGGGATCCTCATTCAAATGGCATCGTTTGCAATATTTATGGCCTAGATTGGTTGCCATTATTAAGTGCAAGTGTGCCACATGGTGTCTGGCCTGCTGTGTTAAAACACAAAGTCATTCTTCAAAAGTAAATCTTATCTAAACTATGCACAAAAAGCCAATTACTTTTTGATTTATATTTTAATTTCACATTCAGCTTTCCCCTTATATACAATCCCCTTACTTAATCTTTGTTTTGGATTAACTAGCACAGGCATACAAGGTACACTCCATAGTTTTAAGTAGACTGTTACAGCATATTAATGCACTCTGCTCAAAAAGATATATTTGGTCAGTGACAAGGTACACTCTCTGGGTGAGAGAAACAAATGAAAAGCTGGGAGAAAGAGAGCACCCTGGAAAGTGGACTGGCCACTGATCTTCAAGATAAAACACGCTCATTAAGACTCTCAACTTAGACTGTGCACTTGGTAATGAAAAAACTGTTTGTCAGTGTCATAACAAGCCCTCAGTGACCAGATCCAGTGGTGATTTAAGGTACAGCTCCTTAATTTCCATGCTCCTTGTTTTCCTGGTTTGTTTTTTTAATCTTCTTTGCCACAACTTCACACAAGCTCAGTTTTCAGTCACGCTCATTCCTGTTTGCCTGACCCCAACAGCATTTTCCTGCCATGAGGGTGACACAGAAGTTGAATCTCAGCAGAGGTGAATAAGCATCTACACTCCTGATGTTATTAAATTAGTTAAAGTCCTGGGAAAATATGAGAGGGGGGTTCCTTTTGGTTTTGGTTTGTTTCTTTTAAACCAGCAAGAACTTTGGAGAGTCTGGTAAGGTATGCTGAGAATTTTTGTCCTAAATCTCAGATTCCATTGAGTTCTTAGTGAATATTGGGCAAGAAAACTGCACTGACCTCTGCAAGGCCATATAAGGAATGTCCACACCAATTTCCCATTAAACCTAACCATTAACCTATAATAAAATGAATAAGAATTGCTTGTATAAACATCTCTGTTGACTTTAAAATCCCTCATATTCTCTTAACTCTATTTGAAAGCAAGCCTTTATTATGACACTCATTTAATTTGAGGGACTAATTACATGTGGCAAGCACACACCTAAATGCTTTGAAGGGTGGAAAAACATTTAATGAACTTAGAGAATAATTGTATTTATCTGCTTAGTCAATGCAATAAAACAGTTCTGCTCATGCTTGTTTCTCCTGACAGCACAAGGTAGGAAACAGTAATAGAGAAGAGACAAAATAAAAATGAATTGGCAAATGCCTCCCAATCCATTAAGACTGCAAGGGATATTCACTTACAAGGGATATTCACTTACAAAGGATATGCATTTAGAAGGGATATTCACATACAAGGGATGTAAAAGTTCTTAATTGGGTAGACAAAACCTATGCCAGGTTGTGCTGAGAATCACCTGCTCTCCAGTCCCCACCCGATCCCAGAATTCCCTGCCTCAGCTCAGTCCTTCCAGGATTCTGCTGTGAAGCATCTCCAGCAATTCCTGCATTCTCCTGGACAAAAGGGCCTGGCAAACAGAGTGACTTTAACAATGGTATCGTACCCTTCAATACACACACACATTTCTTTTCATCTTACACCTATTCCAACCCACTCATAACTCCCATCAGCAAGTCTCCCAATGAATTCTTTGGTGACAGAGACACCAGCCCACCTAATTTCAGCCTGATGGCCAACAACAGTTTATCACACACAACATGCTGTTAGAGCTGTTTGCTTCTGCTTGCTGGATATTGTGCACTTAGTGTGGAAAATAAATATATTCATATTCATAATATTCATAGCTTTGTTGATCACTGCACTTTAAAGCCAACAAAATCAAAACTGAGGTTGGAATATACCTCATTCCTCTCACAACATCCTAGGAATCCACTTATGCTCTTATTTTGATAGCTAGTGAAAAATAGCTGGTTTGTGTTTTGTTTTAGGGTTTTTTTTTTTTTTTTAAAGCAACTACCTTACAGCAGAACTCTGAAAATGAACTCTTGGATCACAGCATCACCTTATCTACCTATCTTTACCAGCCAGGCTCCTGCAATAACATATTGACTATCATTCTCACCTCTGACAGATCTAACCTAAGTCTCCCAGAGTGAAAGATTAGGAAGTTAATCCATTTTGAAGCCTTGCTGCAAGATATTAATGCTTTCAAAAACAAAAGTGATGGATGAATATTATTCGGGTCAAATAAAATCAGAGTTCTAAGAACAGCTAGCCAGGTTTCAGTTCCAAGAAACAGTGTATGATAAAATCAAACCATGAGATAGGGTAGCAAATGGGAATTCAAACAGTCATTTATTCCTAGTTTAAGGAGATATTTTAACTTCATAATTGATTTAATACTAGCATGCAGTTTTTAGCAAGTTTATTGAAAATTTACTATAGGGAGAGGTGGCTCTGATACCATCTCTGTGTTCAATATCATTCTTTCATTTCATTTTCAGTAATTTGCAGCCTCTCCTGCATGTACGTTCCTACACACACCATGTGTATGTATATCCTGATACACACATAAATGAGTACCTTTTCCACCACAAAATCCAGGTTTCATACCTATATATTCCCACATATGAAAATAAAGGCTTCTGAAATCCTCCAAGTTCTGCATTCAACACCTCAAGTTCGTATTTCAGGCTCTATTGAATTTATGCATTTTTTTTAAGTGAAATTGCCTATGCAATACTGCTCAAGTGGTTGTCATTAATTATACACTTTTATTTATGTCATAATTTAGTGTGCACTTGCGAACAGTAATTCAGATTCACTTAGATTTAGTTCCCCAGCTAAAGGGAATGAGACTAATCGATACAATAATAGGGTGACACTTTGGCTGGCCAAGATGGGAATCCCCAAACAGAAATAACCAGAAAACATCTCCACAGGGTATCAGGAAAGGCTGAACGCATGGAAACTGTCCTGAAAATATAAAGCAGGGCAGCATGGGGCAAATCACCCAGTTCCACCCAAGATTCAAGTATTCTCTGTGCTTTTACAGATATTTAAAATGTCCGGTTGAGATTTAAGGTGTGCAATACCTGGGAGCCACTGCTATGCTTCCTGCGGCTTCCTAAAGAAGCAAAAACGGGGAAGGAAGAAGGCAGGAGTTCCTGAAGAACAGACAAAAGAAATACTACCAGACAAATGTTTTTCTTATCCCAAGTTATAAACAATGTTGCCTTGAAATTGAATCTCTTTCATTAAACATCAAAGAAATTAGCAACAAAAAAGCCCACCCCAAAGTTTAACTCCTAGAAGAGGCATCTATAGAACGGAAGAACAGGCATGTCCCCATTTCCCCATGAGGTTATTCTCTAGATAAAATGGTAAGGAGCAGGTATAGAAGACCCTCTTCAAAATCCTTCCTTAATTTTCCTCATTTCTATGATACACTGCCCCAGAAACTTCAGGAGACTTCCTCAGTTCAAGTCAATTCTGTTGAATTGTAACTCTGTTCTCTAGAATGATTTTCAAATCATCAACCATAAATGGGTTTCAGTCAGATGCTGACAGGCAAAATCAATCCCTTACAGACACGTTTTTATTTAACTGTTAAAGTAAAATAAAGTAAAATCATTTTTACTGAAAGAAGAAGGAACTTAACACTTTGAATATAGCAGATAAACACAGCTTACACCAAGACAACATAAAACAGCCCAAGATGCTGAACCTCCATCTGGCATAATTGTGACTTAACATAAGTCCACAGGTAACAGCATCATCCTATGAGGAACTACTGACAGCATAATGGTGTTTAAGTAGGAACAGATTCAAGATACATTTGCAACCCTCGCCAAAGTTTCTTAGCTCAGGGCTTGTGGCAGGATAACCCAGAATCCCAATCCAAACTGAGTCACAAAATTCAGAACAAATATCTTCCCAGACCTTCTGGCTTTGCAGCCGCCCCAGGAGCAAGTGAGGTTTGCTCAGTGCTCCCACACATACTCCGTGGCTCTGGGCTGCAGCAGGGAAATGGGCTGAATTCTGCAAGTGCCACAAAGTCTCAGGGTATCAGAGCTGCTGGTGGCACTGCCAGACAGGAGGGGCAAGGGCTGCCGGGTGCTGCGCCAGGGCGCGGGGATGTGGCTGTGCCACGCTCGAATATTTCACCTGGCAGCCTCAGCCTCAGGCAGCCCTGCAGCTCCCACCGGCTCCGGCCTGGCACAGCCACCTGGGCAGCTCCGCTACAGCCACGGGAGCCTGGGGCAGTGGGGACACGGGCACAGGGATGGGGACACGACAGGGACAGGGGCACAGGGACAGGGACACAGGGACAGGGGCACAGGCNAGGGACATAGGGGCAGGGGCACAGGCACAGGGACAGGGGCACAGGGACAGGGGCACAGGGACATAGGGACAGGGGCACAGGCACAGGGACACAGGGACAGGGACAGGGGCACAGGGACAGGGGCACAGGGACAGGGACATAGGGACAGGGGCACAGGGACAGGGGCACAGGAACACAGGGACACAGGCACAGGGACACAGGGACAGGGGCACAGGACACAGGGACACACACAGGCACAGGGACAGGCACTGTCCAGCTGCCCTGTGCCCTCTGCAGCACCAGCACCACCCCTTTCTCCAGGGGTACTTCCAGGTCCCACAACAGAGACACTGGAAAACACCACCCCCCACATGGAAATACAAAGAGTTAAATCTCACACGTGGAGTTAATCCCCAGTTTCTTCCCAATTCTGTTTCAAAGCAAATACAAAATACAGCACTACAGAGCATCACGTGCATGCATCACATTGCTCCATGAGTTATTTTGTTTTAATTTTGGTGAAAAAAACCCCGCAATATAAATGTTGGCTTCAAAGTCAAAGACCACTTTTAGACATACTTGGAAGAAACCCCTGGAGTAAGTTGTCTCCAGTCAACTGACGATGCACCATTTCAGAAAAATCATTTTAAACTGTCAGTGATCTGCTTATTACATGCTTGACTAATTCCTTGAACAGAGGAAAGCCCCACATGACTGCAGAACAGACAGAGATGATATACAGACTCTCTTTCCATAGAATCCAATTGCTGGTTTCTAGAAATATGAAAATATATTTTTGTGATACGAGCAATGGCAAAACATGACTTAGCCCCCTGGTCTGTTTGAAAATGCAAAGGTTTTTCGCAGTGAGACAAAGCCTGGAATGTGCCTTGGATGCAATGATGAACTAATGCCTCAAATCCCTACAGTGTAAGTCTGATTATAAATTTCTAGCTCCCATTTAGGGTTTTAATATGGCAGAGATTCACTGGGAATACATGGACTGAGATTCATTTTCGTTTTCCTACTGGGAGGTGTTTACTGCAAAGAAGCTCAACTTTTTGTATTGAACATTGATATTCTCCCTAATTATTTTTTATCCCCCATGCCCTCATGAATTCCCTGTGATCTTTGTCGAGGGACCACATCTAAAACCCAGCCATCTTAATCTTTAGATCAAAGCATGGACTGAATAGACTCACATTCAAATTATGGGATAAACTATTTTCAAAGCTAAAATCATAAATAATAGTCAGGAAATGAGTAGGAGTGGGAGGTTACAGAGCACCTTTCAACCAAAGAACAGGGGATTTTCTGTAGAGTACTCCTTGTTCACAGAGCCATGGGTGAGGACCACCTGGTTTAGTCCCCAAACAACAGGACAACTTTAGAGAGGGGAACGGAGGTACTTGGGGATGGGTTGGGTTAGTTAGACTTCACAAACTCACAGAAAGTTTCGAAACCCTAAATAGGAGTTAGAAATTTATAATCAGACTTACACTGTAGGGATTTGAGGCATTAGTTCATCATTGCATCCGAGGCACATTCCAGGTTTTTTCTCACTGTGAAAAACCTTTGCATTTTCAAAAACTTCTTCCTCAGCCTAGCTTAGAAACTGGATACACTTCTCTTTAGGCTGCCTGGCTGCCTGTTCACCTTCCAGTGCAGAAATGCACGTGCAAAGCTGTTGGAATGCTCACGAAACCCTTCCTGCAGCTCCATGCCCAGGGGCAGCCAGGAGAGCCCAGGTCAGTGCACCAGAGTAACTGAGCAACACCTCCACACACACTGTGCCAGAGCATCAGGGGGACAGCACCTTTACACCTGGAGTAAGGTACTCTCTACCCAAACTGCTCAGCAATCTCTCCCCAGCTTTACCAAACTCCGCAGGGGTGCCCAGCATAACTCACGTCTGACTTACCTGGGGCCACCAAACCCATGGAATTCACCACCCTGAGGATTTATCCCAGCTGAACACTGGGATGTTTCTACACCAAACCCACTCAGCCCTCGCCACCTGCAGTAGAGCTGCACTATTTCTCCCAGATACAGCCTTGATGCTGCTGCTGGAATTATTAGATCTTTATAATCTCCCCAATTTACTCCCAAACCAGCCCTATTCAGAAGCCAAAGACCATATACTAACACACATTTCTAATTACTAGAGACAGGAATATTGTTCTATTCCACCTCCAGTCCCTGACAAGGACACCACACCTACTTAATTTCAACTTCTCCTGTTTCTCTGGCATGAGCAGAGGCACTCACACCCCAGAAATGCTGGGCCTAGTCAGTGCCTAGCTGCATATGTCAAATTATCCACTGCCAATTCAGACTGGTTCAATTCCTTTCATCAGCAGTGGTGAATCACTTCTCTTAGCATATGGTTACACATCATGTGTCTAACTCCACTTCTGCCCTCTGAAAAATTATCTGAGGAGGGATTTACTGAGGTTTTAGATACGGAGAAATTCAACAGTGAAAATTATTGATGCTCGCCATTATCTGTTTGCATACACAGTCGGCAGGCTGGGCAAGGAATGTTCACATAGCAGCACTGGATTAGTATTTTTTAAATCTTTCTATTATTGATTGAACCACTTGAAGCTGCTGGAAGCAGAGTTCCTGTCACAGCTGTTAATGCAAGAGACATTAGGGAAAATCCCCACTGTGGAGGTGTGCAAAAATGTTCACACATTAAATGGCGAGATTTCACTTTTCATCAGCATCGTGTACAACCCCAAATCCCCATTTTTATTCTGCTCAGCTAGATAAGAAACATGAAAGGGGAAAAGTTTGGTTTTTGGTTTGTTTTTTTTTTTCTCATTTACCTTAGTCCTTTCTAAAGACCAGGATCCTGCAGTCTACCCAAACCGAGCAGCACTTTTTTTCCTCAAGTCATTCCATTAAAGTTAATGCAGCCACTTGCAGAGCAGGGCTTTTCAAAGAGAGCAATGGTATCAATGCAGCTCTGCGTGATCACAAGGCCATTAACAAGATCCTTAAAAAAGAAGAAAGTGGCTTTGTCAGAAGCTGAAATGGACCAGACCATGCAACACTGTTAAAACTGCTCTCGGCCAAGGCAGAGGGCAAATTAGTTTCTAAAGTTAAAATAAAAATTAAGGTTACTGACTTCCAGACAACATGAATCAAGAAAAAAAAATCCACTTAATTTTAAGTTTTGTCTTCTCTGCAGCTGAAAATTCATTCTGGTTGAAGCAGGATGCGTAGTCATGGTTTAAAAGCCATTCTAGAAGTTCCACACTTGCCTTGTCTTTGAATAGTCCCTCTCTTAATAACCTAACTCCTGTGCAGAGAAGCTCTTACATGGCTCACAAAGGAAACACTCCAAAAAGTGTAATGATTTTCAAATTCATTGATAAGTATTACGTCCTTCACTTATTTTTCATGTTCCTACACCTCTATTCTAAATGATTGTTTCATTGATGCCAACAAAAGTTAGCACATTATTGCCATGAATCAAATCTATTTGTTGCCTTGACAATGCTGCCCTTCAGTTCTGTAAACACTTGAAAATTATCAAGGCCCAAACTACAAACAATAGGCCTAAAAACCTCAAGCACACATGAATCTCATCACCCAAATCCAAGCATATTTCACTTGTGCAAAATAAGGAAGCAAAGTAACTCTCACTGTACTCTTTCAGTGCCTGAAGGGATCGTACAAGGGAGGTGAAGAGGGACTTTGGACAAGGCCCTGGAGTGCCAGGACACAGGGAATGGCTTCCCAGTGCCAGAGGGCAGGGCTGGATGGGATCTTGGGAAGGAATTGTTCCCTGGGAGGGTGGGCAGGCCCTGGCACAGGGTGCCCAGAGCAGCTGTGGCTGCCCCTGGATCCCTGGCAGTGCCCAAGGCCAGGTTGGCCATTGGGGCTTGGAGCAGCCTGGGACAGTGGAAGGTGTCCCTGCCATGGCAGGGGTGGCACTGGATGGGCTTTAAGGTCCCTCTCAACCCAAACCATTTTTGATTCTATATAAAATTGCAAAACCCCATTTCACAATATCCCTGTATACTGAATATTTGGGTGTGTCTGTGCACTGATTCGTGTGCTACTGCTTCGTCTGTCCCACCAACATCTGCAGCTCTGTTGGCTTTAAAGACCACTCAAAGCATCACTACCATGGAACAAGGAGCATTTCAGTTCCTACGGACTCCAACTGAGCAAAGCTGAAAAGCACAGGGGAAATGCTGAAATAAATTGCTTTTTAAAAACATTCTACTCTGGATTTAAATACAAAATTCCTATGATAAACTCTATGGTTCAGTACTAAGGTACTAGCATTCTTCTCTTAAACACACTCAGTCTGGGGGTCCAACTGATGTAAAATGTGTCCATTGCTGCTTACAAATCCATATCTGACAGAACTGTGAGTTTGAGAATGATTTTCTATTTGAATTGAAAATAGACAACAAGAAAAAATAAAATTAACCAGAGGAGAAATTAGGTAATTACCCCAAATCAGCCACTACTCAATGAATTTATTATACAGAACTTTGGCCTGGAGAGATCCAAAAGTGCAAAGATACAGCAGCAGTGAAAGACGAAACTTGGGGGTGTTTCAGTGGTGCTGCTCAGAAAAGAGAGCTGCTGAACAGCAGCAGGGATTGGATTTATGGTGCAGGAGAGAGGCACCGAACCCCTGGCTCTCTGGGAGCGCTGCTCTTTGACAGTCCCATGCTTGATTATACTCATTTTCTACTTCAGCAAGCAGCAAAATTTTATGAGATCCACCCCCATAGATGTTTGTTCCCTGACAATCTGGTGTACAGTTACAGAAGTTGCTAAATATGATTATTGCCTGGGAAGCAAGGAGAAAACAGAAATATTATAACCCAGTATGCTGATCCCAGTGATTCCCCTTCCGCCCCCCACCAGCAGCAACGTCAGTGCGAGGCACTGCCACTCCAACCCCACAAACCCCACAAACAGAGAAGCACAAACCAGTAAATTAAGTTGCTGAGTAGAAAATTATTTAGCTATATTTGAAGACAGCACATGGATAATATTGCCTTATGTCTTCCTCCAACAGTAGGTGGGTTTCTGTCTCTTTTAAGCAGAGGGAAGAAGGTTTGGAATTACCCACTGCAAACGGGGCACAAGTATCCACTCCTGCTGGAACCCAAAGCTTAATACCCGTAGTCACAAATGCCTCATAATGCACAGAATACAAAATCTTTTTTGGTCCAATTCCTTCACTCATTATTTCTGTGTCTTTGTTTCAGTCTGTTCTCATCCTGTAAACAAAATTACTCCCTTCTTTTCCTTCAGAGTGATTTAACTGGGAGCACAGCACTGTCCCCCCTGCCCTGCTTCCCCCCAGTTATTTTTGATAAATCTGAGGCATTCAACCCCCTGCATCAGGCAGGTATGTCTGTCAGGGATCCTTCTCCCTGCTGCATGGAATTACATCCTTTCATTAGCAAATGTTGCCAAACAAAGCAGTTCTCTGACGACTTCTCATTTCCAGGCATATTATAGGGTTACATCTTAGACCAGCTTTACTGTTATAGATTTAGATTGAATCTGCCTCACTAAGTTGTCCCATTCTGGGCTGATGACAAAACCTGAGCTATCCATATGCCTAATTGCACTCATAAATGCAGCTCTTAGCAGGCTGTGGTGGTGATGGTGCTACAGTTGCTGTTTATGGAATTGTTCTCTAATTCCCTTTTTTCCTAAGCTGAAATATTTTTTTCCTAGGACTTGCACACATTCTGATGGAGAATGGTATTTTTCAGGAAATGTACTTGGCCTGCAAACAGCAGCAGAAGGGAAAGGGAATGCAAGCGAGAAATAAGGGAATGGGGGAAAGAAAAGGTAACTGTGTACCCAGCCTGGGAGGAAATCATCCCAAGTATGACAGCAGCCCCAGCCAAGCTCCACAAAAGGGGCAGCAAGGTATCCAAGCACCCAAGGAGCCATCTGGGCTCATTCATCTCATCACAGACTCCTTCCAGACAGACATTACCTGCCAAATTCCCTGCTATGGCATCTCTGCTCCCTGGGCCAGGGACAGCACCCAGGGAGCGGCTGGAGCTGGGCCAGGGCAGGGTTAGGGTGGAGATCAGGAAAGGTTCTGCTTCCCCCAGAGGGTGCTGGGCACTGCCCAGGCTCCCCAGGGAATGGGCACGGCCCCGAGGCTGCCAGGGATGCCCAGGGTGGGGTTGGTGGGGGGTCTGTGCAGGGCCAGGGGCTGGATCCATGATCCTGGGGGATATTCCAACTCAGGAGCTTCTCATGATCTTCGCTCACAAAGTGATTCCTTTAAGGTAAATTATCCACATCTGGGATAATTCAATGGGGAAATACACAAATTTATATTTGCACCAAAACTTTCAGGCCATATCATTTGTGCTTTCTTAATATTCCTTGGCATGAAAATCTCCCCAGACTTCTTGCTTGCCTCTTGAGTCTTTTCCCTGATGTACACACAAGCTGTGAAATTGCCCAGGAAATTCTTTAAAGCAACATTTGGACACTTTGAAATTACATTCCCATTTCAAACAGGGCTCAAATAACTTTAAAATGGCAACAAAAGTTTAACAAATAAGGAAATCAATGAGTCGCTTAAACCACTGTGGGTCAGAATAACATAAAACTTAACAGAAAACATAAAACAAAATCGTTATCTGGAAAAATTCTTGATTTGGGTAGGGGAAGGCAATCTGGGAAGATACTATTTCTAACTAACTGAAGTGAGAATGACAGAGTGGCTTAAAACACTTCATGAGAATTATTTTATAAAAACTCATGTGAAAGAACTCAAACCCTTAAAAAGCAGTCTTCAAATCAAAATTGTTACTGAATTGCTTCATCCGGTTAGAATGATGCTCTCAAAACTTTCAAACTATTTAAAAAATCCAAACAACATGGACCTTCCTTTGCCTCTCTTAGCAAAGAGCTAAAGTGCTGGCTCCTTCCTCCTCACTGTAGCAATATGGGGTTTTATAATTTTGGGTGTAAATACACTCCTTATGGGTGATGGATTCCTACAGCACTAATGATCTTTGGAAGATCTCTGAAACTACGGCTGTGGCAGATCTGAGAGAATCCCATTCCTCTCCCCCAGTACCACTCTGCCAGAGGGGATTGGCCAGTCCTGCTCTGCAATTTTAAACACAAATATTATCAAAATCCTCCTTTTCAGTGTGTCACAGCTGACAGGATGGTTTTTCTGATATTTGCAAGCCGGTTAAAGCCCTCAGCCTATCTTTGCCACTGCAAGCTGCCCAAAGGATGTGATGCCAGCAAGACCTGGGTGCCTCAGGGAGAATACAGTGCTCATTTATAAGCTGGTCAGTGGGTTCAAAGGCACTCAGACATGCATTTAAATCTGTCTGAGACAGGAGCTTGAAGTTAATTTTCAATTGATTTTGTCTTGCAAATGCCACTTAAGTAGGAACCTTGGTCTTTTTCTTTTTTTCTCCTTTTTTCTTCTTCCTCCAGAAGGCAGCTTAATTAGGAGGATACCATTCTGCTTTGCTTCTCCCAAAGAATGTAACTGCCACATTCCAATAATCATTTTCACATGTGGGCCACGCTTGAAGTAACTTAAAGAATTTAATTCCCCAGAAAAGAATGATGTAATACAGTGCACAAGCTAGACCATAAAACCACTAAGTATCATTGTTCACCTAAGCCTATTTCACCTTGCAGATTTAATGCTTTTCTACTGAGAAAGAACAGGTTAGGGAGAGTCAATTCCACAATTTTAACATATAAGCAAAAAAAAGAGTAAAATCACTACAGCCCGAGAGGTGGAACCGTATCGATTGTGCCGTTTTTCACAGGAGTGCAATATCAATTCTGTTTGCAATTATTTTGCATTACTAATCAGCTCATTACCAGTCAGTCAGACAATGTTAGTTTATGCTACAATACACTCGCGGGTCATTTGCCAATAGCAATAAAGTTTCACAATGTACCAGGTGAAATTTTGTGTCACTCGCGGTACCTGCAGAGGCTCATCTGCAGATCTGCTTTATTGAGAACGAGCAAGCTACCAACAGACAGTAAAACCATGGTGCACATGAGGAACTATGACATTTACAAAGGAGGAAATGTCTTCTGGAATGGAAATTCAGCAGCTGAAGAGCAACACGGAACATCCAGTTAAAGGGGCTTAAATTGAATAACTATTCAAGCAGCAGCCTGGCTTTAGTAGGAATAATATATAGCTTAAATCTGGGTCCATCACATGCAAAGCTCAGGCACAGCCACTGGAATTGTTTTATTTAATCAAAATACCAAGATTGTTAGCAATAAAAACGTGGCCTGTGACACTGCAAGGGCCACATGGCTACAGTACGCTACAAAAACCATCCTGCTAAGCAGCATCTTAAGATGGTTCTTCATAAATGTATAATCCTTATACACAGTTGGGTTTGGGAGCTTCAGGCACGCTTTAAATAAGCTGGAATTTTCTATTTTGTATTCCTGGAGTATTATTTTCTCCATAAGAAAGAATGGAGCTTTCAGTACAAAGCTATTCTTTAGAATGCAAAGAAGCAAGTAAAAATTGGTATCTTAGGTCCTTCCTTATTTCTGTAATCCATAAAAACTTATGAAAAACCAGTCTCTTGAAATTTATTTCAACCAATGACACAGAATATGAAGTGTAAGGACAAAGAGTCCACTGCACAACTCTATTAGAAAATAAAATTTATGTATATATGTAAATACTCTCCCCTAAATATCAGTTAGGATTGCAGAGTCCTCTCAGCATGGGGTTTGTATTTAGAATTTTCAAGAAGAATAATTTTCAAAGCTGACAGTACAACTTATCCTCTGTTCTCTTCCATGTATGTTGAAAATCTTAATTACTTTTTTCAGTATGTATTATTTTTATTCACCATTTCTAATTTGGTTCCCAGTATGATAACTATCTTTTGAGAAGCAATTATTCTATATTTCTCCTTATTACCTGCTCAGTTTTATTTATTCCTCTATACTGAATTTGCTTTGTAAATGAACCTCATCGCTGTAACTTTGTGGGTTTCCAAATAATTTATCTTTATGAGAACACTCTGAGTCAGAAAGGTGCTAATACTGAGATTAAAGTCAAAAATGAGCACCAGACTATCCAAGACACCTCAAGTAAAAGTGCAACGTGCACTTCCCAGTGAGTAGAATTACATGAAAACCAAGAATTACATGAAAACCAGTAACTTGCAGTAATATTGAAACCCAAACTGTTTCAAGGCAGATTTGAACCCCCAAAAGTCCCAAACACACACACAAATCTGGAGTCCTGAGATTCAGCAGACAAATTCCTCCCTTTTTTTCCAACAATCCGCCTTTGCAGTGGCCCTTCTACTCTTGAGAAATTCTTTCCTACTCTCTGAGTGAAGATCAAGGTTCAGCAGGCAGCGCTGAGAGTTGCCAAAGCTAAGCCCTGGCAAGTTCCAAACCTCTGCTGAAAAGAACAGGGACGTGTTTCTAGAAAAGGCCAACAAGCACCTATTTTAAAATCTCTTTTTCTGGCTCTGTCCTGACAGCATGTCTGCACATAGAAGTGTCCATTCAGGTAGTTTTCCAGAATGGTCCAAGCTAAGGCTCATTCCCAAGCAGATGAAGACAGATATTCCTCAGGGGAATTGCATATGGCCCCAGTGAAGGGCATTCCTCAGCACAGGCCCCGTGTCAGCCTGGTTAGAACCAGATCAGCTGCCTGTCAATAGCTCTGGAGCTGTTCTGTGAGCGTGTAACAACTTCAGGCTTTATACTAAAGTGGTGTGTCTTTATTTCAGTCCTTCTCCCAGCTCTTTTATTACTTCTACAGGCTCTTCATTTCCCCATCCTGAGTGGGATGTACTGAGGAGCAGCCTCAGTTTTCCAACAAACGAAGCAATCTGGATGCCAAAACCACTCACCTGGGTTCAAAGAAGCCCTAAAAGAAGATGCAGATCACACCTTTTCCATCTGGCACTGGGCTGTTTTGGCCTTCAGACAGAGCCACTCAACAGAAAAGCTGAAGACTGATGTTTCTCATCGGGCATTTCTTTGGAATTTCTGATCATGTCCCTGCTGCTATTAAGATGTACTTTTATTGTGCCCTGTGAGATTGCAACTGCATGCTTTACAATACTGTTATATATTTTAATATTGTGATATTATCTGCTAGATATCATCCTTATTAGACACTAGACAGAGCATTTATCACACTTAAGTGCTTCACAGTTCCCAGCCCTGAGAGTATTTTTATTAATGCATACAGGTGATAAGAAATACAGAGTAGAGCAGAAATTCAACTGAGAACCAACATTACCACCCATTTCAGACTTCCTAATATTTTTATCCATTTTGAGGGGTGATTTGCCCTGAAATGAAATGTTTATCTTGGCTAGCCCTACCTCACAGCAGTAGCCCTTCTAAACGCTCCTTGAAAATACTTACAGATATTATCTCGCTCTTATTCCTCCTTCCCGTTAGATTCCAGACAAAGATTTGTTCTTCCCGCTCCATGCTCGGTGGGGATAGACTGCTGGTATGAAGAATTCCTGCCCTGGATATTACACCCTGCAAGAGGCACCCTGATGTTTTCCTAACCCCGGGCTCTGTTCAGAGCCATGGTGCCAAGGGGCTCCTGGAACAGCCCTGCTTACCCAGGAGAGGGGAGCAGGACACAGGAACAGGTATTTTAAACTTGTTTGTGCTCAGCAGTCAGAGAGAGAGACAACAAACAATCCATGGAAGCCTCACGTAACATTATCCCTCTCTCTTCCTTTTAGGAATAAACTGTACTTCCATCCTTGCACAGAACTTAAACTTTCAATGACCCTGCTGCATAAAAAATGCCTTTCAGAGGCTCTCTGCAGTGTTGTGAGGGCTGAAATATTCCATTTACTGTGGAAATACATCTGTTTGCTAGTGCTAGTGGGCTACGAACACCCACACTTACCAACTATGCCAAAGAACAAAGAAAGATTTTTTCCACACAGAATTTCAGTAAATAATATATTTGTAACTTTCACATTTTACTCTCTTGGACTTTATTTTTGTCACTGTCTCCTTTGCACTGTAAATTTGGAGTACACGTCTAGAATTTAAAAGGCACAGGACACACCAGATAGTGATCCTCACTCATCTTCCCAAGTTCCTGCCTGTGTGGCACAGCCTGAGCTTTCCATAGCACCACGACAATAAAACAGAACAACAAAAACACCAGAAAAATTAAGTTCACACCAGATCTCTGAAAAAGCTCATTTTAACTTGATTATAGTTCATTAACTGGAAACTCAAAGTTGGTCAGGTAGCAACCGTGTAGCAACCACAGCACATCAGCACCCTTTGGACTGATCTGTGACTGCTTATGTGGCCAGAAAGACAATTCTTCCATAATCAAAATAAAGACTCAACTCAACAAACAAACTCCCTGGGCAGTGGCACTTCCCTCTGCTGGAAGCCTGCTTCAGGATAAGGAAGGGAAAAATTAACTTTGTGTGAGAGGTGTCCACGAGGTGATTCAGTTTTAAATGAATTGCACTGCCACAGCAGCCTCAGCTGGGACAGCACAGCCAGGGTCTCAGGGACAGGCTGTGACTGCTCACCAAACACGCCCTGAAAGGGTCAGATGGAGATGCAGGAGATTAAATTGACAATTCCCAAAACACTCAGCCAAGCACCCCCAGAGTCCTCATACCAAGCTGCCGTGGGATAAGGAAGACCTCCTAGGACAGGATTTTTCCAGTGGGAGGAAGAGCACTACAGCAGTCTGGGCCAGTCAGTAACACTCCCAGGGGTCAGGAAAAAGGACTGGTTAGGGAGCAAAGCTCTTGAGAAGCTCCTGAGAAGTTACCAAGGGTAGCGGGCATGGGATTGCAGAAAGCCCTCCCAGTTCCCACTGAGAGTGCTGAAAAGCCTTTGGCATTGAACAGATCCATTCAGTGTTCCAGAAGGACAAAAAGAGAAATCAAAGCCTTAGAAATTATGAGAAAAAAAGCTACTGAATATCCATGTGCAGTCACATCCTGACTGCTGTTTACTGTTTTATTCCCCCATCCCCATAAGTCTCTGGATTCCCTGGACACACAGAAAGGTACGGAGAAAGGCAGGAAAACCACGTGAAGGTGTGGAAGTTTCAGTGTTTAGCAAAACAACTACATGTGCACATGTGAGTGTATGTCCAGAATGAACACAAATATTTCCCTTGTTCACACAGAAATTAAGTGGCACATTGTGCCCCTGGATTTTAGGAATGTTAAAAAAAAAAATTCAAAATATCCATTAAATTAGAAAACCAAAAATCTGTCAAATGCCTTTAAACACAGCCACAGAGAAAATCCAGTGCTGAAAGACAACACACCAGAGCCTGGGAGGCCTTTCTGGGGAATCACCACTCCCTCTCTATCCTACTCTCCCACAAGAGAGGAGGAAGCTGTGAGAGGGCAGGAAGCCTTTGGTGGAACACACAGCTGCAAGGCTCCAAATGCAACCAGCTCCCCAAGTTCCAGACAATCATTATTGTTTCTCCTTAATTCATTTTGTGACAATTCAAGAAACCCACCCTCACAATGAAGGGCACATTTCCCATTCTGTTTTTATTCACCATTCATATGTTCACATATCTGTGCAGGCAGGGCTGCCCACTTCTTACCCAAATAAAATGGAAAAATGGGAGGTCTAAAGCAATTAGTTGAGGTACTGTGCCAGTGTTTAAATGAACCATCTGTTGCAAGGTATGTAAGAGCAGCGTGCTTGGAGCCATGAGGCAGCTCTGCAATATCCAGCCCTGCTTTGGAAAGGTTCTGTGTGTGGATGTTTCGGAATTAAACCCAAAAAGGGCACCAGCATCAGCCTCATCTGCCACACACAGATGCAGCTCTGCCAGAGGCTCCCTTTGCCTTGTGGCACCTGGGGTTTGGCAGGGTGGGGATGGAAATGAGCACCCAGAACAGAATAGGGAAAGCCACTCCAAAAAGTTTCCTGAATGTATTGTGCAAAAGGAGATGAGAAATTAAAGGTGGAGACAGTGGAATTAACAGCATTTCACCACGGCACAAAGGAATTCTTCTTCAAAGAAGAAATTTGGCCTTTGCTGCTCAGCTACAGCTTTTCTTTTAGATGGAAAGGGGAAGCCAAGGGGAGGAGATTGGGGTTTTGTCTCCTCAAAAACAGGTCTAAATCGTGATCATCCCCAGCATCCAGTTCCAGGAGTGTTTTATTGGTACATGGCTGACATTTATCCATGCCAAGACTGAACATGCTCATTAGGACTGTTTATTAGACAAAAGGCTACTAGGAGAATGATAATTAATCAGTTGGCATTGATTGAAATTCTTGATGAAATGAAGCATGAGCTGTTGAAAAATAATTGAATGTAATCATAAAATCCATTAATCATCCATAGAAAGCACATTTATTAAACCAGAATTCATAAGTAAGATATTTTGTCTGTCTGTTTTTCTCCTCTTTGGATGCTGTCCTGTTGGATAAACAGGCAGCTGCTCCTCCAGCACAGCTCCAAAGAGCAGACAACAGGTGAACATCCCGTGCAAGAGCAGAACAGGAGTCCTGATATGTGGATTATTACCAAGCCCAAAGAGCTTTTGCAAACCAAAGACCTAAAACCTGGTACTTGCCATGAGAGTTCAGGAAAAGCAAATCAGTTTTATGCTAAAAAACATTAAAACCGTAGCAGCCTTCAAAAGGAGTGAGCAAAGTTTTCACTGAATAAGTGAAAAACTTAGAATTAAATCAGGATATCCCTGGCTATTCTTTCTCAAGGCCACTTTCTGATAGGATGAATACGTAATGCAAAGTCACAATTTCAGAAGCCTTGGCAGATGTGTCCCTTTAGACACAGAAATTCAGCTGCTGGTTGGGGTTTTTTTAAATCTATCATTAACTAAACACAGATACAGCCAAGATTACTAAAGCCCTTAGCAGAAAAAATTGCTGACCATATTATCATGTAACAGATATTTAAGAATTGAGATTAGGTTCAAAGGTAACCTCATTTTCTGAAGATTGCAATCAAATAATTTTATATAAATTCTGCTTTTAAATTTCCTAAGTAACAATGAGTGCAACCATTATATGAATTAATTCCCCCTAAGACTGATTGATACTCAAGTAAACATGAACTTTGCCCTGAGAGAAGCTAAAATATTTATATAACAGGCAAAACTGTAACCAGTTAATCCCAAATGTTAGATTAGCCAAAAATACATCTTTAATCGTGTAACTTTATATTTAGCAAACTAAAAAGTCCAATGTTTTAATAGAATTTCAAGAACAATTTGTTTCTACTCACTGCCTAAAATTAAACAAAAATCCAAAATGTGAACAGACAAGGTGCTGATTTATCTGTTAAACCACAAAAACCTGTATCAGAATGCTTGATGTACACAAATATTTCTGTTGCAGTGGATGATTTACATCAGCAATCTTCCTTATGCTGCTCCTCACACCCCTTGAGAGGTGGAGCAGCTCACCAAGCCAGGAGAACAACTCCTCCTGCAAGCACTGTACTCACAACTGAGATTATGGGTGGGACTGAGGCTGGCAATGACTGAAACCATCTTTATTTCTGCCTGACATTTCTCCTGGATGAAGCAGCATCTTCTCCATGGGCCACAAGCCCCTGTGTTTATTACAGAGTGTGACAAAGCCCCTAACTGCCCTCCCTCATGGCCAGCCCAGTTACACAGCACAACCTCTGACCTCCACAAGCAGCATTTCATCATCCACCAGCAATGCAGAGCACTGCCCTGGTACTGCTGAGAAAACCCTGTCCAAAGTCCCTGTGCACAACAAAACACGGGCATTCTAAACGCCAGCTGAGTAAGTGGGAAGGAGGGGAAAACACGTCTGGAAAACCTTGTGCAGCACAGGATTCCCCAGCCAGCAGCATCCTGTCTGCCACAGGATATCAGCACTGCTCCCAAGGCAAGGACTTAGGCCAGGACTAAGACAAACTGGTTGTGCTCTCACAGTCTCTGGCTGTTTTCTCACCAGTACCATTTTCCTCTGTCAGGAACACTCAGCAAAAAATTCCTGAGCTTACACGTTACAAAGGAGAAAGCCTTGGGCAGGTTTTAATTATTACATTAAACGCAAAACCCACCACCATAAATTCATTTAAAATACAGCTGAACCCTACAGAGGTAGCAGTAAATCTACTAAAAGACGCTTTTGGAGCAAAATCTGATTTTTGTATCAATATATTTCTGCTGCTGAGCTGCACACCCCCTCACATACCCTCTCTGATATACACATAAACCCTTAAACAGACAAATATTACCATGACATTATTTTAATAGATGCTCAGAATAGATCTAAATGAAACCTTAATATGTGGCACCCATAGAAGTTAACAACTGATCTGTTAATTTATTGTTGACATGCATTTTCAACCCCTACAACAATCAGTGAAGAAAGTGATGCCATCGAATTCATTTCAAGGACACTTGAGGGAACACCACTGCTTTTATGCCATTACCAAGAGAGCCACGATGGCAGCAGAAATAGCGCAGCAGCTGCTGGAATTTTGGGTGGTTTTCAGCCATTCCTGTGAGCAGAGCAACGCAACAGAGGGACCTTTGCCAGCCCTGATAGAGCATCTAGAGCAGGACACGAGGGGCACAGGCTCAGCCTGCATGTTACACATAAAGACAATACAAATGCAAGCTCTAGGAATAACCTCTTGGAGAGTTTTATCAGACAGACTTTGTTTCCATGCATTATTTATCCACATCTGCATTTCATTGAAAATGGCCTCATTTGAATTAATTGATGCTTTCCTATGGGTATTTGTTAGAAACCAGTATTACACATCCCCTGGTTTATGTTATATTTGTAGCTTTGTGTCATCACAGGTACCCAATAATTATAAGTTCAGCTATTTAAGGCAAATAAATAGCAAATAAAGACTTCATCTACTTGTTTCAATCATCAAATGAATGTTGCAGGAGGGTTTTTTGCAGAAGGCTGAGTAACAAATGTACTGCTTTTTTGGTCCTTCCCCTGCTATTACTTCTGAATCAGTGCATTTGTTTAAGATGGAGTGTTCTACAGTGTTAAAAAACAAAATGAGATAGCTCAGAAATTAAAAATTTAACTTGTGAAAGATGCTGCTATAACTAGAATTCATAAGGATTTAATAAAAGTCCTCATAAAGTTCTCTTAGTATGACAACAGCAATTATTCTTTCTCTTCCTCATCAGTGATCTCCCCCTCACTTTCACAGTGTATATTACACAAAGCAGCCCAGTTTTATAGGGAAAAACCCCTTACAGGTCCCCTTGTCCAGACTTAAAAGACACCGTGCCACCCCATTGCTTAACCCCTCTCAAATTCCCTTCCTGCCCCACCACAGGCCAACGATTAATGGCTTTCCCCCAGGTTTTGAGTTCATTCAAGCCAGAGATGAAGGTGCAAAGGGATTTATTCCCATTTCTGGCCAATTATACCCGATGCCCCTCAAGAAGAAAGCCTCGGCAACGTCCAGCGTGGCTCAGTTGTTCGGCGGAGCCGATTTGTTAACTCTGGTCATGCAGCAGGGGAAAGGAGGCAGCACCAATGATGTTTAAGGAACGATTCTTGCAAAATTAGAGCACCTAAACGTCAAATTAAGGCCAGACAGAAGCAAAAATGCAACTTCATACTTGCAGCTTTTGAAAAACCCGTATTAGAATGAAGTTATTGAATCACACACGGCTCGTATTCATGGCTGTGCTCTGATTTCAGACAATGCTACCCTGGACACTGCAGCTGCCTTCAGCTTGGGTGGGAAGAGCCAGGACGTCTGTGGATGTCACTGCTTGGCTCACCCTGCGAGGAACACAGGAGGGAACAGGGAGCCAGCACTCCTTGGGGACAGCACAGAGCACAGCCCCTTCTGGAGCAGGGTGCTGGAACAGGAGGCACAGCAGAGCTGCCCCAGGGGCTGGGCAGAGCAGGAGGAGAAGCTCAAAGGGAGGGAAGGATTTTATTTGCAGCAGGCTATGGCAGCAGCACCCCACCTTTAGTGTAGGGCACAGTTGGGGTACATTTCGTGTGGTTTCACAGCAGTACCACAGGTGGGTTCATCTGAGGAAAACACTGGAGTTTTAAAGGTTTAGAGCCCATTGGTGGGAGATGGCAGTGGCACAATGGCTCTTCGTGACCATGCATGTGTCAAAATACTGTGTTTCCAGCTCCCCTCCCTGCAGCAAGCATGCTGCCTTTGCTCACCTTGCTGCTTGTGCCCTCCTCCCTGCTCAGCTTCTCTTTAACCTCCCACAGGTGTGCAATTTTGGAAGGTTACCTCCCCAGCCTCCCAGTACAGCACCATCATTTCCCTCACGCTCCACAGGCAGCTCTAGAATGGTACAGCATTCTCAGTGCAGGATGAAGTGCTGCTCTCCTGATGTTATTTCCAGCCTGACAATGGACCTTTGGACATGAATGGATCTGCTGGAACACCACACGCTACTTTCTGTGAAAGCTTTATGTATTTCCCTTTGAATAATATGACAAACTCCTGTGTGTGCTTCCAGCAGCCCCAGCCTGCCCTCTCTGCCTTCATACCAACCTGAACCGTGCTGTAACTCTCCTTTTCCACATGGAGCTGATATGATTCAAAGCAGTTTCACTGTTTACACCTCTAAAAGGGATGGATATCATGATAAACACCAGCACCCAAGGCAAGGAAAAGCTGTGCTCCTTGTCTTTCAGACTGTCTCTTGTCTGTGGCACCAGATCAAACTGCAGGAGGGATGTTTTCCTTTCCTGGTCTGAGACTGAAACACCACATAACATTGTCCCACGGCAAAAAATATCATCCTGCTTTTTCAGGACTTTTTTTTTTTGGTCTGTTTTTAGCAGCTGCTGAGAGCGTGCTCTGCCCAAATACCCAAGGTGGGATTCTGCCTCTGGGTGTGGGAATGGAGCTTAGGAAGGATTTTCTACCCATTCATCTTCCCACAGCTCCTGTGCTGCACAACCACTCCAGTGCTGAAGGAGCTGGAGCTCCTGCAGCTGGGAATGCTGCTGCCTCCTGGGAAGGGCATGACCTCTGGGGGAAGGGGAAGAATTCTGCCTCAAATCAGGACCCAGGGATGAAATAAAGGAATTGTGCTGTTGCTGAAGATTATCTGCATTCCCTGTAGCTCAAGTGAGGATTCCTTATCATCTTTAGGGAGTCCTAAAAACTGGGAAAGAATCTTGTTTTATAGAGCTGATTCTGATCATATTGCAAAGTTTAAAAAGGGGGGTGAGGAAACAAAGGAGTGGCCCCAGCACTCAGCAGCATAACAGACATTACTCTTCTGTAAACAAGGGCAAGAGCTTCCATGATGCCCACCACATCAGTATCCAGGGGGTTGCTGCTGTTCCTCCTTTTTATTTTGAAGGACAGAAATGGAAAATAGTCTTCTTACAGTCCATGGAGTCCAAATCAGAAAAATAAGGCCAATGCTATTCATACAGCTACACATTTGCCTCAAAAAGTGGAGAGTGTGTTCCTGATAATGGCAAATCAGAAAGAGAAAATAAAAAGTCTAATTCTGAACTTGTTCTCTTTATAAATAAATTGCAAGAAGATAATGCATTTCTCCTATATATTCCAGTGCTAGCAGTGCTGCTCCCAGCAAAGCAATGAAAGCTGCAATATTAAACTTGCTGCTTACTCATCAATTTTCATGTGAGAGTCTCATTGGCAAGAGGCCCAGGCACAGAGAGGATGCTATTGTAATCACTATTTCTACCCCAAACAATGTTGACTATTTAATTATTAAAGTATTTTTTTCTAAGTAGTTATTTTCCACCACTGGGTCTGACAGGACTGAGAGAACTTTTCTGTGCACAGGTTTGCTCAAAGAAAGGTTGATCACTGAAAAATAACTTCAATTTTCATGTTTTAAGCTGGCTGTGTCCTTAAATACAATTTCACAGTTCCTTTGCCAGCAAGAAGCTGATATGAAGCATTGAACTTATTATCAGGCAATGAAAAAGTTGAAGTCCCACGTCTCATTCCCAATTTCAGTCATATTTTCTCCCACATTGGATTTTTTATTCCCCTGTTAAGTGAGGGAAACAATACTGAGA
Source organism: Dicrurus megarhynchus (assembly GCA_013399195.1). Lineage (NCBI taxonomy): Eukaryota > Metazoa > Chordata > Aves > Passeriformes > Dicruridae > Dicrurus > Dicrurus megarhynchus. The sequence goes on from VXAD01008736.1 coordinate 876,780, forward strand.
GTATTCACAAAGGTTTGGAAAACTGTTTCTGTTTGTGAAAATAGGCATTTGTTTTTGCCTGACAACCCTGTGTGTCTTGGTGACACGCAGGAGAAAAGAGAATTAAGTGCACAAATATGCTATTAATAGACAAAAGATTTTGCTTTTAGCTCTTTCTGTACCTGCCAGGTAATTTTAAATCTGGGATCCATGCAAGCAGTCAACGTGGAAAGTGAATTTTTTAAGCATCTAAATATTCTTTAGACTTGCTCATGTCCTGCTGCCAGTGTTGGGAGGTGCTGCTGTTCCAGGTGACAGCAAAAGGCCCCTCACAGAACCCTTTGCTCCACAGAGCAGGGTATGCAGCCAGGGACCAAAAGCAATCTCCATAACAATTTAGATCTGTGGCAAAAAGCTCAAGCTGCAATGCCTGTGCAGTATCAAGAATCTTATTCCTTCAGTGCATTCAAGTATTAAATGAGTTCAGCCTCTGAAGGTAGTGGCCACTGTCTTTACAAGAAAATATGTCATTGCAGCACACTCCACTGTTGCCAAAGAGCCTCATTTATCCTGATAATAATCTAGAACAGACTCCTCATTTCAGGTCTGCCTGGACTGGGAAATTCCAGTACCTAACTCAGCTCCTGAACCATTTTGGGTGTTTGGGGGTGTTTCAGCAGCAGCTGACCAGTGGCCAAAGCTCGCAGCATTTTAACAACCCTCACTCAGCTGTGCTGCAGCAACAACCAGAGTATGAAATAAAAGCTCTAGGCACTCTTATTAGCACATATATTATAATTACTACATTTCCAAAGGATTTAAGTTTATCTCAAGCTGTCAACTCCTGCCTTTTGTGTCGTTGTGCATTCTGCTGTGTGAGCCTGTGCAGTTGGGCAGTGCCAGGCACACAACATCAATCCTGAATAAACAGGAGGTCACAGCACTCACGTTCTCAGAGCTATTACAGAAATTGCAGGCTTCATCCCATCTCAAATCCCAGTGCTCACTTAAAAGCTGCAACCATATAATTAAATGTAGGTCAGCTTAAAAGTGGACAATTCTTTTCAGGCTTTGCACAGCACTCCTCAGCGAAGCCTTCAGCAATTCTGCTCTTTTATCTCAGAGGGCTGACAGATGGTTGTCAAAACCAGGGGCTTGCTGGCAAAAACTTTTAAGGCAGAGAAAAAGGTACAACAGTGTAGGAGGAGATACTTAAAAGAGAATAAATCTCTAGCTTGCTTTCTTCAAAGCTAGAATCCCTCCCTTGCCTCAGACACACTGAGGACAAGTTTAACCCAGGGTAACTCTTCTATAGTCTAATGGCCTTACACCAATGAGTATTTTGACCCAAACTGCTTGAGACATGCCTGGAAAAATAACCTTCTATTTTGCTCACAGTCCTGCTGCACAGAGAGAAATCTTTCTTGTCACTCCCTCCAGCTCTCACATCTTAAGTTTTGTGCAGAAACTCTCCCCTGACTTCCTTCAGCCCTCCCAGCCACTCCTCACAAGAGCAGGCCAGATGAGCCTGTCCTTTGCTCCCGTGGATTCCACTCTCAGATGCTTTGCTGCCAGTGTTGGAAGAACCTGGCCTGGGCTTTGGGGTCCTGCCATGGCTCCTCTTCTCCGCAGAACAGACAGGGACTATCACAATAAATCAATTGCCTGGCTTAAGGCAGGTGTTCTCGACACGTCTGCACTTGCACTGTGCGCTTTGAAAGCTGAGAGGCACACAGGGTACTCAGGTTATTTTTCTGAAAGGAAAACTCTTCCTGGGACTTGAAGGGGAGAGGAGGAACGCCAGGGAGGACAATGGAACCCTGACACGCAGGGAGAAGCAGCCTGCTCAGGAACAGACACACAGGGCTGCGGCTGTACAAGGCACAGCCCAGCTTGCTTCTCACACTTCTCTTTTTCAACTCAGATCTATCTTAATCTCAGTGCAACTTGGCTTTTGTTCACTCAGCACAACTAAATCAGCTCTATACAATAAATGAAATCATATTCATTTGCCATACTTCAATTTATGAATTTAAGTATGTTTAATACTTTTAGTCATTAAACTATTCTTGAAATTGCTTCAGTGTGAAGAGAACACACTCATTCAAATTCCCTTTTACAGTAATCTATACCCTTTTCTTATCTTTCAAAGAAAAAAGCCCAGTGTGTTCTTCATGTTAAGTATTCAGATATTCATTATCAATCTATTCTAGGAGACATCTACACATCTTTTGTTGTGAAATCAATTCATAATTAAATTACTGAAGATTAAAGACTGCCTAATCTAGCTGTAATTTTTTTTAGTCAGCGTATGAACCAGTGAGAAACTGCACCATTAAAAGAGATAATCCAATTCACGGCAATAACTAAGAAACATCATTCAAACCAAAACAACAAAAACCATTTAAGTGGACACCTAGACCTCTCATATTTAGAAAAGTTTTCTATTTCAGATGTTTTATCATTATGCAGTAGGAAAAAAGCATTTACTACCCAGTTTCGCATTCAGCTAATTATCAGACCGAGGGGAAAAGAAAGACAAAACCAAACACGCCCAAACCACCTTTGTCCTTTGTACTGGACAATTTTCATTTCCACAAGGAATTTCCACGTAATGACATGACTCAAGACATTTAGGGCTGACAGATTATCCAAGATATGAGCTATAACCAAGAAAAGAATCCACATTTAAGCGATTTTTTCTCACCCCCCTTTGCTCTCTCCCTTTCTGTAGCACATGGCTCTCCTTCCCCAGCACTTTTACTGCAGCTGAATCTGCTCTGGATCTGGTGACTAATCCACATTATTTCTGTATTACTTAAAGCAAAGTCCATATTTTCCACATATATGGGCATGATGCAAACCTCTGATGTCATCAGTAGGATGATTTAACCCAGATTCACACCAACTGCAGCTTGATTTTTTTGATTCTTGATACAAAATTCTCTTATTCATGCAAACATATCAAACCTGAGGAAAAGACTTCATTTCCTACATCTGTGTCCAGGACTTTCCAGGGAGATGTGCAAACAAGGAATAAATACATGCAGCATTTATCTCACTCCCAGAGTAGCCTGACAGTCTGGATCCATCCACAACAAACCACCACAGCAGGCACTCCACTGCCCAGAATTCCAGGGAATCATGCAAGCACAAGTCAAATCCAGAGCCCCAGTCCAGCTGTTGGTGACAGCAGTACAAACACACCCCTGCCAGAGCCAGGGGGAAAGCTGAGTAAGAGAGAGGGGAACATCTTATCCTTCCACTGCAATAGGTTTTGACAACTTTTATTACTTTAGGATTGGATTCCATCCCCTTGCTCACCTCTTTTTTTTCATATCAGTATCAAAACACGGTGTGGAGCTTTTCAGCCACCTTGGGTAGAGCACGGCTGCACAGCCTGTGCCACGAGTGGGACACCTGAGGTGACAGCTCACACCTCCAGTCTCTGATACAGAGATGAGACATCTGATGCAGGGTTGGAACAGTGATTTCTGCTGGCTCCAGAGGGAAAGAGCCAATTCCTGGCTCTCCACAAGTCAAACACCTTCATTCCCCACCTCTCAGAGCACCCCACAAACACAGCTGGCACTCTGCTGTCTGCCACTCAGCCCCAGCCACCCTCCTTTCCTCAGTCACTGTTAAACTGAACTAAATAAGCTCGTGCTTTCCTGATTCCCAACTGGAAGGTTCTTTCTTCTTCCAGCCACCTAGAATTGTACATAATTCCAGCCATAATTCCAGGCAGCCCTTCCTGATAACAAAAACCCCCAATGAATATTGACATGACAGACATCCTGTACACTGAGCTGCAGTTCTGCTCCTCGAGCACACTCCCACTGCTGTGAGTGGGGGAGAGCAGACCTGCCAAAGCACAGCTGCAGCTGGGACAGCTCAGTGAGGCCAAAGTGGAATATACACTTATTTCTGCTATTGCACAGCAAATATGGAAATGTTGAGAGGAATAGGGGTGAAAAGCAGGAAAGCAGAATCAGTGGGCTCTGTTACTCCTCGGGCACAGATGAATAGAGCTTTATCAGCAGGTGTATGATCTGTACACTCAGCAAACACACCTGTGCACACCTTTCATAAAGCAGCTCCTCCTTTAACAAAGCAATTAACCAAATTCAAACCATCACCCATTTCTTCCAAGTTATTTTTGCCACTGGAAACATAAACGATGAGAAACTTCCCAGCACTGTTTGCAAATACTGAGCTTGAATTTCCAAGTTAGGCACCAATCCATGGAAACAAACCAGTGCAGAACAGAAATCCTTGTGATGTAGCCAAACATCCTGCAAGCAGCAGGTGGCCTCTCAACTAGTGCAGCATAATTCACACACGAGAAAAAGCCTTCTCATGTAATGGATACGGGCAACAATTCAAAACAGTGGTTCTAGCACTACTCACCTGCTGTTAATCCTGGACTTCATAGCTACAGGTACCTGTGGAAAGGCTCAGAACACTCAGTATTTGGGAATTTAAGTGAGCTGGAAGCTTGGTAAGTGGCAAGCCAGAAGTAACAGCTGATCTTCCTTCTGATTCCCAGGGAATTAATACTGAACAATGTGTACTACTAAGATTTGCTAATTTGGGGATTTCTTCTTTTCTTGGTCCTCTGCTGTTCTTCAAATATCTTTGGAAAAAGACATATTCTTCCTGTTGGAATTTAACATCTTTGTTTCAGCACAGAGCTGAAATTATCACAAAGACAATAAATTAAAGTCTTCGATTTTTGAAAACCAGAAGGGAAAACCTGAATTTAGTAGCAAGTAGATGAATCTCTTCTTGCCTCCCTCACCTTTATTTATTTAAGACAGAACAGAATCCACTACAGTCTGTCTTTCCTGTTCTATTTACAGAACAGGGTTGGTCTCCCCACACTCATTCCTTTGGCATTCTCCTTGGGACACACTGCAGCTGGCAGGATAGAAATCTCATTAGGAAAATATTTCATTTTATGGAAATGAAAAGTCAGATGCAGAGAAACACAAACATGAGCTGTATCTCTGTGTTCCAGCAGCCAAGCAACCTTCAAGGAAACCTCTGAACCAGAGTAACAAAGGTAAATGAAAACTAGAAAATGGATTTAGGAACCAGTATTTATTTTTTTCAGAACTCTTGAGATTCTTTTTGAAGACAAAGCAGCATTTTAATTTAAACTATTAATTAAAATTTTGCATGTGACAGCTCTGTTCCAAAGTCTGTGGTGTGTGCTAGAGCCCAGTTATGTTTCCTCTGACTGCTGCTATCATTTAATCTCTTGGGATCTTCTTCGAAATACTGGGAATTGATGATCTCAGGAAACCGGTTTAGCATTAAGTGTTTAACAGTGGAAAGATTAAATTATGATTAGGTAAACATAAACAAATCATAAACCCCTCTGCAGCAGTGGCTGCTCTGCCTGCCAATTTGCAATCAATTTTTAAGCAATCTCCCTGGGCCTTTTTGCAATTTTCCTGACAGACACCTGGTGAGGGCAGCACTCCTGAGCCTGCTGGGCAGGGCTTGTGTCACTTCCAACAAATTCCACCTGCTTTTCCTGCTAACATCCACTCGAAAAGGAATTCTGAGAGCACTCCCAGGTCCCACTGATCTGCACCCAGGTGGCAAAGCCAGCAACAAACCCAGGTGAAAAAGGACTGCAGTTTCTCCAGGAGAAAGGAATTATGCAGGCCCTTCCCATGGACCCCGTTTCAGCAGGACTTGAGGTATATTACAAATTATTCAATCTTCATTCCTCAAAAAATAAGGAATGGACTTCAGATGGTGCAAAAACCCACTGAATGATTTTTATTATGTATATATGGTACAAACAGAGTGGCTGCCAGCTGCATTATTGATTTTATACCCAGCACAGGGTCATGGAATGGTTTAGGGAACTTGGAGATCGTCTCGTTCAAACCCTCCTCCATGGGGACAGAGAAGTGAAAACTTCATGGAAGCCTCTCAGGAAAAGCAAAAGAGAAAACTACAGAAATTTAGTGACCCAAACCAACTGCACTGGAAGAAAGGATCCATTCTGAAAGGGCACAAAGCTGGGAGGATGATTTACATATGATTTACATGTGAGTCTCAATTTAATCTTTAATCTATTTTCACTTTCTGTGGTCTACTTCCATTCCTCTTGCTCAGAACCCCAGACATTTCAGTAGTTTCTGTTTCTCAACATCAAGGAAAAAAAAAATCTATAATTCTATTTTAAAGGTCTGGTAAATTTGGGTTTCAATCATCACAGGGAAGAACTTCATATATTCCCAGGCCAAAAGGAGCACAGGGTGCACTCAGAGCGCATTAGAGTTCCATAAAATAGGCTCCATATTCAGCTCTGCAGGAGCCTATTGGTCATTACCAATAAATGACCATTAGCTGAGTCTCCAATTAATTCTTCAATCCTGCAAAAGCAAGTGTTCTTGTCACCACAAGAGAAGAATTCCCCTGCACCACTCCATCTGAGGAGCAAAGCACAAAAGTCTGGCAACAAATTACATTTGAAGAAGAAAAGGAAAATATCTACTTCCAACAGAGAGGAATTTCTATTTTTTGTTAAAAAGATTATTCACCAAATTTCTGTTACAAGACAGCCCAGTATGGCCAGTAATAAAATTATTCTTACAGAACAGAATTTAAAAAAACCACGTATTTAAAATGACCAGCTGTATATCATCAAAGTGAAAATATACAAAACTAAGATTTTTTTTTTCCAAACTATTTTTAAAAAGTTAAAGAAAAAGTCAAAGTCAAGATTCCATTCATCAGCCAACATTTCTGAGGTTTCTGCTTAAATAAAGTCTGGGACAGGTCTGTGGATGCCACCACCCTGAGAGATTATAAGAATCCACCAAGAGTCCTGCTCAAATTAACATTGACATTGGTCCAGCTGTGCCTCACCGTGGCCAAGCTGAGCTCATGTCAGCCAGTGCTACAAATCACAAACTTCATGGCCCCTTCCCAGCACAAAACACAGTGGAGAAATTCAATATGAAGGATCAAACTAGAAAAGTCACATTATTGAGTAGAATTGCACGCTCATCTCTAACACTGAGCAGTCACCTGGCATTACCCGGGACTGGGGGATGGATTGGAGAGTACAGACAACCACCAGGGGTTTATTTCTGATATTAAAGAATAAGTTTAAATACTCAGAATGAAAGAAACACTGAAAATGGAACAACCTCCAGTATTTGGTGTTAAGCACCGAGTTTGTCACTTAATATAACTCACCACTCATTTTTTCCTGCTCTAATACCAGCGTGACTGATGTTTTTCCATTTCCATAGCGTCAAGTCTGTAATGCTTAAAATACCTCATAAAATACAACGCTCAACTTTGTCAACTCCTGAGTTATCAGCATACGCAGAAAATAATGCCTGTGTCATCAGCAACCTTGTGTGTCACCCAAGGGTAAAACATCCAGCATTCTTCCTTTTCTCCAGCTGCTTGATAAATTAAAAAATGCAGGCACTGATCATCAGTTTCCCAGAATTATTTCACTCACCTCTATGGACTTGCTCAAGTGTGAGGAGGAGTCTGAGATAAAATTTGTGTGCTGCAGACAAAGGCATCTCCAGCTGGATCCACTCGGACATCTCCTGCTGCTGGGACACATTACAGGCACGGACTGGCACAATTCATTTTTTCACAACAGAGTAAAAAAGATTCCTTTGGAAACTAACAAACACTTCTACCCACTTTTCCCTGGAAAAAAAAGCAAGAGAGTGTTACAGGCTGCTTTCCTAGGCCTCAGCAATCCCCTCTAAGTGCTTTATGCTGTGTTTTCCCTCACCTTTTGCTGGAGGATGCAGATGGCCAGGACAACAAGAGGAGGGGAAAAAAAATTGTAAGAAAATTAAAATATTCTTTTCCTCCCCCAAATTCTCATTTAACCTTCACGCAGAGGGAGAGGCCTGCGGGAGGCTTGTGCAGCAGCGTGTTCCACAGGCAGCAGCTCATCCTGGAACACAGACTTGGGGTGACACTCAGCCTGCAACTCAAACCTAAACTGCACTGGGGCAGCTTTAGCTTGGATTAGGAGGAATTTCTTCATAGAAAGGGTGATTCAATATTGGCAGGGGCTGCCCAGAGAGGTTTGGAGTCACCATCCCTGGAGGTGTCCAAGGAAGGGCTGGAGGTGGCACTCAGAGCTCTGGGCTGGGGACAAGGTGGGGACTGGGCACAGCTTGGACTCCATGGTCTCCAAGGTTTTTCTAATTTAAATAAATCTGTGATCCTGTAACATAGCCAGGAGCCTGAAGACTGAAAATTTTGTCTCTCACATGCAAACGGGATTTGGTCCTTAGAAGGGCTGAGTACAGGAGATTCCTGGAGACTTCAAATCACAAATAACTGAGACCAGCCTTTTGAATTCTTCTCTTTTTCTTTGGGTCTTTTTTTTTTTGGTTGGTTGGTTTGGTTTGGGGTTTTTTTGTCTGTTTGGTTGGGGTTTTTTTTAAATGCATAGTGCTGCTTTAGGCCTGTTTTCCGTCATTTTCACCTGGATTCTACTTCTCTGCATTACTAATTGCCATACAACAACAAATAAACTGTCAAACCACCTGATACCAGTAGAACTGCTCCTAAACCTGTTTCAAAACTTTCTTAAAGTGTGTGGAAAACATTTAAAGACTAAAAAGCCTACTAACATTCTCTTCCTTTGAGTCTCCAATCCCCCATAAACATCCTCAACCTCTTCTCCTCCCCACATACCTCAGAACGTGTCCTCTGTTCAGAGCAGAAAATTAAGTATGGGAAGGAAGTCTTGTGCAGCTGAAAACGTGACCAATATGATTCCCTTTTTTCCCTCATTCCCTTTCCCCCAAATGTAGCTGGAAGTGTGTCCTAAAGGTACAAATGCATCAGGAAAAATAATTAGCTTGTGCTGTTCACAGGTGTTGGGTACAGCTACCTCCACAGAGGAGTTTTATTCCTGCCTAACAAAAGAAGGTGAAAGCACATCCCCAGCACAGGCATCCTCTCAGAGGCTGCCTCTGAATGCTGCATTATCAAGTCTGTATGGCACAGTGATCTTGGGGACACCAGTGACTAACAGCCACCAAGATGAAAGAATCTGATGTGACACTGCTCATTTCAGCACACCCAAAAATGCATCTTAGGAAGATTGGTAGGAAAAGGAGCAGCTTGAAACATCATGTGAGAAATTAAATTCTCCTCTCCCGGCAGCGTAAGATAAATAATAATGAAAGCTGAATTACAAAGCAATTATTACTCCTAAAAATAAAAAAAAAAAAAAAAAAGAAAAGTACAATGTCTGTTTCAAAGGCCCAGGTGCTATAATTTGTCCTTACTGAAGTCAGACTGCTCTAATTTTTGTTAGCTGACAACCTAACACAGCTTTAATGCTTGTAGTGCACTGAAGAGGATTTTTGCAACATGCAGAAAAAGGCCATTCTCTCCAGACTCCAGGCATGCTCACATCAACAGAACTGGCCTTATTCCAGAACAGGTTTTCAGTGCCTAATCAGAAATCTGTTAAAATTTATCAACAAAACATTTTACAGGACATCTGCATTTGGAAAGTGGTTTTCCCCAAGTTCTCCAGGTTTTACACAACAGGTTCTTTTTTCTGCATGGATTTAATTCATTAGAACCCCAGAGTGGTTGGAGCTGGAAGGACCTTACAGATCATCTCATTCCAACCCCCTGCCATGGACTTCCACTGGACCAGGTTGCTCAGAGACCCATCCAGCCTTTGACAACTCAGTTTCCCACTTTTTATATAAGCTATTTATAATTTCACAACATAAATGTAAGTTATAAAGGTTTTTTTATAAAGGCTTTGCACAGAATGAGGATCCCCCACATGACACTGCAACACACATCTATTCTGTTTATTGCTTCCAGCCCAGCCAAGGGGAGATTTTAGAAGAGGAAAGAAGGTGACAAACTGCCAGTGAAAGCCCAAGATAATCTTTTCAGGAATTCCTTAAAAAACTGTAAGAAAAAGTTTTCAAGTAGATGGAAAGATGTCAAAGTTCAGAACAGGTTTATCACAAAAGCCAGCTGAGAACAGGAAAACAAATCGTAGACAAAAGGAATCCCAAAGGAAACCTGAACTAAATCCCCTGTCCCGTGGCTAAGCAGCTCCCTGTCCTCGCCAGGTGACATTTCAGTTCTGTTTTAACTGTGAAAGGCACAGGAGAAGTGGAACACACCTTAAATGGAACCTGTAACACCTAAGCCCGGCTTGCAGCTTTTGGCTCCAACAAGTAAAGACCAAAAGCCTCAGCCAAGATCAGGGTGGGTGCAGGCAGCAGCTCCTCCCCTGTGTGCCCGAGCACAGCATCTCTCACACTCTGCAGGCACCACAAACTGGAAAAACGAGGAAAATCTTTAGAGCCTCACCCTGCTGAGCCCCAAAAGCCTCACGAAGCTTCTGTGGCCCGGCAGCTGCGCGGGACGTTTATCTCACTGCAGTGAGTCTCAAGGGAGTGCGTTCAATTTCAGTCCCTGAAGTTAACACCATTAGAAGATACATTTCCTTGATGATTAAAAATTAACCACAAAAGTATTTCAAAGCTTTTGAAATAACTCTGAACTAATGAAGGACTAATTGCTTCACTACATGTCTTCATATAATAATGTATAAAAAATTGGTGTCAACTGTCTTATGTCAACTCCTGCATCAGTTAATTACATGTTTGCCATCAGTCATCCATAGCCACAATTAAAACAGGGGAACATTGTTATAATTAGTTTTCTGGTTTAGAGCAAGAGACAACTGAAGGAAATATTAAAACTTGGCTGACTCCTTTTTGTTGCTAAGTTGATACAATCATTAGCACCATTTTAGGAATTGGCTCCATGGGCAGCTGGCTGATGGGAATTAAATCTCTGAGCCTTGATTCACCTTTAGGAAACACTGGGGGGTAGCAAATGCAAGTCCACAAACTCCAATTTGTTCCCTCTTATTTTCTGAAATATCATGAGCAACATCTAGTTATTTATCAGGCTAAATACACTGAAATTTCTTGTGGGAAAAAGTCCAACACATGAAATTAGCAGGCAACCACCACCTGCCCCTGTTATCATGGAAATAAAGACCAAGGAGGAACCTTCACCCCCCCCGACTGATGGGGGAAAATCTGCACATGAGCAGTTTGAAATCAGATGTAGCAACTGCCCACATGCCATTTGAGCCCTACATCGTGAGCAAATCCCATGGAAACAGCTCCACTGAATTCCCTGAGTTTCTTACATAAATAATTAGCTTGATTTTAAAGGCTGGTTTGTTTTCTTTGGTTTTGGGGTTTGTTTTTTTTTAAACCAAGCGTGAACACATTACAGCATCTCCATCTCAGAAGCTTCCCAAACACTAATAAGCAATTTCAAGAAAAAACTGGTCTACCAGAACTAGAGCTGCTGCTCTGGCTCCAAACTAAAGGAGGGCTGGAAGTCAAACCCAGCTGACATTAAACAGGTAAAGAGAGACAGAGAACACCAGAAGCCGTTCCAGAGCCACGGGATATGGCAAGGCAGTATCTTGGACTTTTAGGCATTCCCTCCCAACCTTCCAGAGAATGAAATCCTTACAACAAAATAGAACAAAACGTACACAGAACAACAAAAATCACCACCACCACAATAAATGCATGCATGCATATATAAAAATATAGATGTTTATCTACAGAGCCAAACCTATTTTTCTCAGAAATATCTTACTCTAAAATTGTTTCGGCAAGGAGACAGTCAGGACCAAAACCGGGGAGACTGTAGTTTTGAGATTAATGGAATTAGAAACTGGGTAGCAAAAAACTCTGCACACAATAATTTCTATATTTTTAAACACAACAGTTTATGTTTATTTTCAATTCCCTAAAAGAGAGTATTGAAGTTTAAGGAAGATCGTGATTCCACACAGCAACAGCATTTCATTGGCAAAGCTAACTCAGGAGTTTTTCAGGTCCCTCAAACAAACATTTCTGCCATTGGAATACAACTGCCACACAGAATTTCTGAACTCAACCTAGGCAGTTACCTTAAAAAAAAATCAAAAAAAGAAGAAGGAAAAAAAAAACAACAAACAAACAAAAAAATCCACCTTCATGAGAGTGTCCTCCATCATCCCAAAGACTACTTGGAAAAATAAAATGAAAGAGAACAGACCCAGGTCCTGAACTCCACGAGCCTTGAGCACCACAATACTCCTAAGATACATGAAGCAGGCAGGCTCTTGCCCCTCGCACAGCCCCTTGCAGGGCTCCAGCACAGCCCTGGCCCCTCTGCAGGGGATGTGCTGCAGGACCAGCGTGAGCTCGGCCACGGGCCAGGACAGCTCCTTCCCCCGGGCCAGGAGCTGCACCCATGGGCTGCACACACGGCAGGGCAGCCCAGCTCAGCTCTGTAGGGCCAGAACTAAACAAAACCCTTCCTACCAGCTCTGAGCACAGCCTGACACTCCGGGAGCTGAGGTGAGCACAACAATACCTCACTGGAAACAGTCACAGGGGCACCTCTCACTTCAGAACCTCTTTTTCCTCAAGAGCTTTTACAGGTTTGCTCCTCAGACCTCTGGAGAGTAAATCCTTTTCAACTGCCATGGAATCCCCTGGAATGAAGCTGAAACATGATGGGCATGAAGAGGAGTACCAAACTGCCTCATGGGCAGATGCCAGCAGGGATGTGCAGCGGCAGAACCCTGCTGTGTTCGTGCTTCCCTCGCAGGGCTCAGCCTGTCCTGGCCGGGCTGGGCTCAGGAAGGACAGCCCAGCCTGCTCTGAGGGAACACCTGAGTTACTGAAACCAGTTTTCACACAACCAGAACCTCTCCCCAGGTTTACATGACAGAGCTGCTCTCTGCAGCGAGGACTTGAGTCTCTCAGGTGCAGCAGTGGGAACCCCTCCATCCCTGCGCACACAGCCTTAACACGTAAGGGGATAAATAAACATCAGCAAGCAGAGCCTGTCTCACATTCTAACCTATCTCCATTTTAAATCAAAAGAAAGCAACTTTATTGCCATTTGCACATAAAGAACCTCGTCGGTACTGGTTTCATTGGAGTGCAAGACGGCCAAATCCTTCTAACACGATGGCATTTCACCACCACCTGAAGCACACCAGCTGCTTCAGATGCCACTTTTTGATGATAATGAATTTGAAACTTTCAAAAAGGCTGAAAAAATCATCAGAGGGTGGGGAATGCCAGAATCGGGCAAGGGGAAACCCCTGGTGTAAGCAACTGAACACACAACAGCCTTAGACACTTGCATCCCTCAATCCACTCTTGGTCATTGTCTACCACATTCTTGTTGAAGTAAGGCTTGAAAATCGGAAACATAATTAGAAAAGCTGTTTAAAGTGTTCTTCCCAACCTTTCCTCATGTTTTAAAAAGCTTCTCTGAAGAAAAGAGTTTAAAAAATCATGAAGAAGCTTTAAACACTAAATGTTGTCTCTATTTAGAGCTACAAATTATTCATTTTACCTTCAAAACTACATTCACTGTGAGGGTGCAGTACATAAATCACTACAAAATATGCTTTTTCTATGCGAGGTTGAATTTCAGTAACTTGAATTGCTTTTACAAAGATATGCCAGCTTCTGTTAGTAGGGCCCCGAAGAAAATGCCATTTTAAGATTTGTATGTAAAAATCCACAGCCCTGGCTGGGATTTGTCCTTGTCACGGAGCACTGGGGGTGTTAATTCCCCAAGGCAGCAGGAGCAATCCTGCTTTTGGTTCTGCTGTTGAGGATGGGACAGTCCAGAGAGGAATTTCACATATAATAAATTGATGACAATTCTCTGCTGGAAGACTCTAAACAGAAGAAACTTCGTGGTTGAAAACTTCTGATGACTGATGTTGCAACACTGAAGTTGAGGAGTGTTTTGACATCTTCATTTATGAACCCAAAGTCAGACAATTCTTGTTTCTCTCTCCCTTTTTTGTATTATTTTTTTTTTTTAACATGCAAGCCACAGAAGCTGTGCCAACAAGAACTGCCAAAAAACTGTGCTGAACCAGTACTGGCTCTAGAGAGAGCCCTGGAAACTGTACATATATTAATCAAAATGGGGTTTGTAAGCTGAGAATGTATAACTGAGATAACTGAGGGAGGGGAGAAGAGAAAAATGAATGTCTTTGCTCACTGCTCGACAAGTTAAGAACCTCGTGCCACCACAGCCAAAAGGCCAGAGACGAACCAATCTTTATTTCAAAAACAAGGCATTCTTTTGATCTCTTTACAAAAGTGAACAGATGTTAATAGCTTATGCCTTTGGGTTGAAAAGTCAAATACAACAGATTTAAAAAATCAAATAAACACAACTCAAATGTCCCTGGGGTTGGGGCAGCAGCAGGTACAAGGGAAGCTCTGAGCTCCACAGGCTCTGGGGGATTTTCAGCTCTGTGCCATCCACTGCTGCTCAGATCCAGGGCTGCTTGATGGAAGTGGAATGGTTTCCAGTGCCTCCCAGTGCCAGTGCATCCACAACTGCTGCTGTGGGAAAGCCAAATTATGAGGAGAATGAAAATAAAAGCTTTTACTAAGCAATAAACCACGTTAAACTGACATCCAGCATTTCCACCAGCAAAGCTCCCTTGGATTGCAGTGCCTTACTCCATCTACTCCTATGCAGTAACTTGAAATTTACTATCTCTGAATGAAGAAAGACAGAAACAAATACACACAGAGAGGTTAAATAAATTAAGCTGTAAACATCCCCCAAAATAATGCAATTCACAGATGTAAGAAGGAAAAAAGAGGAGAAAACACATTAATCATTTAATGTCATGTATGAGAAAAATGAGCTGGAGTTGTGTAAAAATAGATCTAAGATGGACCATTCAGCTACACAGCCTAAAAATCCTAATAGTCAATAATTACAATAGTTGCCCCAAACTGCTCTTCTTTTAATTAGCAAGTCCTTTCAAGTAAACATCACCAAACAGGCAATAGAATTTCCTGTGTGTTTCCTCTGAGAACAGTTTCAAAGATCTGTTTGTTACTAAGGAACAATTTGGTGACTGGAGATCAAAATATACAATAAAATTAAAAATTGTGATTTGGTAAAACACAAATATTCACCATCTTAAAGGTCATCTTTCCCCCATCAAAAAAGCAGAAACCCATTAAAAAAAACAAAGCCTGCTCTATATTCTGTGTTTATTTACATACCTGACTGCATCTGCTGTCAGAGTTCTGGGGTTTTTTTCCCCAAAGAAACATCTGCTCCCTGATATTTGGAATTATTATCCACAAGTAAAAGTCCTTGGTGTCAAGGCGTAGAATGTCAAAAAGCTGCTGCAAATATTAAATGCTAATATTCATGTCCTCCTATCAAAACTAAAATCTCATCAGTAAACACTTCATTTGAGTTTTATCAGTCCAGACCTGCTCCTCTCTGCAGATGAGGAATTGCTGGGCAAATCCTTGTCCTAGTAAATTCATCAAGGATTAGGAGGTTGATTGCAGTGGAAACAAGGGGCCATCGTTTTTTACTCCATTTTTACTGATATTCTTTGCATATACAAGATCTGGCCTGTATTCCAAATTTCCAACTTCTCCAGTGCTCAGGACAGTTCACTCAAGGTAAATGAACCCAGTGCCACACATTTTACCAACTTTTGGCTTGATCCCCAGAAATGAGATGCTCAGTTCCTTAAGGGAACAAGGTTTCTTTTGCACCATAATTTAAAGAGCTGCAGGGCCCTGCTGCGAGCTCAACCACCTGTGTGCCCACACTGGGGTCCTGGCACTTCCTGCGGCATGAAAACAACCCCAAAACCAGCCTGCAACTGCAGCTCTGCATTATTCCCCATTCCAGTAATTAAACCTCATCCTGCCCCTTAATAAATATATAGAGAACTGCAGAGAACTTTAATATGAAATTAAAAAGTAAAGTTAACACTACCTTAAGGGACATTTCCTCATTACATTTAAGGTTACTGTGAGACCAGACACGGATGGCACCAGGACAGTCCCAGTTTATTTGACTAACAAATTCTCCTTCTAACAGCAAGGCATATTTGCTTCCAGCAGAGACACATTTAAGAAAGTCTCGACGTGACACAGTTGTTGCCCTCAGGTGCAATTCCTTAACCTTTATGAACTGCAAGATGTGAAGCTAGGATTGCTATTCTGCAATTAAAATAATTGTAAAATAGTGCGTGTGCACCAAGAAGCGGCTCAAGGTTACAAGGGCAAGCTAAGATTTTTCTAATTCTTAACCTTTAAGACCTAACTTTTAAAAAACTTATAAGGCTGCAAAGCAGTTTTTTAACCTTGATATCATGAAGACAAAAGATTTTTTCCTAATATGTATTTAGAGTTGGCAAAATACCTATATCCAAGCTTATCTCCTACAGCGCTGATTAGAGACGAGGCGCTGTACGTTATTTGAACGCTGCTGTATCCTGCAGATAAGTGCTGGCAAAAGCAGATCACAGCTCCGAGTCCCAGATGAATTTTGAGATGAGGACTCGGAGCACAGTGCCCAAAAGGAGCCGGGACATCCTGTGTTGACAAGCGTCAGACACTGATTCACGCACAGGGCTGGGGATTAGAAGGGCACAACACCCAGCGAGCTGCTGCCCCATTTCCAAACTTTGGCTTTCCAGAACTTCTGCTTCTTCCAACTGTTTGAAACCCTCTCCAAAGAGTGAAAAGGAGATGCTTTAGGCTTGGCAAGAGGCAGCAGTACTGAGGACAAGCTGTGACTCCCATCCTGTGGGGACAGACAGTGACACAGGGAGCTGCTTTTCCCTGCTGGATTCCTGCTCACAGGCAGCACTTGGGGAATGGCAAAGGAGCTGCTGGTGCTCCTGCACAGAAGGATGGGAGAGGGGCACCATGGACATCCCATACAGCTGAGGTAGGGGTTAAACAGAGCCAAGAAGAGGGTCTGTGGTGCTACTCCCTCCCAGTAAGGGGCAATAGCAGAGTTTTGATTCTCAGGCTGAAATAGCTGAGTGAGGTTGAACACTCAAGAGCAGAGCTACCCGGCAGCGCCTGGGCTCGGGCTCTCCTCAGCCACACGTTCCCACCTCCTTCACTGGGGCTGTGCTGGGGCAAACAGCACATGCAGACATCCGGGATGGGAATGATCCAGCAGAAAACAACCCATCAGAAAAACAAAAGCAGTCAGGCACCTCCCTGATTTGTACAACATTAATTCCATTACCAACAAGAGCAGAAGGCAGTGACAGTATGAGAAAGAAGGGAGAGCAGGGCCACAGCTCTGGAGCCAGAACTTCCATCAGGAGTTATGTGTCCCAGTGGATCTGGTAATCCTGTCTGGAATCGTTACATTTCAATAATATTCCTTAAAGAATGCAACTTTGATGGGTGTTTCTCATGATGACCCTGGTCTAAATTCCTGATTGAAAGTTTGCTTTCACCTGTGCTTTTAGACCACACATGGTCTAAATTCTTATATTCAAACCTAAATATCCCAGAACAGCCAGACACCAGGCACACCATCTGAAACAAAATCTGGGTAGGAGATCTTTCCCACCTGTGCCTTCTTAACATCAAGAAATGGAATTTTTTTGTAAAAGGTTTTGAGATTATATATAATATGTAAATATATATATATATATATATATCACTGCATAAACCATAGAGGAGTTTTAGGAATTGTCATCTGACCATCCTAGAGATGTGGAAGTTAAAGCAATTTCTTAATTCCCCTCTCAGACATAATTTTTGGAAGTACCCTCTGTTTTGGCAGTTCTAATCTTGATTGGGGTGTGTGCTGGCAGCCCTTGAGCAGGTCACTCCAGGATTACAGTGCTGGGATTTACAGCAGTGCAAACAAACAGGACCAAGGGCTGCTCTCCCTTCCCTCCCCATGCAAACAGAGATAAGGGCTCAGGCACTCCTCGTTCCACGGCACAACCCCAGTGAGGCTGTTCAAGGTAAAACTGCCTTCAGCTGCCACAAATCCACGCTCTGAGTCTGCTTTATGAGGCTTTTCACTGCTGCAGCTGTCAAAGCAGTGACAGCTCAGTGTGGCTCGTGGATGTGCTCTCCCAGAAAAGGACCAGCACGGCGGGGCCCATCTGATCTCATCTCTCCTCCTCACACTGCTCAGAGCTGACACTCTGGATGTGCTTCCTTCCAACACTTCAGGGGAGCGACAACTCCGCAGTGGGTCTGAGAGGTTCAAGATAAGTTCATTAAGCCAATTTGTTAATCATCTCCATGAACTGTGCTCTGATTTCTTATGAGGATTTGTGTAATAGATTTTATAAAACCTTAATGAAAATCTAATTAGAGCCAAAAGTCTTGCAAAGATTTCATTCTTTTTTTTTTTTTTTTCCTTCTTTCTCCTCCTCCTATTTTTTCCTCCCTTTTAATTATGAATTGGAGGAATGGACAAAAAGGGACAGTAAAGGACAGGACAGTAACAAAGAACACTGCAGATTAAACTTCAAACTTTCAGCATTTTTCTTTCATATTCATGGGCATCCACAGCAGCAAAGTTGATAAAATTCGTGCTGTTTCTCTGCACTGATACTGCACTGCAGGAATGGCTGTGATGGGAGATACTCACTCAAGAGTATCTTGTGCACCAGACCCTCCCAGCCCTTCTTCCAACAGGTCAGTGTTCCACTCAGTGAACTCGATGAATAAATAAAAATGTCACTTTTCAAAGATGCATTTCGAGGACACCACTCCACAGCTCGCTCTGGCCTCAACAGCTGAGGACCAGTCCCTTTCAAAACCCTCTGTCATTCCCCCTTTCCTCCAGCCCCAAACTCTGCACCAGGCTTTAGGGTGGATATCTAAGCATGCAAACACAGCCTGGGGATCCCAAACTCACTGCTGTGGGATACACATCCTATAAATAATCAAATTGGGCACCCTGGGACAGTGGAAGGTGTCCCTGCCCATGGCAGGGGGTAGAAACAAGATGAGTTTAATATCCCTCCCAGCCTAACCCATTCTGTGATTCTCTTGGAACAGGTGATTCTATATAATGGAAGGAGACAAAGCTGCTGATTTCACCTCAAGAAAAAAAGAATCAGTGGCAAATTCAGTCCTTAAGACATTGGTTTTGCAACTGTAAAACACCAGTATTTTGCAACTGATTTAAATATCCGCTCACAACGGGATTCACCGGTGCACATATGTATGCCAGGAGATACAATTGCTTCAAATATTTGCAGATTTCATGTAAATATGGAAAGGAGATGGGTTCTATGTAACATAATTCTATGTGTCATCGTACCCAAAACCACAAGCACAAAGTAACTATTTTCTAACTCCTTTTCTTTCACTTCATACCTTTATTTCTAAACACACAAACATAGAGTCTTTAAGAGCAGAGATTGGTTTTGGAGTTTTGGGATTATTTTGTTCTTCCCCTCAGAAGTACATCTGTGTGGTACAGGGTTTTTTTACTTGTTTTGTTTTCTTTGGAAGGTTTTCTCCCCACGTCCCTGAAAAAGCCAGGTTTTCCTGCAAGTTTTTATGATGAGGAGGCTATAAAGTAGACTCTTCAAAATACCCAAACATGCATTTAGAATACAAATAGGGCAACCTGATTATTGCTTATTATTAAATATAAGAAACTAGAGAGAAAACTGCCAGGCTTTGCACCTCCCCTAAACAGTATGCAAGATGTCAAAGACCCTGAGGGACCAAAATAATTAAATCAATTTGTCCTATGATTCAATAGAAACAAATGACAAATAGTCTCAGCTGAAAGACACAAACAAATGCACCGACAGGGAACCAGATCCTGGAGTCTTTGTTCAGTCTTAATCTGGCAACTCCCACTGACTTTGCTGGGAGATGCGAGGGGTTTAAATTGAACAAGGCCGGGAGGATTTTCCCCGTGAATAGATTCCATACAGGAGCATCTCAGAGACAGAGCTGGGTGTCAGGCTGGATAATGCGCTGAGTGCAAGCTGACAATGAAACCCTGCCACATGAAAAGTGATGCTATTTGGGTCACAGCACTGAGTATGTAAAATAAGCACAATTATCCCAGTCCCATTAGATCTCAGCCGGAGCGCCCGTGTTTGGGAGCAGCAGGCTTGGGAGATGGACAGATCAGAGGGACCTTGGAGAAAAGCATCTCACATGATAAAAGCTTTGGAAAATAAAAACTGTGCTCTGAGAAAATACCACATGTTAAGGAAACTTTACAAAGACTCTGAATGGGAAAAAGTAAGGAAGTCGCTGCAACAAAGTTGTCAGGGGTTCAACTCGATAAAAAATTATTTTCTAAACCATTTCCTGCATAAAAAGTCACTTGTGCCATGCAGGAAAATATGTAACACTAATAATATTCATCTGCTGCCCAAACTACTGCACTTCAGTTGTAAACTTGTGAATTAAGACTACTTGGTGTTACTCTCTCCTGTCCCATCCAATTCACCAATTACACAGATGGAGAAACACAGCATTTTTCTGGAAATAATGCTACAGACTACCAAGTGTGGTGGACTGGAGCCTCCTAACCTCACTCCACTTTAAAATCACAGAATCGTTTAGGTTGGAAAAGACCAATCAAGACCATCAAGTTCAACCATTAACCCAACATCACCAAGGCCACCACTAAACCATGCCCCCGGGAGCCACATCCACATGGCTTTAATCCCTTCAGGGATGAGTCCAACCCTGCCCTGGGCAGCTGTGCCAGGCTGGACAACCATGTCTGTGAAGAAGTTTTTCCCTAAAATTCACCCTGAGCCTCCCCTGGCCCAGCCTGAGGCCGTTCCCTCTCCTCCTGTCCCTGTTCCCTGGGAGCAGAGCCCGACCCCCCCGGCTGCCCCCTCCTGTCAGGGACTTGTGCAGAGCCACAAGGTCCCCCCTGAGCCTCCTTTTCTCTGGGCTGAACCCCTTTCCCAGCTCCCTCAGCCTCTCCTGGGGCTCCAGCCCCTTCCCCAGCTCCAGTTTCCTTCTCTCTGTTATGCTTCCCAAGTTTTTAAGATTTACAAAACCTGAGAAGTTTAAAACTCCTTTGAGCTCACTTCTGAATCTCCAGAATGAACAGACCCGTTATGGCAGGGCAATATTTGAGTGCTGGAAGAACAGAGCTTTACATTCACCCTTCTGGTGTATTTAACCCCTTAAAGCAGCGACTCAGGGCCACCCTAAACCCCGCTCAGAGCCCTGCCAGCTCCGAGCTGCAGCCCTGCTAATTAAACACAGAAAAACAGGAGGGAGGACCCCAAGACAGACTAATGAGATCAGGAGCAGCATCCCACTGGCATGTCAATACTCTCCCTGGATTTTCCCAAATATCTCTACAGCGCTTCACTTCACTGCCCAGTAAAGCAGAGACAGGCTCCTTCCAGGAATAAGGTGATGTGCAAAAAGGAACTTTCTAATGAGGTGGGAGGATGCAAACAGGACACTGAATCAAACGAAAATCAGACTGCACTAAGGCACACATTTTAAAAGTCAGGGCAAGCAACCAGGGCAGCAAACTACCAAGAGGAATGACTAGAACACTTCAAGACATGATTTCCTTCTTTTTTCCCCTCAGGTAGAGTTGCAGACTCACATACAAATGTCCAGCTGGGCTCAACACAGCAATAACTTACAGATGAAGTCATATAAGAAGAGATAATAAATTTTCTACGTCCTTCTGGCCTCAATACTCACTAATGTAAATTAAAAATGTATTTGATGCTGTGCTGCAGGTCTGGAAAATACAGAGTCTTTGTTGCACTGACTGCGAGCACAGGGAAGTGACACACTGCTTTTGAAGTGCCCTTTCAACTGAATACAGGAATTCAACTTGGTGTGGGAGGCACATTGAGAACACTGCAATATGCATGACAGGAATAAACAGCAGCTGTCTACACACACAAAAGCCCACCACCAAATTACAGCACAGGATCCCAGGCTGCCCCCTCTCCCTGCTGTGATTTGCTTCCTGCGCGTGGCAGCGTGAAATGAGGAGGTACTGGAGGACACAGGGTTGGCAGAGCACAAGCAAAACACTTATTTCCCTAGGTATGGATGAGAAATTGCATTATTTATACAGCAGCGATGACACAGAAGGCATTGTCATAATAAGGGGCTATTTTAGGATATGTGCAACCCCATTGAAACTTCTCTGTGGCCAGACTTGGCTGCTTTACTGGAACTTGAGGGGCTGCAGGTGGCTGCAGCCACCTTTTCTCAGCACTCCAGAAAGTATTCTCTGTTTGGTTTGTGCAGCCTTTGGCCCCCCAGCGGGATTTTAATTAGCAGTGCTAAATCTCTCTGCTTGTCAGGCAGCTGCTCACTCACCCAGCCAAGCAGGCCAAAGGTTGAGGGGCTGAGCACCTCTGAGGATGCTCTGCTCTCCTGCCTGGGTTGCACCAGGGCTGCAACAGCCAAAAAGTCCCGAGCCCCAAAGCCCAGCCCTCGCTTTCTTACGTAAGGCTGAGAAACGCAGCTCTTCCCATTCCTGACTTGCCTCAAGCAGATGGCTGTGCTATGAAAAGAGCAGAACAAACGGGTTTGTTTTCTTAGCAGAGTTTTCTTTAACCCACATTCATGAGCACAGAAGTCAGGAAAGGGCGTCCAACACTCCCAAAGGCCGGATCACTGCTCCCCCAGTGATCAGGCGTGGTGCTCCTCACTGCTGTTTGTAGGTTCAGCGGTCAGAAGCACAATACTCTTACCCTGACTTGTCTTTTGGAGCAGTTTTGAGACAAGGTCCAAGGATGCTTGAGGTGATATTCTGTATTCACAAAGGTGCAATTCAGAGGATCTGCATCTCGATCTATACCTATGGTGTGACAGGCTCAAAAACCCACAGCTCATGTCCCCAAGTGACTGAAGAAGTCCCAGTTTTAAACCTGAAAAATACACTCATAAAGGGAAATCTGCACTTAAAACTTTCCCATAATCCTGTTCATAGAGTGTTCAAGATTGGAATTAACTCCATGTTAAACTAAAGCTGACCCAGGCCTCGTAGCTGTGATCAGTCCTGGAGAACACGTCTTGTGAAACTGTTTTCTCCTTTTCAGTAAAGACCTTTGCCAAAACACAGGTGTTCCACATTTCCTGGGGATGCAAATCAGCAATTTCACAGCTCCTTTAACATTTCAAGTGCAAAACCAAAGGCTTGGGTCCAAGGAAATATATATACTTCATTATTTTATTTTTACCACCAAATAAAAACTTTACAGATTATTATCCATACACAAATTCGCTATAATAAGCAGGAGTATAACTAAATCAAGTCTTCTGATAAATCTTGCAAGATCAAAAGAAAAATCTCAATTATTAAGATTCTGAGATGCAGCTTAGATTTGTGCTGTCTTTTGCAGCAGCACACATTTTAAGAAACATCTTACCTATGTTCATTCATGTGTCATGGATATTTTGCTTACACATTTTTCAGTCTGCTGCAAATTAGCAAAATATTCCTACACAGAGGACCCATACAGATCCAAACAAGACAGAAACCTCAGTGAAAATGTGGGAAAAGTTTGACTTGCATTTTCTCCAGTCAAAAAATATTAACATCTAAGAATAAAAATGAGAATTATGTGCACTTTTGCAGAAGTTTCCTGTGATTTCAGTAATTCAGCACCAGAAAGGCAAAGGGCCAAGTAATCAACATTGCTGCTGCCTGCCACTATTCCCAGAAGCAACATCACACAGTGTTACCAGTTGCTACCTGATTAAGTTATTTTAGAGATTACCTGCTGGTACAGTATCTGCCCATTATTCACAAGATATTTCAGGTAACATATGATGAATATTTCAGTGGGGTTTTTTTTTTGTACGTCAGAAGTTTCCTGGGAAGTTCTCTTGAAAAATTTTATATGTTTGGTAGTGTACTGTGTCTATGCTAAGTGCACCTTAAGAAAAAGCTTAGACATAAACTTACCTTAAAAAAAAAAACCAAAACCAAACCAACAAAAAAAACCCCACGCCAAAGAAACCAAACCCAAACCAAGCACAGAATTAACCCCAAAAAATCTTTTCAAAATTGTTTTTGATAATATGAAACTGTTTGCTGTACTTGAGGAGCCCCAGTCTCTGTAGGTCAGATGGGATGTTTTAACAGTTTGAAATGAGCTTCTCCAATGTGAGGAACTGGAAAACCATTGGCTGCAAGTAGGGGAAAACACAGAAAGGAGCAGTCCAGCAGAAAAAGGCATATCCCAAGCTAGAAACACCTGTGTAATTTTGTTTTTTTCTGTTATCAGTATTGTATTAACTCAACGAATGTGTGTTGAAACAGCAGAAAACGAGATGGGCCACAATGGTGAAAGGCAGCTACATTTGGACATATCACTGCTGCCAATTTTAAAGCCTAATTTTTAGGTTGCACTGAGTGGCAGCCTCACAGCTCCAGGTTCTGCACGTGCTGGCTGCTCTCTGGAACCACTCAGGAGGTGAGGAACCCCTGCACAGGAAGAGTCAGTCAGACCCAGGAGTTCACAGTATTATTACATTTTCAATTTCTGCCCAAGTGCAAGTGTGTGATCCCATAGCCTTTGGATTTCAAAAAGCCATTGCATTAAATCAAACCCCGAGAAGGCAGATTAAATATAAATAACAAAGTATTTTAACAGAGCTCTGAAGGAGGCCAGAAGGGTCTTGAAATGTGTTGTTTTCAGTTGTTCCACCTGTCACTCAAAGCCCTGAGGAGAAAAGCAAAGCTCACATGAGGATGGTGCTGCAGGTACAGAGACATCAGTACAGCAACTGCTCAGCTCTGCTTACAAAACCTGGCAGGAGGGAAGACAGGAGCACCTTTTAACTGTGCAATGCCACAGAAAGATGGAAACCACTTCCACAAATCCCTGTCTCTGGTTAGCAGCAGCCCTGGTAACTCTCACATCACAATTCCTGGTGGATTCACTCTGTATTTGATGGATTTAGCAAATTTTGGTGCAGTAAGGTCTTCTTATCCCCATAACAAAATTAGGACCTTGTTTTATTAATTTTCTTTTTTCTTCTTTTAATATTCAGGCAGCTGTTGCAGTTTGCCAGCAGATAATTTTCTGTGCTGCCCAACAGATCAGAACTTGGGGCACTGCTCAGTCCCTGCAGCAAGGGCTGCTCTGCTTTAGCGGGTGGGATCTGCTGCTCCAACCGGGAATAACCAGAACAAAGGGACAAACCTGCACAGTGTCTCTGAGCCACTCTGACCACGCTGGAGAATGGCCAAGGAGCATCTCTGCAGACTCCCTGGGATGCTCTGAAGCACATCTGCCTTTTCAGACCTATTCTCTTCATTGGTGAGCCACCACCCCTCGTGGGAAGCTCTTCTGAGCAGGAAGGACCCTCCTCACACCCTCGCTGCATCCACTCGGGAGCTCCTGTGAGCTCTGCAGCACCAGCTGCATTTTCTCCCTGAAACCCTGATGAGAATTGCATCTGAACTCGTGATCCATAAAGATCCATAAAGTAGATGGGGAAAATAAAGAAAGGGAAAATTTTGGCAGAACAGAGACTACAAAAACCAGGAGGTGCTCAGCACATTCTAGTACATTCTATGCCTGCCATGTGCAACCTAAAAGCTCTGTGGGGCTCCAAATTATGTTCACTAGGGTTGATCCCTGAGCAATCCTGTGACTGAGCACATATTAAAGAAACATAAGCACAAAATAATTCTTGACAGAATTTTTTTGAGAGAGATTTCAGGAGGTTGGGGGTTTGGGGGATAATGGTTGTGGGTTTAATTTTCAGCAATTCCATTGCCAGGAAGTCTTACACAACAGATAGTGTAAAATGTGTTATATTCTATAACAAACATTTCCAAATATTTTTATTTTTAGAGCAGACACTACCACCTTTGATAAAGGAAGCAGCAGAAAGGGGAGATATTGGAATGCTCTACCTATCCAGTCAGAAGCTCTTTCAGAACCAGATTTGAAAGGAGTTGAGGAAAGTTAACCAGAGTCTCAGCAGATGCTAAGAAGGAGAATTCTGCATTGGTGGAAGAACACACAGGAACAGGAATGCAGTACACCTCAGTGATAACACCTCCTTCCTGGGAGCTTTGGACCAGCAAACCCACAGCAATGCAGCAGATAAAAAGCTGCCAAAAAAGCAGACAAAGCTTAAAACTGCATGAAGGGATTCTGGTGGACAGGAAGAATCTACACATCTGACATCATGATCAACCTGGTCAAGATGTTTCCTGTAGTGACTGTTGCAAACAGTGGGAAAAGGTACAAATACACAAAACAACTGCTAATTCCTCCTTTTGCCTCACCTCTCATGGCTGGGTAGGCAGCCACGCACACAAACCACAACCCTGACACTCTGCACTGCTTCCTCCCTCACTGCTGTGGATTTCGTTGGATCTCAATCCAGCTGCTGCCCTTTCCCTTTCCCATCCCCACTCCCTGCACCCCTCAGCCCCCTCAGACTTGTCCCTGCCCCCTCCAAGGTCCCCTGACCTGGGTCAGTGCTGCAGTCACCCCCTGCCTCTGCCGCAGCCTCTTGCCTGGGTGCTGGTTCCCTGCAGGGACAACTGACCCCCTTAGAAACCAGGATCTCAGAAGGCAAAAGGAAAACCAAACCCACTCCATTCCTAGACAAGCTCCTGCTGGGTGGGGTCTGGCAGGAGACCTGCTGCTGGTACAACGCATTTCTGAGCAAATGCCACCTCAAACCAGGGTCGTTCCCCACTGCCAGGACACGTTTCCCTGGTGAGGTGCAGGAGGAGCAGTGCTGGCACCACAGCACTGCCAACAGGGTGTAGGATATTAAGCATGAAAAGCTGAGAAATTTATGAGGTTTAAACCTGAGAAAGGTTGAAGTGCTACTGGTTGGTTCTGGGTGCTTGGTAGGCATGACAACTTCTTTTGTGATTAATTCTAACAATAACTTAGTTTTAGGATCCTCTGACATAAAAGTCTTGGCCGCTACAATATTAAATAGGAGATAAATCCAGGGAAATGTATTTGTTACTAAATCTTTTCCTTTTTTTAAAATCATCTTTATAATACTGCCAGATTAAGATCTCAATTTGGAAAGCACTGACGCATCTGGAAATTTTATCATTTTTGTCAGGACACAGCAAAAAAAATTTATGGCTCCTGGAACCATTTTTTGATAACCATGCACTATATTTTCAGACTGAAATTCTCCAGGTAGAGCACATTAAGGCTGAAATTTTACAGCTGCTTCACAATGTGAGCAAAATTCCAAAGGGGAATTATCTGCAGCCGCCACAACGCGGGACCCTGCTCGTCAAGGACAACTCTTGTGTGCTTGTGCCCAATGCTCTCAGATATTGTAATTGAACAACTCAAAGCTGACCAGGCTGCTCTGTACCTCCCCAGAGGTACAGAGAAACTGCAGCTACAATGAATTCAAGGCAAATTCTATCACAGGCAGCAGTGAGAGGGAACTTCAGTCGCAAAATAGACGAGAGATCCCTCTAGGTCCGGCCGTACCTGTTCTAGAGATTTTCCCTAGGAACATCATCTTCAGAACCCCCAAGCACAGCTGGGCCTTCCCTCCCTTGGCCTGCCGACATCTGGAATTCAATTTTCAGATTTAAAAATGGGGCAAAACGCCCCACACTGAGCACAAGAGAGAAGCAGTGGTTACCCCCTGGAAGCACTGTGCACAAGGAGCAAACAGACACGAGTCTGCATCACTGGAGGCACAACTTAAAACACAGGGCTTTAAGGAAGAGTCTGCAGGCACGACCAGCTTGGAGCAAAACACCTGAGAGCTTTGACATTCTCAAGCTGAAGAGAGTGGGCATTCCTAATTGTAGGTGCCCCTGTACCTCTTCTCTAAATCTAGCATCCAACTTGATGAAATCCCATGGAAATTGGGGAAGGGATGGTCCCTGACTCCCACCCTGCAACAAGAAGTGACTGGCAGAGGAGATAATGGGGTGTAGATGTTTTAAAGCACATCAGTGAGGCTTCCCAGAGGAAGCTGCAGACCAAGGGGACAGGCCAGCACCTTGTCCAGTGGTTTAAGACTTTATGGAATCACAATGCCAGCACCTCCCTCCCCAGTGCCTTCCCCGTCTGCTGGACAACACCAGAAATTCTAAAAACCCCACGTACCTTAACGGAAGAGATTGTTACAACAAACCCTCAATCCTGCAACGTTTTAGATGGTAATGATACACATCTGTCTGAATTGCTATTTGCTGCTCCACAGAGATAATAGGCCAGAGAGAGAATTGGATAAAAAAGAGAAATACATGTATAATTAATAGCTCAAAGCAATTTCTTGTTCAGAGATGGCAAGTGCAGAGGAAGGTTTATTAGGAGAAATTACTGAGGCAGAAACACCATGATGATTGAGGAAATTTTTGGTTTGCATCCCCTGCTTTAGAGATAAGAAATGAAATAGGTAAGGAAAGGTTTCTTACACACATTTTCTTATTCTCTCATCTATATCTCTTATGTAAAAACAAACAATGCTATTCAAACTCAGCATTTGCATTTCTTAATGCATCAAGAGATCAGTTGGTTTATTATTAAAGCAGTTAACCAGATTTTAAGGAAAATTAAGTTTCTTTGTTTAGACTGCAATAAGAGGCAACTGTAGTGGCATCAGCTGCCACTACACAACAACACACAAGGATAATAAATTCCTTTTTTCCTCAAAGATTAAGTCCTTTTCTGAGATAGTAAGCAGTAAGAAGAACTGTAAAGCTGTTTAATTTAAAGGACTGGAAAGGAAAAGAAGGTCACTACTCCTTTGGTTTTAAAAAAAAGAAGAAGCATAAAAACAAACAAAAAAGCAACACCTCAACAATCCAACCAACCAAATAAAAAAAAACCAAACCCAAAAAGCCAAACAACCGTAAGGGGTTTGTGCTAATTATCCTATGATAACCAAAGTGTTGTCAGCTGACCCAAAATCTGCAGGGGCAAGGCTCTCCACCTTGTTTTGAATAGTCTTAAGAGCTCTCAGATCTAAAGAATCTATTTTATTTCATTTTATTAATATAACTCAGCTTTTTAAATGTCTTTAACAAGATGAGAATTCACCAAAACACCTTTATTTAGTCACGGATTAATTTTAATCTCTTCCAAACTCCACAAGCAAGTTTATAACCATCACTTATCGCTTTAGAATTCATTCATTTTGTCACTAACATGCAGGAAATAAATATTGAATTTCCAGACCATTCTCCTAATTAGAGCTGAAAAGAAAAAGCCAAAGTCCTCTTGCTGTAAAAGGAAAAGGGACACAATAGTTTGTCCATAAATAAATGGCCCCACCCAACTTAGGGGCCAACAGCCCTGGAACATTTTGGTTTTTACACTGTGTGTGTGTTTTATTCACGGTGCTAAACTGTCTTACAGCTCTGCACTGGTTTCTGGTCAAGCACAGGTGTCTGGGCTAGAACAACCTGAGAGATGTAAAGAAAAACCCTCTCCAAGGGGATCCCAGGGATGTCCAACACCATGAGCCAAGACCGTCCCTCGGGGACTGAAGGCAGATGGCTCAGACCGCTTGAGCTGGTTGAGAGGGGAATAGTTTTGACCCTTGAACTGGGAACTGAGGTAACCCCTCCACAGACAATCCCAGCAGGGCTTTCTCCAGCATCCCTGAATTCCAGGACAGTTCCACCGCTGGCCACCCCGACCCAGAACTGCAGCTCCTTTCAACTGAGAGTTGAATATCCACGTATTCCTTATTTTCTGGCAAGTCCCTACGTCACATCTGGCCAACAGAACCCTGAATGATGGTGCTACAGCAGGAAGATGCTCCTTTCCTGATGAAGCATATGGTAAATTGGTAAAATCCTGTGACACCAGAGCAGTCTGAGCCAGCACGGCTCACCTGCCAAGCACAAACCCCAGCTCCTGAACTTCAGACCTGCTGCTTGAGGCACAGAGACACTTCAGTGAGTAGGAGGAGGATGACTGATGTCAGCACATCCCTCTGTGGCCTCAGGAGTTCACTGGCTTGTGGTTATTGCTGGGTACTTGGGCTGGTTGAAGGAACAACTTTGTTAAAGAGAACCTCTTTGAAAACAGGTTAGATCCACTGTTCCCCTGCAGTGTTTGCAGCAGAGCAGGACTCTCTTTGCAGACAGGTAACAGTGATGTCACATGGTCGCAGAACCTGACACCAAGGCGTGGTCCAAGCACAGGAACAGGATTAGCCCTGCAGAGGCACAGTCAGCCTGGGCCTCAGGAACAACTCTTAACACAGCACAAGGGTGGCCGTGGATTCCTTGGGAAGATACACATTTCTGGCAGTAAATAAAATGTACAGAAATGCTTCTCTAGCCAAGAATTCAGTGTGTAAAATCCTAGTTATGCACTGAACAGTAGATTCTGACCTTATATGCAGAATAAGTTGTGTTCATCCATTTTTAATGCAGAACAGTCCTTGCACTCTTTCTGTGTCCCACAGAGTGCTGGGGGCACTCTGCTCTAGTCCTGGTAAAGGTCAATTAGATAAAATTAGTCACAGTCAGATCACAGTCACAGACCCTTCTGAGTTGGAAGGGACCCACAAAGATTATCGAGTCCAGTGCTGAAGTAAATGGCCCACAGGGCTTGGACCCACAACCCTGGTGTAATTAACACCATGCTCTAATTTAACTTTTTCTGGTTTTTCTTTTATGTCTGTCTTGTGGGCTTTTTTCTGCTGTTTGTGGGCTTGGGTTTGTGGGTTTTTTTAAGGAATGGGTAAAATTTATTCTTGCTATGAGTTCCCATGGAAGGAGATAGTGAACCTTTCCGTGCAGGTAAGCACAGATTACATGGTCTGGATTTCACTCTCACACATGACATAGAGGGGGTTAATCAGCAGGGATCCTTTACCACAAAGCAGAGGCTTCACAGACCCAACAAAACTTCTCTTGCCTTCACTGACTTCTGCCAGTTGCTCTTTCTCAGACACCAGACAAGTGCAGACACAGCACAGAAACAGGGCAGAAGAAAACCTCAAAGATCAAGAACAGTTCTACAGCTTAGCTGAGTGCCAGCCATATGTACATTTTACATTCCTGGCAGGATCCTTTTCTCAGAGAGCAAACACTTCCACTTTCTCTTCCCAGTGTCTCCAGACGTCACCTTCCTCCCCCTGGTTCTCAGCTCTCCATCAGCCTCACAACTGCAGCTTAACTACAGCAGCAAATTAACAAGTCAGCTGTGTTTCCACCACTGCTCAGAGCACAGCATGAGACAGAAGAGACTTTTCCAGTGCTGAACAAAAAATCCCCTCACAAAGAACTGTAAATGCACCACTGCTGCTCCAAAGACAGTCAAAGTTTCTAAACAACACAGTTGCCTCCCTCATTAACCAAATGTTTAACTAAGAATAGCAGCACCTGTGCACACTGTGTGCATAATGTCCTTCCAGTTCTAAGGACAAAACAGGGCATATGTTAATGGGTCTTAATTTCAGCCAAAGATTTATTTTGTGTGGGTGCACACCTACACCTTTGCCTTGAAGTTATTCTGAATTATGGTTTGATCCTGGGTCTGCAGGTATCAGATGTGGGGTCAGAAGAGAACAAAAAAAAATGCTACTTCCTTCTGCACTGTGTTCCCTTTATTGCACCTGGGGTACTGCCCGTCAGACCAGGGCAGACCAGGCTTTTCAAACCTTGCATAGAGCTTATAATGAGACCTCCTTGTGTTTCCAGCCTGCTCTGCAGAAACACATTAGCCAAAATTCTGCCTCTGTTCATAGAGAGCCAGTCTTTCGTTACACCTTGTATTTTTAACATCTCCCAAGTCCTGAATGCATAGAAGTGTGTGTGAAAGCCTCTGGAGGAAAGCAAAACCAACAGTTCAGACACTTGAAAGCATTCACCAGTTTGGAATCCTCCTAAAAAATAACTCAGCATGGAAATACCCATTTCCTTAGCTGAAAGTTGCTTCTGACATCCTCTCACCCATCTCTAACTTTCACAAAACTCTGGCATTAGTGGCACAGCACTTTAAATAATCAGGTACATCCATGTGTGTGCTTGTCTCAGCTCTGGAGCATCCATCCCTTCTTTGCTGAAGCTGTGGAGTGCATCAGCTGAGCAAGAAAATGCCTCTGGATTCTGCTCACAGCCTGGATGTGCTGCTGCATTTCTAGGCACAAGGTAGTTCTAAAGCTAAATCTGGATTCCTTAAACACAAACCAACACCATGCTTTTGAACTGTCAACTGATTCAAATGCAGCTGCTGCAAATTTAATGTTGTAGGCAAGCTGTATCACAAAGTGGCTGGAGACCACTGGTCCTGAATTATTTGAAGCAGACAGGGTGAATAATAGAAGAGGTTCCATATGGTTACACCGGTTCAGCAGAGATCAAATGCCTGTAAATGCAGCCCAATTTGCTCAAAGGCTGTTTCCCACCTCCCTGCTGGTGGAGACTGACCAACAGAGAGAACTCCTCCCTGCAAAAATCACTCCTGCAGATACTCAGTTTTAGCTTAAACCTCCTCGGTTCTGACTGGGGAAAAAAGAAACATTAGCACTACTGAGTACTTCAGATGGAACAGTAGTTTAAGGGAAAATAAACCAACACAACAAAATCTCCCACAAACCTCACATATCCCGCTCCAGCGTGGGGGCCTGAACTTACACTGACAGCCAGTTTTGGTGCCTCTCCATCCCCCAGGAGCAGCTGGAGGTTCCAAGGCAGCCTCCCCTGCAGCTCTGCACCAGGGCTGGCACCAGCTCTGGCAGAGCTGGCACAGGCACAGCCAAACCCCCTCTTGCTGTGGGCAAACCTTCAACCTCAACAGACTGAACAGCAAAGGTACAGAGAGCTTCAGAGGCCTGACAAATGTCTGTAGGATTTATGGCACTGGTCCTTCCCATCCATTTACATCCCAGACATCTGTTTAGTTGGAGACTCATGGCTTGATGAATTCGTTTATTATTTCAGATGCATTCAAAAACAGGATAATTGACATTTTACATTGTAACTATTCACCAGTTTGACATTACCATGCATTTTAATTAATGTGAATACCTAAAGCTTGGGATTGAAGAGAGAGATAAGTCATATTAAAGTCTGTATCTGTCATCTCCCAGTTCAGATGCAGACACAGAACAAAACTAAATGTGTCTATCAACGCTGACGTTTCAACAACGCTGGTTAAAGGGACGGGGCTGATGCCGTGGTTTTAAAGAGGCTTTCACTAAATTCAAAAGTGGTGTTCAGTCCTCTTTAACGGAATCTTAGGTCAAGCACAGTACCTGTGCACGTTAACTGAGCCCTGTTAGACCTGACTTTAACCCACAGAGTCAGCCAGCAAGTGCACCCGGTTCCGTTCATCAGCGCTGCAGTCACACGGGGGCAGCTGGGCCAGACTCAGCCCCTGGGCACACCAGCCCCACACTGGGGATCTCCTCTCCAGGGCACTGGGGTGAGCTTCAGCTGCCAGACTGAAATCAGAAATAAAACCAGACCAAGCCACACCACAGCCCCAGCACTGCTGCTGCACCTCCCGAGGCAGTGCAGGACTTCACCGAAGAACACTGAGTGTCCTCCAGTGCAGGATACATCTGGGTTTCTCCAAAGGAACACTGGCTCCGTGCTTTAGGCACAGGATGTTTACATCTCGTGTTTAAGTTGCCCTGAGTCAGTCTTCCTTTGGTGAAATCCAAATATATCCTTTAGGAAACCCTTCAGCTCTCGCTCACTGACAGTGCAGCTCCACTCTGGATAGTTTTTCTCCCTCAGTAACTGTTCCAAGCACAAACCCACCTCCTACTTACTAACTCTGGCTCCAATTCATGCTCTGCAACAGTCTTTAAAGATAACTTGATAACCATGCCAGTTAAACACCACAGGAGAGACACATATGCCCTCATCTACAAAAGGGGGGGAAATATAATTCTGAAAATATAAATTTTAAATAGCAAAGGATTTTTTTTTGTTGTTAAGATTATGTTGTGCCATCATTAGGTTTCTCATGGGAATGTAATACACTGGAGGTAAATTATAAACTTATGGAAAGAGAAACATCCAGTGGTGGCTGTACTAAATATTCCATGGAAACACTACTATATCTAATAAATCCAGATATAAATTAGATGGTTAGCATGATATTAAAACTTACAAATGAGCAAATATAACTAAACAAACACCAAATCTGCACTGAGAGCAACAGAGGAAAGGACATCAGGGTGGTTCCTTTTAGATTAGGACTGTAGATTTGCAGTGAGACTGGAGAACAAGTCTGCTCAGTCTGTAGGGTGGTGAGTGGGCTCTGCCTTGCCCAGAGTGCCAGCTTTCCCTTCCCCTTGCTCCCACACCCACCTCACAGCTGCACATCCACACAGGGCTCCCCTGTGTCAGTACATGCTTCCACCACAAATTTAGGGGACTCACCACTTAATTAAGCCATTGCGATGCTGGAAAGAGAATTATAAAAATAAATCCTTTTCAAACACACCAAAATTTGTCTCCTGAGCAGCACAGCAGTGCAGGCCAGGAGGGGTTTACAAAGCAGGAGCAGCATCCCACTCCCATCCTGCAGTCCCACGGCAGCCCTGTCCATCTTCACTCACTGAACCCCCCAAATCTGTGCCAGCATGACCGGCGCAGGAGCTGCTGAGCCAGGCTGGGCTTGTGGCAGCAGCAGGTCCCACACCGTGCAGCCTGTCCTCCTCTAATCACTGCTTTCCCTGGTAAGAAATGAGGTGTGCTTGCACCATTAAGAAATGCTAATCAGGGTAAACACGTTCCTGCCCTAGAGGAAGCACATGGAAGGGCCCCAGGAATATTTTCCTACCTTTTCCCTTACAATAAAGATTTATTATCCAGTGACATAATCGCAGTGTTGTAGCTCCAATAGCCCTGACCTTTTAGTGTTCTTTACTTTCTGCTCCAAACTCCAGCTTTGCTGTCCCTGAGCCCAGGGAATTTTTTGCTTTCAGAGCATTTTCAGACTTGTTATTATCCATTCTGCTCCCAACTTTGCTCAATAAGAGTGCAAATCACTTGTGGGCAGAAAGGTTGGCAGAGAGCAAGATAAAACATGCTCTCCAAGGCTAGCTGATTATGGCTGGAAGATACTGTTAATGAGTATCTGACTCTCCGGGCATTGGCTGGGCTTTAAACATGTTTGCTTCCACCTCTTTCTTCCAGTGGCTAAATCACCACAGCACCAGTGAATGCAAACTCAGGGACAGGGGGCTGCAGAACACCCTTGCAAAGGACATCTGGGGATGGAACAGCAGCTATCAAATCCCGTGGGTTTGTATTTCCCACCTGAAGGGAAGTCTGGTAACAGCCCCATCACATCCCAACACAAAAACCATGCAACCTTAGCATAAAAATAATTTAAAAAGTGACAACAGAAAGCAAATGCTGCTGGTGGAAAACAGGTGAGGTTTTCCTCCCAGTCAAACAAACAATGACAAATAACCCACATTTACAAGCATTTCTTAAACAGTTTGTCAGGTTACAGCTCTATGCACTTGGAGTAGTGCAAATGGAGTTGTTCCACTAAATTCTTCCAGTCAGCCAGTTGAAATCTAAAACATCTCTTGCAGTCCAGATGGAAACCTCACCACCAAGTGACAGCAAAATCTGGGAGTAAAGAGGTTGTCATTGCTGCTTACATCAAGGCCAGGCATAAGGTTAGCAGTTGCTCACTTCCCAATTAATTTTTTTATAGCCACGGGCTGTCAGGTGCTCTTTGCTTCTTGCTGAGGGAAGACACTCCTGTGGTGGCAGCAGCTGTGCTCCCCCGAAGCCTCGTGTCAGAGGCACAGACACAGCACAGCTGCCAGCGCTGAAAATCCTCTGCTTTCACCAAAGGCTGAAGGAACAGCTCCTTCCCCAAACCAAGACTCATTTCCCCTTTTCCCCAGCTGTTTGGAACACACTCATGGGGGTATCTGGGCTCTCCAGGAGTGCACGGCACCAGCTGGGTTAAGAGCCAGGAAACACAGTGGAGCTGTCTTAGCACGTGCCTCACGCTCAGGCCAAAATCAATTCATTTTTTTCCTTTACCATTTAAGAAGAATCTAGTCCACTGTTTTGAGCTGTATATTTTATTTACTTAAATGCTACAGCAGAAGCTTACAATTCCCATAGACCAAATGAAGCCTCAAATTAGCAACCTCTCGTTAATATTTACCACAGCTGTGGTGCTCTCTCTTCAGGAAACCTGTAGGTAAAACCCTGTTCATTATGAGTGAAGGAAGTTAGGAATCAATTGTTCCCTGGGAGGGTGGGCAGGCCCTGGCACAGGGTGCCCAGAGCAGCTGGGGCTGCCCCTGGATCCCTGGCAGTGCCCAAGGCCAGGTTGGCCACTGGGGCTTGGAGCAGCCTGGGACAGTGGAAGGTGTCCCTGCCCATGGCAGGGGTGGGACAAGGTCAGCAAGGTCCCCTCCCATCCAGATCACTCTACAACTCTTTGATTCTGTGAAATTCAATCCCAACTCACAGTGGAAATTGAACACTGAATTTTCATGTAAGGATCTACTGACCTTAGCTGGTACTTATTTTCTGTGCATACCTTGAACAGTAACTACAGCAGACCACTACCCTCCAATTAAATTTGGCTTCAAACATCCTCTGTGGTCCTGCATGTGTTGAGACAGACCCTGAGAGAGCCCTGCAATGCACAGCCTCGGGAGCTTTCGGCACCACAAAGACAGATATTTATTTCCCCTCACGCTATTTTTTGCTGCTAATGCAATAAAGAGTTGGCTAAAGTGGCCATCCCAACACTATAGATAACTTGTGGAAATGCAACATATTGCCTTCTTTTAGATTGGAATGCTTTCTAAAATTAATTGGGTTCTAATAGTGACACTGTGCACTGAGTAATTGAGTGAAAATTGCTATTTTCCAGAGCCTGCCATCAGCACATAATTAGTGCACTCCCAGCTCCCACTCCAGGCAGGAATCGCCCGTTCCCACCAGCGCCGGGTCAGGCTGGCAAAGTGGCCTCTGGAAAGCAGGGAGGCTCCTCTCTGCCAGCTGCCATTCCTGCACTGGAACAGGCATTTTCCTGGGCAAACGAGGAGAAAGGCTGGCCTGGAGGCAGCCACGCCTGCAGCACTCACCGGCTCCCACTCCCGGGATTGCTGCCTGGACCTTCCCTCTTCCAGCCATCCCTGGAACCCCTCAGCCTGCCCAGCACCAGGCTTTGCCTTCAGCTGCTTTCCTTTAGCTCTGGCCCCTCACACCTGCTCCCTGCTATTCCAAGTGTTATTTCTGATTCTGAAATCTCATTGATCCCAAAGAAGTTGGAAGTCCCAAATGGGGACGAAACCACATCATTTAATCTCAGCTCTTCTGTTTCGACCAAACATGTTAATTCTAATAGCCTGCAAGCAATTTTTGTTGCATCCAGCTCAAAATTATGCAGCTCTGTCTCAGTTCAGGGTAGCACTCAGATATTTCAGCAAAGCTGACATTTGTTGGTACTGATCTGGAAATTATTTTTGAGATGCCTGAACTCCTTGGTCTGCATAAGAGTGTGTGAAGCATTAAATGAACTTTCTCTCATCCCACCAAAATCTAACAGCATTCTTCAGTCACCTCCCACAGGCTCTGCTTTGAAACAACCAATGTTTTTCACAGAAGCAGAACAGGATGCTGAAAGACTCCTCTCAGCACGTCCCAGGTTCTGCTGGACGTATTGGAGCCCCGCCAAGATCAAATTATTTGATTAGCATGGTATTATTATTCAATTTATTTGTGTATATTCAAAGAACAGTTTGGATGTTACTGCACTTTCTTTCCTGCCTGTGCCAGACCAAATAAAATTAATAATAATAATAATAATAATAATAATAATAATGAAAAAATGAAAGGGCACAAACAGATTTCATCATCTCTAAGCTCAGGAAAACAAAGTGGAGTGATTTTCAGGGGAAGAAAAGCTAATGCATTTTAGAGCACCCAGCGCTTCTCGTAATGCCAAAAATACAATACCTCAGATCACTGACCCATTTACCAAGAGTGGTATCAAATTAAATATAAGCACAAAAATGCCCTCACTCCCAAAGCACATTTTTTTCCAGGTTGACACAGCAGATTAAGCACAAATTCACTTACCCCATTGTTCTATCAATACAGCAATTATTACACACAGCAGGAATTTAATCACTCTCCTGATACACTCGGGCTGTGCCCACCACATATTGGGCTGAACTCCACCCCAGCTACACACCAAGAACAGGTCCTGGCCCTCCCCTGCACAGCCTGCTCAGTCGGGCAGCCAAGAGGCAACCAAGGTTCACAGAAAAGTTGTAATCATTTTATAAAGCCCAGTAAAAGGAAATTTCAGTATGGACAAACACACCCCTGCAGTTTGTGTGGCAGTTTTTTTACTCTACCAGCAGACAAAGAAAATACAGAAGTGAACCCTAAGAATAAGAGTGTCATTTAGTTCTTTCATTTGTCCAGAAAAGTCTCTTCAGTAAACATCCACCTGTAAGAGCAACTAAAACACCAGATAACTAATGAAAATATGCATCTTAAACAGCTAAGTAGTCAGGTGTTCTGCTCTCATTTCCACAGCAGATCTGTTTCCAGTCCTTCAGCACCAGAAGAGATTTAGGAAATTCATATAAGTTTTATGGAGAAAAGATCACTGCCCCTTAAAACCATTTTGTCTTCTGTGTTGAACAGTATGCAGGTATGTCTGTTTTCATTTCCAGCACCCTGAGTCCCCAAACAATCAGAAAAGTTTGTGTTTCTAAATGTAGAGTTTCCTATATAGTCAGAAATAGTAAAAAAAAAAAAGAAAACCCTCAGAGAAATGGATTATTAACTTCTGGCATGATAAATACTTCATTACATGAAAATAAATTATGAGAGTGACAAGGAGGATTTGTACCTGAAGTATTTATCCACATTAAATCATTCCTGTTTATCGTCACAAATAAAAGGGGAAAGTTCTATAGAAAACAACTCAGAAACTCAGCCCAGAACTGGGGGCACGGCCCAGAGCTGTCGCCCAGGGAAAAGACCAGAAGCACAAAAACACCGTAAAGTTTTAAATACAAACACTGGAGCTTTTCCTGGTGCAAATTATTGACTCTGAAGAGCTTCAACAGCTGCAGAGCAGACTCAGTGTAATGAAATTCTGCCAAGTGAGACCCACTGAAATGCTAACCAATAAATATAGATTTATCAAATCACAGCTGCAGAATTACTATTTTTGACAAAGGGATATCAGCAGTGGTTACGCTGATGCATGATCTTGAAGCAGACACCTCTGCAAGGAGTACATGCCAATACTGCTTTTGTTTTGCAGTCTTGCTGGCTGTTATCTCCCCCCTGTGCCTGTCTCCTGTTTTGGGGTTTGCAAGAGGTCATTTCTGCCCCAGCACAGACCTTGCAAGTCCCTGGTAAAACACAGCTCTGCTTGGCTGTGCTCTAACACCATCTCATCTTATTTACTTGGAAGCTACCGCAGTACTCTCTGTTTCTCCTGGAAACAGAACCCTTTTCATTCTTCCTTTTGATCCTACAGGTAGGATTTGAGCAGTGAAACCGTGGGATACTAAAAGCCTCCTCAGACCTCACGAGAGACCCTGCCTGCAAAGCAGGGCTGCAAACCCCAGCTCCTGCTGCCAGAGTTCTGCAGGAGCTTTCCAACGTGGTGTTAATTAAAGCACCATATTAAGGCTGCTCTAGAGAGTCAGTTAATTGATTATAGATATCCTTTCAAAATGAGCTTTGGAGGCTATATTGCATTTCATAATAATGACTGGAAAATTTTAAGGTGCCTATCTGGTAAAAATATGCATATATATGTATCCATGAATATGAAAACCATCCTAAATGCATTACCATAGCTACTGTTTATTAAACAGGAGCCACTTTAAATGGTAAAATAATGAAAATCCAAGTGCAAATCAAGTCCTGCTCCTCTTCACGCAGCTCTGAAAGGTACATTGTCAGTGTATCAATCATCACCTATAAACACTTTAAAGTACAGATCCATAATCAGTAATGACTTGTGGAAATTCTGAAGTAGCCCTCCTGAGTGCATCCTCTGTAACTATGCCTTGGGGCCATGATAATCAGCGTGAGCAGCAGAGAACAGATTTAAGAGCTTTCATCTTGAAGCTGATTTATATTCTCATACTTACGTACAGTTCCTCCCCAGGTCTGCATCACCCTGTGCTAGAGGCCACGGAAAGCATTTCTCCAGAATTCCCACCAGAGAACCCCTCCATCTCCAAGAAAGCCTTCCAAAAATGTATCAAAGAGCAGAGGACACTCTGAGGATGCTCTTGACTTATTTTATCCTCCTCATTTCCCTGAGAGGTTGCCCTGAGACCACACTCACATAATTCTTTCACTACACAAGGGGAAAAAAAAAAACCCTTACTGCACAATAATTTATAATAAATCACTCATGAACCCATCAACTTAATCTGCATTACAATCTATTGCTACAAAGATTTCTACAGTCTGACAGAAGACTTACTGAGTATAAAGATTTGCCTGAGGGGCTGAATGCAATCAGAGAGGGACAGAATAAAAACACAACTGGCTTGTTAGTACTGCTATAGAAAAACATATGAGGAACTCTTAATAGTGGGGAACTCATGGGAGAAGATGGATTTCTCCTACTCACTTTTCCCAGGACAGCAAGACCTTGCCACATTCAATACAATTTTCACAAGGATATTCCCACTGATTTGGGGGAGACATCTGGTTTGGGCTGTGGAAAGTTTGTATTCCTGAGCACCTGCTTTTTGCAAAGTCCAGCAGAGTTTAGTACAGCTAATCAGGGAGACTGGGGAATGATCAAATGATCTGAAACTGCAAAATGACCTTTTCCTTACTCCTTCAGTAAAAAACCCCAAAAACCACAACAACAAAAACCCCCAAGCCCACAACAACAGAGCAATAGACAGGGGGATAATAAAAAATGCTGGTGCTTCTGTGAAGCCTCTCTCTTCGCTTCTGCAAGTTACAATCCCTGACCAAGTCAGGTCCAAACAGTGAAGGACAGAAAAGCTGCTCCTGACTGACAGATTACACTCTGTAAAAGCAGTTCAATACTTCTCTCTCCAATACCTGAGCACTTAGATTTACGGGATTCTAACCTTATTCCCGTGTCCTGTCTTTTTAACCTGACAGATACAGTAAAACACTTGTTTTGTGGCCCATGCTCTATTTGCAGCACGAAACGACTGCTTGTATTGACTGCACTGGAGTGATCAGAGCCCAAGGAAGCACAGCAGGGACTGAGTCACAGTCAGCCCCAGTCTGTACAAGTCTGCCATTTGCTGCTGCAGAGTTAATTGGGCTGTGGGTTTCTCCAGCTAAATGCAAAAATGAGTTTGCTGCTGATGAGGACCAAGGGCAGGGGCTCAGTGATGTGGCTGCAACCGTGCACAGCCCTGTCTCGTCCATCCCTCGTGCCGTGGTGCCTTCCCAACACCTCTGGAAAACCCTTAGCCCCTCACGAGCCCTCTTGCTCACTGCACTCTGCACTGAGCTAATTGCATTCATTAACCCTGCAAAACACTGGGCTGGGAAATGGTGCTGCTGTTGGGGAGCGAGCATTGGGTGTGAGTGGTTCACTGAGGGAGAAAACCACAGCAGAGGGTGGGGAAAAGGCACTGCTGGAGCTTCTCTCAGCCAGGCTGAGCCCAAACACAGACATTCAGCCTTGCAAGGGAATTACACACAGTTTGCAACTGCTTTTAATTCTCCACAAAGTAGGAGACTGTTCTTTTTGGAGCACAAAGTGGGATGCAGCACGAAGGAGGCTGAAAACAAACAAAGGAAAGAGAATGGGAAATAGTGTTTATCAGTAGGAAACAGGGAAAGCAAGAAAACAAAATCCAACTGCCTCGAGAATGAGGCTGCCTGAAGCAGGCTACCTTTATTCTGACCCCTTTTTGTTACCTAAAGATCAGAGTTTATATTGGTTTTTCTATGCTGCTGACTCAGAGGGCCAGAAACTCCACATCAGCTGCAGCTTTGGGGGATAAATTGCCAGCTAAAATACATTTTGCAACATGCTGGAGAGTGAGAAGTAATGATGATTTCCCTGCTGCTCATTGCCAGACAGGCCCAGGCCCTCCCTTGGTGTTCTCACCCGTGCAATGACAGCAGGGCAGGTGTCAGCTCTGGGCTGTCCCACAGCTCTGATGACAAAGTTGACTTTCCACAAGGCCTTACAGCTGATCAGTTATTTGGAAGTGAGCACCCTGTCCTTTAAAGTCCTGTACCACAGAGAGTATTTCATCAACTGAAGCATTTTTATTATGCACAAAATAGGCCAATACATTAACATTCACACAGACACTTGAGTTGGCACAAGTGTATCCAAACAGATTTTTCCTTAGGCCTAGCTCCCAAATTCTGTTTGCCCCACCCATTAAATCCCATTGATTCCTTCTCCCACTCAATCTACCACTCCTGAATGTTTCTGAGATGTTTCTGTCGGTTTTCACACATCTGAACTTTCTATGACTTCCTTCTTAAAAGCGTTCCACTTCTTGTTCCTCACGCTTTTGTTTTTTCAAGTCCCCTGCTGTGTGCCAAGCCTCAGCTGCGGCTGCCCAGCTCTGGGGCCGGGCAGGCACCGTGTCCTTCACTGGCACCCATCTCTGTCCCGACTTTTGTTCAGCTCCCCCCTTCCCCCAAACTCATTATCTTGCCATGGATTGAGCATTTCTTGGAATACATCATCTCGTTGCTATCTGTCAGCCCAGGCTGCCTTCTGCTGAAGACATATGGAGAGGCATTCTTTCTCCTTGAGGGGTGACCAAGCAGACAAGGCTTCCGGAGCAAACTCTGCTCGATAAAAACGAGACTCGCGGAGCGAGCTCGGGGAGGCCGGCTGCAGGAAATTGCAAAAGCCCAGACAAAATCATTTCTCCTGCTGATCCAAACAATGTTTGC
The DNA here is from genome assembly GCA_013399195.1 of Dicrurus megarhynchus. Lineage (NCBI taxonomy): Eukaryota > Metazoa > Chordata > Aves > Passeriformes > Dicruridae > Dicrurus > Dicrurus megarhynchus. The sequence continues at coordinate 919,476 of VXAD01008736.1, forward strand.
TGGGGCTGGTGATTAATATTGCTCCTTAAAACAATTTTTTCGTCATCAGTTCCTGCTAATGAAGTTGGCCTGCTGGAGAGGAGGCAGGACAGCCGCCCAGGGCAGCTGAGTTCCAGTCTGCGGGTGGAACGTGGCTCCTCCGGGTATGAGACCAAAGATACCCAAAGTTCAAGAATTCTGCTGCTCTGCCAACAAACTGATCCAGCCAACTGCTAATCTGCTCCTCAAGATACCACGGTCACATAAGATAACATTCAGAATTCCATTAACCTAGGAGACTTCAACCACTTTTCCCTTCCACCTCACCAATAAAAGTAAATAAGATCAAGTTTTTCCTCACATATTATTCTCACCACATTTGTCGTGCTTCAGGTCTGTTTCTTGTCTGATTCATTACAGTGCCTTGATGCACAACGGATTAAGTACTTAAATAAATAGTTCACTTTTCCTCCAAATTGCAAAAGCGATTTCAATTTTTTAAGCTGTTCGCAGAAAACATTTTAAAAAGATAAACATCCCATTCATTGTGCAAATACAGAATATTTTTTCATGGGCCAACTTTCCTAAAAAATGTCTATAAGGACAAAAAAAGTTGTAAAAGAGGAAAAAATATATTTGAATTCTTGCTTTGAAAGACATACCAACAGTTCCAGATCCAATGGACACAAGGCTGAGCTGCTCAGAGCCAGACTGGCAGCTCAGCCGCGTGTTTTTAATTACCGCCCTGCAGGAAAGGGGTTCTGCTGGAGGGAACAATCCCTGCCTGTGTGGACTGAGAACAGCCTTGGGAGAAGAAAGGAAGAAAGGAGCAGCTCTCACACGGAGTTCACTGTAGGCCCAGGTACCAGAAGGGATCAGCCCCATTCCAGCAGGAATCACAGCCCTTGCCTGGCAGAGCCTGCTTTAGAAACAGTCCAGGAATATTTGCTTCGACACTGCTTATTTCAGTATGAGAGATGCTGGTCAAACACTTCCCTTATGTTATTTTCATGCCCCAGGGCAGTCTCAGATGGGGATTGATGTAATTTTCTTGAAATATTTGCTGTAAAATAAAAGCTGCTTGTTTTTCAGCCAAGGAAATCCAGCCTGGGAAATACAGAGAGGCTGAACTTGGCATTTTCTCCTGTGGGCAGCACATCCTGGCCCTGACTGCGCTTCACAGCTGGGTTTGCCCTGCAGGCCTGCCACAGCTCCAGAGCCACATGCATAATTTCTGAAGTGCTTGCAGCCTGAGGTAGAAGCCAATCACTCTGGGCTCCCTGCAGAGCTAAAAAAGAGAAACCATCATCTCAAACAGGTACTTGAAGCCATGGGAACTACTGACCAGACTCATTTTTGCCACCATCTTCACAGAGCAATTGGACTCCTGATTTGGGAGACTTATAAAGGTGCTTAAGGTTAGACAAAGTTAATTCCCTGAAGCCAGCCCAAATCAAGCACTACAGAAGTCAACATTAGGCCACTGTGACCACAGAGGGACCTCTTTGACACTGTTGAAATAAAAACCTCTGCATAAATCTGTAAGAACAGTCAGGAGGAATCATTGGATAAAGATCCATTTCCCCTTTCATAGTCCCAACTGAAGTTAAATCCCTCGTTCAGACTTAGCCTCCCTTGCTCCTGCATGTCCCAGCTAATTGCATTATCCCTGATAAAAGCACCTGGCTCCTGGCCCCTCCTGGGCCCAGGGCAGCACCACGTCCCACATCCTTGCCCTGGTCACGAGAAGCCCTCGTGCATCCCAGCACAGGGTCCACATCAGGTGGGTGCTTTCAGATGACAGGTTCCAGACACAGCCAAGCACTTCATAGTTCAAAAACATAACACCAAAAAGCACCTTGTAATGAGTCATAGCTGCAGTTCCAGCCTCACAATTCCATCTGCATCTGCTCAGCGCTGTTTGCTAACAGAATTCTGTCAGTCCTTCCTCGCTGACTCCAGCAGGCACTGCCACTGGCAAAGTACCTCTGTGGTTTGGGTTCTCCTCAGTAGCTACACATAGAATGAGACCAATTCTTCACCACCTTCTCCAAAGATGAAGGCTTTTAAAAAGTGACAAATTCTCACCCGTTAGAAAAGGATGGAATTTTTAAATGCGGTATCAGTAGCTTACGCCTGCACACTTCATTTCAGAAAGACCACTAAAATACCAAAAGAAACACTTCTAAGTGTTAATACTGAGAGACAGAACCCCTGGAATGAAGGGATGGAGGAAACTTTTTTCCCTGATAGCCTGAGTAATGAGCTGTCCACATTGCAGGGAGAAAATGAAACTCCAGGATGGGAAATGCAAAGCAGGTTTGTAAGTGCATTAAAGGAATTCAGAGTCCATTTCAGGTGAAGGAACACAAATAACGATTAGGAAGGAGAAAAAAGCTCTTGGCTTAAGCATGTGAAAGCAAGCAGTGATTCCTCACAGTACATCTTAGGAATGTTTCTGCATTTTCAGCTCAGAAATGTCTTAATCCAGGTGCAGCTGGTGACATCTATAGATCTTCCTATTTTATTTTTTAATATCTGAGGTTACCTTTGCCAAACATTTCTAAAGCGCTCAGGGCCATTTTCTCCCTCTCTAAATAGCTGGAAAAGCAAACATTTTTGTAATAACCTCTGTCATAGTAGACAAAAAATCCCAAGGAATTTAATTTGACAGAGTCTCACAGGCATGAAGGGTTGCTTCGATGCCACTGTCTAGGTAGAAGAGACAAATCCAACAGAAAAAAGTAGCAGATATTTCTCTTTTCTGCCAGCAAATGGGGAGCCCAGGAATGCAGAGATCTCCTTCTTAGCAATACAGAAAAGATCCAATCGATAAGAAGGAATTAATTAAAGCTACTACACAGAAAATGGGTAAGGGTATTGTGAGCTGATAGAAACCAACCACTACCTGATAAATCAGCATGAAAAAGCAGAAGGGTTGCTCAGCCCAAACGTAACCTGGGAGAACAGAGCAGAGTTATCCTAGAGAACAGAAGGGCACTGCTGCAGAACTGGGTTACTGGGGGTGCAAGAGGGACACCCATCACCTGTCCCATGGGAACTGCAGAGGGGATGTCAGGGTCAGGCAGAAATGAAATGAGAAGCAGCCAGACATTCAAGGGACCACCCCGATGGAACAAGGGATCCCAAATCTGAGAAGGTGCAAAGGCAGCACACAAACTGAAACTGCAGTGCTAGGAAGATTTCCTCCGTGGTATTTCTGTAGAATTTACAGTATTTCTATGTTGGCTTTTTTTTATTAAGAAGAAGGGAAGAAAGGGGCAAAACAGTAATTTGTCCTTAACCCTTTAGAGTCATCAGTGTGTTCTTGGAATACAGTTCTTGCTCTGCACAATGCCAGCAATTCGGAGGGATGCTATGCCTGGGCCTTTCTCATTTCCCTTTTTCCTCTAATTAGACAGTATTTTAAAAGCACTCACCAGAATTAATGCTGACACAAGAGGCTGGCCCCGGAGCCTGTCCTGACCACGCACACGCAGCACACTGGCCCTGTGACCTGCTGCTCACTCTGGCAGGAGATGTGGGCCTTTGCCATGGCTGCACCCAAAACATGAGGAAAACATGACTGAGTTCCTCAGGGCCTGGAGCTGATTGCAATTTATGACTTCAGAGAGCTCTGAAAGCTCCAGACATTTCCTTAGAGGTCACGATCCCATTCATCCACTGCAGCACAGCTTTTGTTTGTTTAACTTTCCTTGTATGTTTTACATTCCTTGTTTGTCAGCCATAAAAGCTACGGGGGTAACCATAAATTGTAGCTAATATGGCAATTTCCCCAACATCAGACAGGTTTCATTAAATCCTCAGGTTTTCTTTAAAATACATAGTGCAAAATATGATGCTCCACGGTTGGGTTTTTTTAATGCATAACAGCCCAAGTACACTGAACTCCATTAATTACTCTACAAGCTGTACGGGAATATCAGAGTGGCATTTTTATGAGACATGGCTATTATTAAAGCATAACCATATGCATATTAATTACAACTGTTCATTAGAGGGCATTCAAAATATTTGTGCTGCAGCCTGTGAACCCATTTTCCCAGGAAAGCGCTCCGCAGTTCTCCAGCCGGCCCCGCCCCGGTGCAGGGTTGCATTTCTGTGCTGACAGGGGCAGTGCTATTTTCCCTAAAGGATTGGCATTTCCAGGTCGGGTGAGGTCAATCCAGAGCAGCAGAGCGCGGGGCTCTCCCTGTGTTACACAATTCAGGCTGGGCTCCTCCAGCCTGGCTTGGGGGCAGAGCTGAGCTGCCAGGGAGAAGAAAGCAGGAGGGAGATTGTTCTCAATAAATGATAAGCCCACGCTCACTAAATGCCTAACACTTCCAAATCAATTAGAGCAGGGCAGAGATGGAATGATACATGATGTCTGCTAACAAAGACTCGCAAAATATTACTTTCAAAGGCTTCATTTCCTTTTTTCATACACTTGGAATAATATTTGCTTCCTCGAGACTGAAACATCCGAGTCCAGGGCAGGAACATTCAATCACATAAATAGTTTTGACAGTATCCATTCAGACTATTTCTGTGAATGCAAACAGATTTCAGAAGTACACTGGGGCTGTGAGAAAGGTGTGTTTGCCTTCCTCCTGATTTCTGGTTTAGATATTCATTGCATTTAAAAGAAGAGTAGAAAGTTCCCAAAGGATTGGATGGAAGACTGAGAACGCCACAGGTCAATTACAGCGTGACACAACATTCCCACATCCAAGCAGTTCTGCCTCTCCAAAGAGCTCCCTTCACTCGCTGTTCTTGCAGGAGATTGTGATCACTGCAGAACTGAGAGGGGAAGGCTTTGTTCTCCTTGAAAGGTGTTTTTCCAACACGTGTCTTCAAGACAATGGTTGGGTTATTTTTCCCTTTTTTTCCTTTGTGGTAAATCCTGAACTTTCACCCAGACACCAGTACCCAAATGAAGCTTCACTGCAACTGAAGATCAAAAATGTTTCCTCCTCTCAAAAAAAAAGTCCTTAAGAAACTGAAAATAATGATTTTCTACTTTTATCTTTGCAGAGAGACAAGGCTTGAGGCTGACAACTCTGTATAAACCACCAGCACTCCCTCAAACAGTCCACTTCCACCCCATTTCCTCACACTTCTCAAAAAAGGTGTTAAGTAAGATTTTGACTTTCTGTTCACAGGGATGATAGGCCATGTATCTTCACTCAAATTTATCTCAATTTGTTTCTTAGTCTAACGAGCAAGTTCTTGAGAATAAATGTTAATTTCAGCCCACTTCCAGGGAAGTCAAGGCATTAATAACTTAAATTAAGCCAGAAAGATATCCAAACCTACATACAAACTAGCTGCCAGAAAAAGATACAAGTCTCCTCTTCCCGACACTGAGAATTTATTATTTTTGGCAAAAATCTTTTCAATAATCCCTCTCTTCTAAAAATACTCTATTTTAAATATTTTTTGCCCCCCCGAGACCAAATCCTGTACAGGCTAAGCCCCATCTCTCTATCGAGTAGCACTGAACTGTTGGTACCAACTCAACCCAGCCTTGCAGAGACTCCCATTTTCCCTTCTGTTTGGAATTCTGCAGGGTAGCTTCAGTTCCCCAAAGTAAACATCTTGCAGATACATAAATCACTTCCTAACAAACAAATACATTATCATGGACATACAGCTTGCTATTGCCTCCATCCAGCATCTCCCAGGATGCTCCCGACCTCTGCTCCCGCATCTCCTAAGAGGTGTAAATATTCCTCAGGAAACCAGGGGGGTGTTTAAAACCCTTCAACAACTACCATGAAAATAAAACAAGCAAAAGATCAGCTGTCACAGAGGCAGGACACAGGGAAGAGCCAGGCTTTTTGTACCAGCCAGGAATTCTCTGTCAATGCGGAGTTTGCAGGGGTAACCTCAGTGCTATAAAACAAGTTCCAGGCTGACATTACCCAAATGAATTTTTGGATTTCAGCTGACTGCAGTACAGTGGCTGCTTCCCCCAGCACGCAAAGGTTAATAACTTCCTCAGTGAGCAGCCTGTATTTCTGCAGAGTGTTAACGTGGGGGGAGATGTGGGAGATAAGTGACACGAGTGCTCTGCCTCTTCATCTCACCACGGAGGATCACAGGGTGTTGGAAACCTTCTTTGGAGATACTGTAAAAGCCTGTAATAGTCACAGCTCACAACAACCAGGCTCTCACACTCCCTCTTCTTGCTTTTCAGCAAGGGAAGCTCGCTGAACTCCTCCCACACATCAAAATAAAAGCGGGATTCCAAGCTCAGCCTGGTCCTCTCCAGCACCAGCACCAGCACCAGCCATTGCACCCTGAACAAAGGGAAAAAGGCACGAGGAATGAAGCACAGTGGTGTTTGTCCCTCTTCAGTTGTGCTACAAACCCTTGCCCCTCTGCAGTTGTGTTAACAAACCCTTGTGCCTCTTTAATTGTGATACACCCCTTTGTCCTTCTTAATTGTGCTACAAACCCTTCCACCTCTTGTGTTAACAAACATTTGTCCGTCTTTAGTTGTGCTAACAAACCCTTGTCCCTCTGTAGCTGCTTTAACAAACCTTTGCAGCTCTTTAATTGTGTTAAGAAATCTGGTCCCTCTCCACTTGTGCTCACAAAGCCAGGGCTGCCCCGTGCTTCCCGGCTGAGGAACATCAATGACACATCAATGACACACCTTGGCACAACATCAAGTCCAAATAAGTGGAACTAAAGAGCCGGGGCCCCTTGGGCACTGGACAGCCCTCACTGCTCATATCAACTCCCTATCATCTCCTGGCAACAAGGGCAAGCCACTTTTAAAAGAGAAAATTAAAATGCTTGCTACAGGTAATTAAAGATCATAGGCTAAGACTAAGAAAATTATGATAAGGTTAAACAGCTGGTGTGAGTTACTCAAAATTTATGTGCACGGTTAGTGGCTGCATTTTAAAGTGATGTTCCCACACCTGAAAAGATAAAGTAACTGTTCCTGAGATTAAAAGGTACAGCTGGAAGGGCAAGCATAAAACATTTATACCACATAGCTCTGGTGGGGGAAAAAAAAAAAGTGGCAATATATTCGATTAAGAAAGCAAATGAACACACAAGGAAAAAACTGGTTGTATGTTGCTCTGGACAAATGATGATATAAAATGATCCATCTGACACCCAGCCCAAAGCAGCATCACTCTGATGCAGGCAGTGGAACGAAGGCAAGATAACGAGTTCAAAGTAGATCTTACATGCAGGTTATGAAAAAAACCTACACTTAATCATAATTCTTCCCTTTCCCCCTCTATCCCCTGCCCCCAGTTTGGACTTAGAGGAGGAAACTGTCATTTTACCACAAGCTTTCTGAGAAATAAAAATGTTTTCTCTGAAATAAATATTTTATATGTAATAAAATGATGTTAGAATAAACACACTGTAGCATCTTAGAAGAGTTATAACAGTAGAACAGCTGCCAGATTTCAACTGTTTGACCCAGCCAAAGGCTTACATGCTTTCTTGCACACTGTACCTCAGAGATTTCATAAATTTTGGAATTATTACATTCTTCTTGTGTTTTCCCTGTCTCCCTCGTGCCACCACTGGCTTGTGCTCTAGGAAAAAGAAAAATAGAAAGCTCCCCAAAAAGGGGTCCTCAAGGATGAAAACCCCACAGTTGTAGGGGATACAAGTAGATTTCAGAGAAGTATCATAGCAGAGCCTGGAAATGAGGGGGAAAGCTGCTCAATGCCCAGTTATTTTTGGTCTGAAATTCAGGTATCTGCTGCCCCAGCAGCCCCTGGGTTCATTCAGCAGCAAAGACGGGAGGCCTCGCGGGGGCAGGAGGAACAAAGTTCATTGTTTGTGCACGTCGGGCTGAGAACTCACTTGCAAGGGAAGAGTGATTTCACATGAAAGCACCGAGTGGGAGCCCTGGAGATCTGAGTTCCCTTCCTGTCCCTCTCCCAGACCCTTAAGCACGTCCTTAGGCAAGGCACGACCCTGCCTGGAAATGGCAGCAACATTTTCCAGCCTCTCTGTCCCAGCTCTGCGTTCCTGCAGCGCGTCCCAAGGACAGGGAGGGCTCCCACTGCCATCTCCTGCCAGGGCCATCTCCTGCTCTCCCTGGGGCTCCAGCTCAGGGCAGTGCAGAAGCACAAGCACCCCCCGAGCACGCAGTGCTGCTGTGACATCTCCCACAGCATCCTCCATCCCCAGCCAAACCCTGCAGGCAGCAGTTCAGGTCATCCAGCTCTGGAAATCCCTCTAGCACCTTGGTATATATAAAGTTATGTCTTCCAATCATGAGTCCCCTTGCTGAATTTATCCCTTTTGATAAAATTCCTCAGTTCCTGGAGGAACACTCAGGCAGGTTATGATTATGAAGAGCCTCCCTCTCTGCAAGCGAGCAGGGAGCTGAGCTTAACCCTGAAGAATATGAATTACCTTCCCCCTGTAGTGTCCTCGTTACTCAGGCTCACTAAATATGATTCTCAATAATACAGTGAAAATTGGAAAGAGCATAAATAGATTGGATTTCACATGAGGCTGAGCACCAGAAGAGTTGCACTGTTAATCTGATCCTACGAAAATGTGAATTTGGACCTGACATCCCGTGTCCATCGGTCAAAAGCAGCAACCATTCATCACTCTAAGAAATGGCAGCTGAGCTCCAAGTACAAATACAGGCAGAACTCCCTGGAAAAGTGTTTGTTCTGTGCTGAAAATGGGGACTGTGACAAAGAAAAACTGTTTAAAGGAATACACACACAGGATATGAAATACATACACAGATGTCAGGTTCTTCCAGATCAGTGCAGAACATATGAAATGCAAGAACATGGATACATTTATCCAGCAGGAGTCTTGCTGCATCAACCGTATGCCCAAGTCAATGTAACAAAAACACCACCTTAAGAATAAATATCATAAAATATAATACAAACATAATAAATAAAATTAATCCTGACCTCATCTTCCACAAACTAGCCTTGTTTTCTCCTATCTTGTGGTCTAAAACTTGGATTGGACCTCATAACTTTGTTTACTGCTATTTGAAAAAGCATTTTAAGCCTCTTCACCTGAGTGCAAAAGAGCACTAGAAGTATCTTTCAAACTTCAGGAGGAGATGACTTTGTAAACGTGAAATGTCCTGTTCTAAAATTACATTCTGCCATATATGGAGCTCATATAAATCTAGATAGAAGTACCATATTTCAAGACTTAAAGGAAGGTATAATTCCATTTCTAAGAACAGAAAATACGTGTTGGCATTTTCCTATCTCACACATCCAGGTGTGTGTGGATCTGTACCATGTTCAGCTTATTTTTCCCACAGAGGGCTGACTTTTCAGTGCATGCTGCTGAATTGCTCAGCAGCACGTTTGAAACCACAAGCAAAATAATCATAAAAAAAAAAATCCCTCTGTTGGAACTCTACTCAAACATTGTCAGCAAGCTCTGGGGTCACTTAATGCAGTGTGTACATACAAGTAAAGAGCATTATTTGCCTTTTAGAGTAAAAGCATTCTAAGAGGATTCCTCAGCTTTCAGTTACACAATAGATTTAATAACGTGTCTATCTATAGGATGTGTTGTAAAATTGCACAGATATCACTGCAAATGCACTCCAGAGAAACACAAGAGAAGGCAAACAGCTGAAGGGAGCTGTTGCATTATAGATTTACTTCTGTTGTTATTTTTTCTGTTTGGATTATATAAAGTGAAAGCAAATATTTTGGCAAACTTGAAACCGTAATAAAAACCAAAATAATGTTACCTTCACCTTCTAGTTTTGAATGGGAATGAGTTTTGGAAAGCCTGAAAGATCCCTATAAAGCACAATTTCAGGTCTCCACGTAGCTCTGCTGACCTGTATGTTTGTTCAAATACACAACATTTAACTGGCACTTTGCTGTGTTTTTACTGTAAAAACTTCAAACCACTTTTTGGCAACTCAAGTTATTGAAGGTTGGCAAGATGCAGATCTGAACCCTGAGGCACCTTTCTGCAGAGGTGTTGTTGTGAGGTTGCTTTTGGTTTGGGTTTAGTTGGGGATTGGTGGGGTTTTTTTGTAAATACCATATATTGTAAATACCGTATAATCACCCACTTTTAAATATTAGCAACAATTACTTCATTCTCCCTTTAGGACAGTTTAGAAACCATAAATTAAACAGATCTACCCCACAGGAGTCCTAAAATCTAACAAAACCCTCCTTCAGAAGCCCAAGTTTACAAGAGAGTGACACAGAGATCCTAAGTAGAAGTGAACTTAGAAAAACCCTTTATGAGCCAATTTCTCAATACTAAAGCTAAGAAAGTGGTGTAGAGGACATTTAAACCCCCAATTTATATTTTAGGTTTAAAATATCCTCTTGAAAGAAGGGCTCAGGGGAAAAAAAGGGGGAATTTTTTGAGCAAAGAGTGGCTGCAGCTGCTCAAAACCGGAGAATGAGCAGGATGCCATCTCCCTTCCCCCTCTCTCCTTCACTCCCAATCCCTGCCACCTGCGTGGGTGTCCAAGCATGCAGTGCACCCAATCGCACTGAAATTCAGAAAAAAATCCAAAATGATGGAGAGAGAATCTGGGATTTATTGTATTTTCAAAGCCCAGGGAAAATACATTTGTGGGGAAACACTGGGATCAACTCCTAATACCATACCTGGGACAATTCCTACAGCAGTGTGATGACCAGTTCAGTCACAAGCTGAAAACTGATTTGGCAAGAAAATGTCTTGTAAACAGCAGACCAGAAAGTTCAGCCATCCCCCTTTGCTCCCACTCATTCCACACCTCAGCTCTTGCTTCCCAACACTCCCAGGTTTTACATCCCTAATACACAGAGGAAAAAAACCACAGATGCAGAAATTTCTTATTAATGAGTGGTATCTCCATAAATACAGTGCTGAAACAACAGAAAAGCTGGAGTTTTGTCAGCCTGGGCAAGTGAAAGGACTTGATTTCTGTGTTGAGGTTTTTTTTGATGGGAAAACCCCACAAGAACCTTTTATTGCAAGGCTTAATGCTATTTCAGATGGAATTTATTATGGGATTCTTTATTATTAGGTTTTCTGTAGTTCAAGATGAGACATTGTCTGGAATGTATCACTACCCAGCTTTGATACCATCTTTACTTTCAACGCTGTGCTGTTTAATGTTTGTTTAATCCTCATTTTAAGTGATCATGTAGGAATGCATCTTTTTATTAACTTTATATGTACTTTGGATTAGGAAAAAAAATATAAACTTATTACACTGCATTCTGGGAATTAGGATAATACTAAGAAAATTTTCAATTTAAATATAATAGTAATTTAAGCTTGTTATTAAAAATTGCTGTGAGGGGCAGTTGCACTTGAAGTTGTTTCAGAAATTCCAGGAAAACAAGGCTCTGAATTGCTCTAAATCAACCAGCCATGAGACATAAAAATCTGTGACCAAATCCCCAGTTTGGTGTCCAAGCAGGGCTCCCCCTCAGCAGAGCATCCCCAGCCCTGCCCTGTTCCAGGAGCAATTTGTGCAGTTTATCATGAACAAGAGCCACTAAGTGAATAAAATGCCTCCTTTATTTCCTCATCATGGTCAGGCATTTTCTTCTGTAAAGAATCTTCACAAAAAAAGAGAAACTAGAATTTTGTTTCTGAAGCAAAAGTCAGGACAAAACAGCGAAGGGACACACACAGACAGAAAACCCAATTCAACCAGAAACCCCCTACATGTTCTGAAGAACCATCACACAAAAAGGGCTCCCCAACAATTCTAAGCTTTTTAGTTCATTATTCCAGTGATATGATGGCTGTTGCCTACCTCGTTTTAGAAATATACATGGATGTGTATCAGAAGGAAACGAGAAAGCAGTTGTTTAAAAGAGGTGCAACAATGAACTGTGGCACTGACCTACAATCAATTAATATTTTTTTCCAACTGATTAAAATTTTTAAGTACAAAAATACATGAAAGAAGCTACTAGAAACTTAGAAACTAGGACAAAAGGGTAACTTGCAGCAGATTTGTAATACAGCAACATTAGCTAAATTAACAGATTTACAGCTGGTTTAGTATTTGTCACAATATGCAACCCAAAAGAGCCAAGCCCACAGCCCAATAGTTTACCTCACATCGCTGTAAAAGAAAGGAAAAGGGGGAAAAAATTTTAAAAAATCACATTCACATAGTTATGCCTTTCTGAGGCTTTTCTCTTTCTTTGCAATCAATGATTAATCAGCTGCAAGGCAGAGAACTCACCCAAGTAAAGCCTGCCTAAGATGAGCCAGTGTGGGGATCAACACTTGCTGGGGTGATAAGAAACTGGCACATGGGGCCCTGAAAGGATGCCTGAACATCTGCAATCTCCTGCCAGGCTGCACTTACCCCACTGAGAGCGTAACTCCCGTGGAGGTGTGCCCTGAGGAACACAGGATTCCTGCTTCCCTGCCTGCTCCAGGCATCCTGGGCTTACAAACCAGGCACAGACTGCCTTGCAGAGAAGGGCAATTCCAAGCTCCCACAGCCCACCCCAGAGCTCCAGCTTCACTTTTCCCTCCCCCCCTGCACCAAGGTGCAAGCTCTGTTTTCCATACAGGACACACAGGGCTCCTAAGGGTGTTGCTCCCTGATGCAGGGGGAAAATGCCCTCAGCCCTGTGTGCACGGTGATGAACGTGGCTGACATTGTCTGTCACGTCCTGGCAATTTCCCAGCCCTGACAGGAGACAGAGATGCCTCGCAGGCTTTTCCAAAGGGCCCTGACACTGACAACTCCTACAAGCACTAATTCCATATTAAACTTTCAACTGGTTCCATACCACAGGAAAGGTCTCGTTTCAAAAACAATGCTGTTCTAAATGAGAATGGAGCTGGGGATGCTGAGGATTCCCCTTCTGCCCAGCCACCACCCTGCAAACAGCAGCAGCAGCAGAAGGACGTGCTCTTGGGGATCAGCCCCAGGAGTGACAAGCCTCAGAGCTGGAGCGTTTCACAAAAGTGAGTTTGAGGCAGGAGGGATAATTTGAGACACCTCGGTGTCACAGCCCCAGCACATCACCCTTCCCATCGGGGAGGAAGAGAACTGAACACTTGTTAAGCACAGAGAGGTCAAATAAAAATGTGGATTTTCAAGCTGCCGTCATCCCTGACCTTTGCTGCTCCTACGAGACTTCAGGAAAGAACATTTTCTATGCAATATTGATAAGGCAGGCCTTACAAAAGCTTAGAAAAACTCAGTCATATAAGGCCAATTATTAAGGATAAATCCAGTGAGGAGAGGGGACGTTTTTCTGAGAACTGCAGCAGGTCTGGGATGCCCTTGTGTGCTCTGCAATACAATGGCCAGCTGCAGCTCAGATACTCCCACATCCCCCCACTGAGGGGAAAAATAGAGCACAATTCAAAATGGCAATATTGCTAATAGGCAAATACAGCAAATAAAACCCACAGACCCTTGGAATGCCAGAGGTGTACAGCAAACACACAAAAATCACCTTTTTCCCCGTGCCAGGGAAGCCACTCACACTGTCCAGCTGTCCAGCCTGGAAACTTCTGCAGGAGAGCCTTGACTGTCACTATCAGTGTCAGCATGCCAAGGAAAGAACTTGCTATTCTCCCCTACTTTTGGAGATTAGCATTTTTTTCTTAGAGTGTTCCACTAATTGTTTTTTCCTCACTTGCATCAGCAGGAGACCCAATTATAGCTCCAGCTTCAATTTGCAATAACCTCCTTTTTAAATAGCGTGAGTCACCTTTTCACCTTTTATTACAGAGATAGCACCAAGGTCTGATAGAGAAATAGTGCAAATCCTAAACTCGATTTTTCAGAAATGGGATTTTATAATTGTTGGTCAGTTTCCTTGATTTAATTTAAATCACATTTACATCCTAATAGGACTTAGAAGAAATTATTTCACAGACATAGTTTCCCATATGTGGCTCTAGTTTTCTAACACTGTACAAACCATCTCCTATTTTTACTGATTAAAATATTCTTTTCCCCCTCTCCAGAAGCCCCAGCATCACTGAATCTATTGTCACTCACCGAAAGTAATTTTGTTTAATAACTAAGTAGGCCATCTATCCTTGGGCATGCAGGCTGCTAACCTTGAAAGCTGCTGTGGGAGGGTGACTGATGTGCACTGGGTGCACAGAGATGAACAAACTGGAGCAGAATTTAGTTGGAGTCAACTCCCAAGACACTATTAATTATGATTTCAAAAAGACAGCTCTCACTTCCACCTGGCAAATGCAATTATGCAATAGAAGGGGAGTTCAGCAAAACAAACAACAGCTCAGACCAGCAGCTGACAGAGCGACGTGCACTGTCTGCCTTAAACATGTTTGAGAGGCACAGCAGTAAATCAAAGCCAAGTCCTCGTTCGCTTTGGGAACCTGAGCCACCAGAACACAGCACAGTTTGCACTTTGAAAACAATCTTACAATCAGTTAAAAGCATAAAAAAACCATTTTAAAATAGGTTCTGTAAGCTGAGTCTTTGAGAGACATATTAACAATCATTAATACTATTGAAAAAAAGAGGTTTGCAAGCTTTGAAGGAAAATGAGCCTCCCTGAACTCCACTCAGCACCAACTCTTTCAATTCACGATAAACCCCCTACTGAGCTCACAGAGAAAAGCATGGCTGAAAAGGGATAGGACTGAAATTTTAGGATACCAGAGGGACTAGCAGGACAGTGCCCTTGCCTTTCAGGGAGTAAAGCACTGAAATACTGGCAGAGGCTAGAAGGTCACTGGTAGGGCTGGCACCTCTTCACTGAGCTAAACAAGTTTACACCTACAGAGAATTTGCCTCTGAAATGGGAGACTGGCTTCCGAAAGTTGTGCATTTTTTTTAAACAAGTGATGAAAAGCAGCAGGATGGTTCATCACTGGCATTTAGGTTTTCTTACAAAAGGCCAAAGTGACCCTAACGCTTCCCCCTTGTGACTTTGAGTCCGACTGAATAATCTCGATTCGTCTCCCAGGAAGCCAAGTTCCAGGATCAAGGGAGCAGCCAGAGCTTGTTCATAGAGCCAGAGCTGTCAGTCCGAGCTCTGCATTCCCCTCTCACGGGCTGGGACCCCTTCTGCATTCAGCCTCCTTGTCCCTCAGCCCCGGGGCTCCATGCAGCACCTCTTGCTGCCTCCCCTTCCCCTGGACCATCAGACCCTGCCCCTGCCAGCTGCAGCTCTCAGCATCACCCTTGGAACAGGAGCACAGGGCAGTTTCTGATCTTTGCCTCCTCAGAATCACAGCTTAATTTCGGCATTAAAACAGTAGCTATGAGTAAGTATTCAAGTCTTTTAGAAGAGAAAAAACAGTATTTTAAACCAAAAATACAAACCCTAAACTCTAAAATCCACAGCAGGAACGTAAGGCACACAAACAAGCCAAGGATCCAAGAATCCACCCGTGGTCCTTGTTTAGCTGGAAAGAAATGAAGCATCTGTCCTGCCACACTTACACTCCAAATTAGTAGTGACAGGTCTGTAGGAGGGCAAAGAATCCTGCAGACTCTGCCATCGAAGGACTTCATCACCAGAGCCACACCAGGAGCATGACACGTACACACTGAGACTGCTCAAAAGAAAGATTGGTTTAACTGTATTTAACATCCTAATAATAGCCTAAAACGTTTCAGCGCTGAGAATTGCACTTGAGGAAGGGCGTGCTTTCCAAAGCACCCTACTCTGTAGCAGCTGCCTGGATTTCTGCTTCTATTGTGGGCCAGACTAATGCAAAATTCACCAAGGCAAGGTCTTCAAACCACAGAATTCTAATCACTAATGGGCAGCAGCCGCCAGCAGTTTTCAGGTTCATGGAAACACCAGGTTCAGGCTCCCTGCTGACTCAGGAGCTCTGGGAACTTCCCCTTCATTTTCCTCAGGGACAGCCAAATAGAGAAGCAGCTTTCGATTCAACTGCTCTACTGTGCCTGTTTTGCTCTCTTTGAAGAACTTCATTTGTATGCTACACAAATTTAAATTAATTATTGGAAGTTTGTGTTTCTTGTCACTGAAATGCCTGTTCTGGCTACGGGACCCGAGAGCCTTAGATGAGATTTGAGAGCGTGGTATGTGGGAATCGTTGTGAGTGGCAAGCCAGGAAAGGGGTCACATTGCAACCTGAAAAAAACCCCAGCTACCACTTTCACTGCCACTGTCAGTATAATTAACAAATAACACTTACCAGACGGTGACAGGAGCATAGAGAGGCTCAGCACAGAGAAGCCAATTCACCTGGGGTAGCCACAGAGCCAAGGATCACCAGGAGTGGTCACAGAGCCAGGGATCACCAGGAGTGGCCACAGCAGCCAGGGATCACCAGGAATGTGGTACCAGGGTATCCTTTGTTCAGGTTCCTCCTGAGAGGCACCAGCTGGAGCTGTGATTTTGTTGTTGCAGCAAGATTAAATTATTTTAAGGATCAGGACGTCTGAGACTCTGCCATGGGAAACGTGGAGCAGAGGGAAACCTGGTGAGAGTGTGGGGGGAGCAGCTGTGGAGGGGCCTCTGTCCCAGCTCAGGTGCTGCCAGTGGGACCCCTGGAGTGGGTGCTGCACGGCTGGGATGGAGTTTCCTTCATGGGAAGTTTCCTTCACACAGCTTCCATTGCAAACTCGAACAAAGCTAAGGAAACTGCAACATGTGGGGGAGGTTGAATTTTATTTAGGCCAAGCTATCAGCCATCAGCACCAATTTCATGCAAACTGGCAAATCCATTCCCCTACCCTCAGCCTGCAGGCTGTCGCCACAGTAACTTGAGTTTCCAGTCAGAGGCACACTCCAGGTTAACAGATGCTCCTCCCTTCAGCCACAGAACACCTCATAACAGCCTGTGCGTGTGTATTTGGTTATTCACAGGAAACACAGCACTGCTGGTAGCCAGCAAAAACTCCCTCTTTGTCCAAACCCTGCATCTGTGGAGCAGAGACACCCCTGTCCTACAGTGTTGCAGCAGGAACAGTGAAACCCCAGCACAAATTCCCAGCACCAGCCTGTCCCCAAAGGCAGTTCCCACAGCTCTAGCAGAGGCCCAGCACACCTGGAGCAAGAGAACTTGGCCATTAGGTAATCAAAAACTAGGGGTGACCTTCCCAAGGTGGTGACAGCATTGTGGCACGCGCGATAAATAGATTAAAACAGGTGGAAAATCTGCTGAGCCTAAAAAGTACTGCCTGTGCTGGGGAATGGTTGATAGCTGTGGGTGGGCCAGGGAGCCAGGCAAACTTAGGGGGTTTAATCTGGGATTAATTTTTGACTTGTGGGACAAGCAAATTTCCGAGTAATTCCATCCATGAATTTTCCACAGAGCTGCTTCAGAACCAGTGTGTCCATGTTGTGTTCCATTTGCAAAGCTCTCTGCGCTGCTCCTGTCATTTCAGCTTCCCCTCAGGGGGGCATTTTCTCAGGAGAGCTCCCCAGGAGATTCTGGGTCGCACAGCATTCCTGTTTTTCCAGTGGAGAAATCTGTGAAGGGCTGTATAGGCAAAGGCAGAGCTCTCTGTGCACACTGGGAGCTGCGGGGTGAGGACCCTGCTCTGCTCTGGGGCACAGAGACACACTGCTGTCCCCAAAGCTCAGAGCACATCCTCTCACAGCCCTTGCCAAGCTGCCTCCCAAGGAGAGGGACTTGCTGGAAATCCAGACAGTGCCAGCAGGCCAAGTCCTCCTCAGTTTTTCCCTTCCTGGATCAATGGAGCTCCATGATATCCCCAGGCCTTATTTCAAAGCCCCTCTCCCGGGGTGTCTGAGTCCCCTCAAACGCTCAGCACACCAGAAATGCCAGCAGGCAGGAGCTGCAGGATGCTGCCAGACACACACACGGTATCTAAACAAAAACCCCGGGCCCGGGAGGTGAAATCCTGCCCATAATGCTGTCATTCTTGGATTTTTTATCTCACATTTAGCAGGTGTGCAATACTCTTGTTTGGGATTTTTAGCAGGTGGAAAATGTCATCTTGTCATGAGAGATTCGAAGTAAAGCACTGCTGTGTTCTGCTGCAGCGGTTTCTGTATCTCAGTGCTCATCACCAGGAGATGGTGATGTTCTAGTGGCTTGTTCTAGTCCCTGACCCAGAATTTCGTTTGTCAGCTCCTGGCAAACACATTTCAGTCTTGCACCCCACAAATATGTAAAAATATCAAACGCATTGTGTTGTTAATAACATGGTTGGAAGTCTTTCACGGCAATTAAGCTTGCGTTACAATGGAATCTCTCCTGACCACAGTGATGGTCCTGCTGTGCCATTTTATTACTGCACAGTGAAAGGTACAATTAAATGGATGCAAGAAAACGTACTCAGCCTCACTCGTTTCACGTGCTTTTAAACACTTTTGGAAACATAAACTGGCATAAAAATACGTGATATGAAGATTTCACACCAAAAATCTATCTTTTTTTCTTCACTTACATTTCTCAACCAGTTACTTTGCAGTACTAAGTATTTCCTCTAATAGATAATTTGAGCTTTGGTAGGAAATTTTTTTTACTGTGATTTCCCAGTTGAGAGGATCAATGAAATGATAGCAGTCTCAGAATAGCATCTCTGAGTTCAGCCCCTCAGCCAGCAATGCTGCTGTGCAAGTATTATTTACCATTCCGTTGGTTTTGTCTTCATAATCTGCTTTCTTCCCTTAATGTATCATTGCCCATGCAGGCAAAAAGCAGGAAATTGTAAAAACCTTAGCCAACAAGATTTTGAGACCAAAACTCCTTTTCAAGTGATAAAATAAAGAAAACTTTTCATTTCACCAGACCTAAACCCAAGCTTTTCTTTCAATATCACAGAATCACAGAATCACCAGGTTGGAAGAGACCTTCAAGATCATCGAGTCCAACCCATGCCCAACACCTCAACTAAACTAAACCATGGCACTGAGCGCCACATCCAATCTCTTTTTAAACACATCCAGGGATGGTGATTCCACCACCTCCCCCAGGTAGAGCATTCCAAAATTTTATCACTCTTTCTGTGAAAAACTTTTTCCTAATATCCAACCTATATTTTCCTTGGCGCAGCTTAAGACTGGTACCAGAGTTCTGGTATCAGAGATGTAGAAGTTTCTGGCTAATTCACACTTGAAAAGGAGGCAAAAGTTGGTTTGTGAGGACCTAAACTCATTTTTTTTGTGCTGTAATTCTAATGCACTTTAACCCCACATTCTAGAAAGACGAATTCAAACTAAAATACGCAGCGACAAGGAATCCTGGAATGATGGAGGAGCTACTGCAGAAAATCAAACCTTTGGCATGCTTGGTCTCAGGAAATCAAAGGCTGAGTGTTACTTATAGAGGGTGGGCACATCCAAGTAGAAAAGTGAACCTAACCCTCCAAAAACTCTGCTTTGAAGGGGGAACAGAGTCAGAGATGGGAGGACCTAAGATGTGGTTATTAGTTATTGCCACCACATAGATCTGTTGTCCCACAAGGCTTCTAATGGCTCAGTGTTTGTTCCTTGCCACAACAAGGGAGGGCTCAGGGGTCCCTGGGGGTGACGAGGGGACTGAGCCAGGGTGCACCTTCCAGGGGAACCACCTCTGCAGGACAGCAGCCACCTGATGTCCCCCACTCCCAGCAAAATGTTTTCTTTTTTTTCCTAAACTGCATTAATTACCCAGCCTTGCCTTGCAGGGAGCATCAGTTAGTCATTAAAGCCCAGTGGTAGGAATCATAAGGTTGGATTATCTCTTAACTCTTTCAAAGCTTTATTGTGATTTTTTTTTCTAATCTCCTGCACCACTGGAATGGTTCTTTTGCTGCCTCTCACAAGGGAGCTGGCAGATAACTGATGGATTATTGAAATCACTTTCTGAAAACTCTCCAGGCACCTCTGTGCATCTGGAGATGTCTAAATGCATTTAAAAGCTGGCCTGAAAGTCCTCCAAGCACAGCTAGAGAAGTGCTACGGAGATGCAAAGTACTATCTCAGTTATTAAGTATACATGTTTCCTTGGATACAAGTCAGGCTAAATCATGCCTTTTTTGCTATACGCTAATAGGCTTCTGCAAATTAATTAATGAAGGAATTGGGCATACTAAGAGAATTACTTGAATGATGCCTGCCTTGAAGTTTTTGGACTTCATTGGCTGGAAAAATTGAAAGTAGGCAGGAAATGTCAGGTTGTGTGCTGTCTTACTATTGCATCCCACAAACAGAAGAAGTAGAGAAAAAAGGCCTTTTTTTCATGTACACAAACAAGCAGAGTCACCAGGGAGCTTTTCAGTATTCCATGTTATTCCTGTTGCTAAGGAAACTTTCCTTCATCTGTGCTCAGTAAAGCATCCTCAGAAATTCCTGCACAGAAGGATGGCATTACAGATGAGTTGCAGAAAAACCAGCTGACAATTAACCACAAAACTGGTCACTGGGAAGTTTTAACAGGAGAGTTCGTGATTTCTCTCGTAAAGCCCAGGATGATTTGCAGCAGGGAGGAGCCTGGAGGAACCACAGCCAGTCTGTATGAATAATCTTGTCCCTACAGAATTTCCTTCAAGAAGCAAAATAGGAAGAAACAAGAATCCAACCAAACGTTTGGCTTGGGTTTTGTTGGCTCTGTCCCACCAGCTTAGATCCTGTTCCCTCTTCACTGTGCTTTCTGAAAGGCAAAGTGACAATCTCCCTCGCAGAAGGACCAGGAGATATTCCTTACCATCATCTCTAAGAGAGAGAGAGAACTTAAATAAAGAGAAAAAGAGCTGGAAATAAAGAAATGGTCAAGATCTCTGTAGTCTGCAATAGTTTTCACTCTGTTCCATGTGTTCATTTCCACTCCATCACCACATGGCTTTTAACACCACTGCTCATAAAACAAGGAGCTACTTATGAGGAGGGGAGCAGAGGCATCTCCTACAGCAGTAACAGGTAAGAGCATGCCATCCAGCTCAGGCTGTGGAATTTCTTCTTTTCCAGCAAAGACTCATTATCCAAACCTGGAAATCCAAGCCAGCAGCTGGCCTTATTATGCCCTTTGATACAAATCAAAAGTACAAAAATCCTGCATGTCCTGGGCCAGTCTGGAATCCTGGTTCTGCTGCATTCCATTGGCACACTAAGGGGTAAGGGGGTTTGGTGTTCCTCTCCTCCTCCACACCAAAGGTTGGCAGTGTCTGGCTGACCTCCTTTCTCCAGCACAATTTCACGATGGGTAACAGCAGGAAAGCGTGCAAGAAATGGGGCTCACACACTTCCCAGAGAAGCAGCTCCAGCACCCCCTGGCTGGGGACAATTAAAGCTATTGCTTTACCCTGTCCATTTTGTCTCACAGTCACTAATGACCTTATGCTCTGTGCTTTTGTCTAACTGCTTTTGGAGGCCGTTTGCACTTTTGCCTGGCGTTAAAATTCGCATATTATTGGTCCCAGTAGTGCTGCTCTCACAGAAAATGTAATACAGGAGTCAGTAGACCAAGCTTTCATTTGATGTACACTCCTGTATGACAAAAATGAGGAGAAGGGAAGACTATGAGACTCCTTCTCTCTGCTGAAAGGAGCAGTGGCTGCCTTACACTACGATGTCACTTGTAATATTCACCTGGAAAATGCTGTCTCCCGGAAAGATGAACTTTGTATGATTTACCCTCCTGGCCCTACGCCGTGTTCTGCTCTGTGAGGATTTCTGGGCACACTCCACAATGTTTGGTAGAAAATCTGTTCCCAGAACAAATTTTTTGTTTTCCTTTGAAGCCATTTATTTCAGCATACAATTCCCACCTGTTCCAGAACAGAGACGGATGCAAGTTCCAGCAGAGATGGACCTCCCTCCTCCCCTTACCCGCCTGTGCATCCCAGCAGTTTTCATCCCAGGAGATGGACAACTCCAGTGGATGCAGAACCCTCTTCTATCTTCAGATCCAGATACAGACTCACATGATATGAATTAGGAAAAAGGCTTGCTTTCCAGTGCCATACTTCCTGAAGGGATTTTTCTCCTTCGTAGAAGAGATTTCAGTAATATTATTTTCCTATTCAAACTCCTTTGTTTTCCAGAATCCCAGGGTTTTGTGTGATGTAGAGCTACTGCAAACTGCTTCTCTTTCCTCACATATGTGATTATATAGAGGCACACGATTATATAGAGCTACTGAAATATGTCTGGGTATTGCATTACCATCAACATTTGTACCTTGTCTTGCACCTAAATCACACACGGACAACCAGGCCACTCCACAGCCAGTTCCCTCATCTGATTATTCCAATCTTCTGGTTTTCCTCAACAACGTGCACAGTCCTCAGCAGGAACTCTGTGTATGTGATTTCAGGCCATAAAATCTTCTTATTCCTTCTTCGCCTCCTGGATGAAAATGCACAAAACAATCGGAGCATCTGCAGGCCCTGTGTGTGACCTTCCATCCTGGCCTGCTGGACACTGCATTCCTCCTCTGGAACCTGCCCTGCCAAGCCTTGTGCTGTGGTGGATGAAACTGAAAGCGCTTCCCTCTTCCCAACTAATTGAGACCCTCACAGGGATCCCATCTCTTTTCAGATGGCCCAGGTTTTCCTCACCAGACCTTGGCTTTCATCTTGGCCAGCAGTAATTCTGAAGGAAGGAAAACACCGAAGTATTGTGGTCTGTCTGGAATAGGAAAGATGTGTTCTGCTGCTTCTTTGATGTCTCATGAAGGAAAACTGAAAGAATACAAATGCAGTATCATTAAAACACATTACCAATCCAGCAGGAACGGAGAGGCTTGTGCATTAGAAATTTTTGCTCAATGCTACTTTCAAACTATGATTTGTAATCTATTGAGGAAACTGTCATGGGTAACGGCTTGCAATATGACAATGAATTTTAAACTTTCTCGAGTGAAATATGGATGACAATTTTTTAACACCATTTGGAGATAACTTCAAGTGGCAGTTGCTGGTTAGAGCACAAAAAGCCAAATGGCATGGTTTAGATATACAGAAAATGGAAGATAATGATGCATGAAATAAATGGAAAAGAATTGAGGAAAACACTGGAAAGAGGAAGTGCAGAACAGTTTGACCCACCCGTGAGCCTGGTTCTATTTCTATGGAAATGAGCTCATTACTGCTAATTTTTTTTTTTAAGCTCCTAGTTGATTCGTGAAGTGCTGTATGAATTCTGATAAGGGCTTCATGAATCACCAAAAAAAAAACATTTGAACAAAATATCCAGAGCCAAATGATGACCAAGTCCCATAGATTAATCAGCTGTCTGAGCACTTTATATAGCAGAGCAGAACTAGGAGAGCCAGCTTTTCGCCTGGTGTCATGAGTCTATAATGCTCCATTCTGCAAAGAAAAGGGATCATGCTTCTGACATCTAATTCTGGATGGTTACTCAGTCCAAGAGCCTGTATTAAAAAGAAAAGACATCTTTGATTTTTTTTCCCCCTGCTATTTCCATGTTTATTCTGGTTTAAAAATCAGCATCCCAAGAACTGGCCCTGGAATTGCCTTTCATTCCTCAGAAACAGGAACATCTGTGGCATTCACGGTGCTGCCACGAGTGTCACCTGTCAGTGCTGGCTGTGACACCCCTAAGTGTGCAGGGGAAATGCTCCAGGGCCAAAACACTGGTTCCTCTTAAACTTCCAGGATGCTGAAATAAAAATCAAATGAAGCAGTGGATTTAAATAGTGTGTGAGCTTTATTTATTTTATAAAGCCATCAATTTTTAAGACTATCTTTGGACATGAGCAGTCTGCCGTGACAGCTGGATTTTTAACTGAACAGCACTGATCGACTTTATGTGCTGTACATACAGCATCTACACCTCTTATTAATTCTCCAAGCACTTCAAAAAGAACGCCCTTGGCAAGTTCTGTGACTCTGCTAATTTGCCTTGTACTAATTTTCAAGGTGTGCATAGGTCACCACTTCCTCCAGCGTGCAGCTTGTAACAATGCACACGTGAGAAATTGCACCAAATAAAGCTCAGCCTTCTGCCTCAGTGCTTGGTGCCTCTTTTCCAAAACCTTTCCCATTTTGGAAGTGACTCAACAGATTGTACTTCAACCATGACAAAGAGAGCAGCAATAACCAGTCCTCACTGGAGATGCACAGGCCAGGGTATCCCACAGATCCCTTAAACACTCCCAGGACTCTGCCTGGTTCATTTGCAAGGGGTTAAATTGACATTGAAAGTGCAATTACCAAGGCCAGGCTGGACAGGGCTTGGAGAAACCTGGGCTGGAAAGTGGCCCTGCCCATGGCAGGGGGTGGGAGTGGATGAGCTTTAAGGCCCCTTCCAGCCCAAACCATTCTGGATTCTGTGAATTATATGGATTGTCTTTTAAAATATATTATTTGGAGATAGATGGACATACAGCCCCAGCATCCTGCAGTTATGACAGACCTTAGATGATTTTCATTTTAAGACCAACAGGAGGCTGAGAGATAAATTTCATAATAATTTACATGAGGAACTACACTGTTGCAAGTAAGAAATAATTTGGCATATACGACTCTACAGAATTCGTACAGACTTAAACTGATTTCAATTTTCTAGAATGCAGAATTAATTTGGGAAGAAGGTTATAAAGCACTTTGCTATTCAGTTGATAGCATGATTAATAATGCAAAGACAGTATTTCCATTCTGGATGTTCCCATGCATTAGGGCAGGACTTTGTGAGACACCAAAGCTGCTTTGTTAAAACACTCTGAAGGCTTTCTTTTTGTATCTCAGATTTCTACACTTCTCAGAGCACCAGGAGCAGAAAGGAATCAGCATGTGAAGAAAAACAAAGACAGAGAATTGACGTGGAAAAGGGAAATCTCAAAATCCACTTCTCTCGGCTGTGAACTCTCCTGACACAGCTGCGGAGGTGACTGCAGCTCTGCAGCCCCAGCCTGTGTGCTCTGTGTGTGAAGTGCAAACTGAGGGTCCAACAGCACCCTGGCACTCCTCAGACCTTCCACTCCCAGGCTTTTTAACTGCAACCTGAGTTCTGACACTGTTGTATCTCATTTCCCATGCCCCTCAAGGGAAGCTGTGGTGTAGGACAGAAGAACAATCATTTATTTTGATTATTAAGAAAAAACAAAACAGTAACAGAGATTATTTTCTCTTTGTTATTTATTTACACTTAGAGTTGGGAGTAATGATACTTCATCCTATTCAGTTCTGATTTCAAGATGACAAAAGTCCCATTTGAGTAAAAATATAGTAATATCACTACAAATTAACAAAGATGGGTCCTGCCTTATGCTAGGTACAGTACAGACCTAGACCAACAGGTAGTTCTTGTTCCAAAATGTAAAGGACAAGTGAAGAAGAGGGAAATGGGAAAAAACCCAGAAGTACATTGTTAGTGCTGCTTGTCAGACATAGGGAAACCCCCTCACCCTTGCTTTTTTTAATTATTTATCTGAGGCTCTTGTAACAGAGACAAGGAATTCAAAGAGTGAAAACTGAAATCATTAGGAAGAGGGGGATATGATCCTGGACAGGAAATGGAAGAGTCTGAGGTAGAAATACTCAAAGGAAAGCTGCTGGAAGCAGCAGAAAGTCAGCACAAGGGAGAACCTCCTGAAAAAAACCCAAAACTTTATTGCTGTTACATCTCAAATCAAACTAATCCCCTCTCCTAGCTGTGCTTCCTAGCTCAGATGCATCTCAAGTCACACTCACCATGGAAGCCTCAAAGCTTTAGAAAGGTATACAAAACACTAAATGATTTAATTGTATTGGATTTAAGTAAAAAAAGACCAGATTGTATCACTTCATATTGCAAAGATCACATAAATCGTGCAAAGTGGAGTTAAGAGTTTGATTTACAGATTGCTCAAACCCCATTTGAATGACAAAGTTTCCCTATCAGAATAATTTATATTGCCTTTCCTCACTGAAGTTCATCAACTACAAGTTCTTTTTATCTGATTTTAAGGGTAAGAATCCTGTGATGCAGAAAATTCCCATTACATGGCTTCATATCACATGAGATTGAATCATTGCTGTGGAAGACAAGACAGCCCAGCTCTGCTGAAGGGACTTCCCCAAACAAAATCTGCTTTAGGGAATCCTGCCCAGCAGAATTCAGCAGCTGGAAGAGCAGGATCCAAGGGCTCTTTGCATGGCTACAGTCAGTTTTTCTCCAGAAATTTAAGTAGCTGCACCTTACTTTCTTGTTTGACTAGATTTTTCTCTGAACAATTCATACTAACTTGGCTTTTCCAACAAACAGCCATTTGACTGGGTAGGCATCATACTTCTACCACTTTGGCTTCAGTATTTTACTAACACTAAATCATTAAAAGTTGTATTTTAAAAGATGCTTTTGTTTTCTCCCAGTTAAGAACAGTTCAATCTCCAGAAATATGAAGGGAAAATGATTCTTTGTGCCTTTTTCTCTCACATGGGAACCTGAGCTGTGGCCAAACAAACCCTACAGGATTTAGGCTGTGACATGGGCCAAGACTCCCATTCTCCTCTCCATGAGGAGAGGAAGGCCATTGCCACAACACAGGTGTGCAAACCCACCATTCCCTGCTGGCCACAGGAGTTCCCTGCTGCTGTGGTTCGTGAGCAAACATCTGTCTAACCACAGAGCACAGCTTACTGAGAGCCACCAGGAAGACACTACAACCTCAGTGCACACTGAGTAAATGGCTTCCTAATGGCCCTTTGGTTGGGAAGCAAGTTTTCCATGGGCACTGCGTGGTGACACCGGGTAGTGACAGAGAGCTGAGCCTGGGAAAGGCACTCCTTGTGTTACACTGGGTTTGACAGCTCTGCCATCCCAGCTCTCAGTAAAGAAGCTTTGGTTGCTTCACAGAGTCATTTCAAAACCTGTCCGTGCTACAAGAGTAAAAGAGTATCGGTCACACTTCCCGTTATTCCCACTGTTAGGCAGGGTAACTCCACCTGTGTGCCCAAAAAAGGGCAAGGGCAAAGCTTAGTCCATCCACAGTATTCAAGTCATGCTCTGCAATAAGCTACAAATCCTTTATTGAGAGGAAATTCAGAGATGCCTCGGTGCTGTTTCCCTGCTGTGCACACAGAGTGTATTATTCTTCCCGAGTCCCTTTCTTCCCCCCAGGATAGACACATTCATGTTTACATTTAAAAAACCATATAGCAATCTATGGCCAGTCAATACAAAAAGCACCAGGAATATAAAGCCATTGATCTGAGCACACAGTCCTGATGAAGTCAGTGCCCTTGGTGACTGCAAAGCCTAAGCAAGCCAGAACTCAGGTGCTTTTCCTTTTAATTGTATTGTGCCTTCTCTGTCCTCAGGAATCCAAAAAATACTCCTCTATCAGTCCCTGTGCCCTTTCCCTTCTTGGGTGGGAAAGCTCCACCTCACTGTATTTACACTTCCTAAACAAGCCTGCTGAATTAAGAGTATTTAGTCAAAACCTTTCTTGCAGTTAACAAGACTTTCATCAGGAAAATTTTAAGCACATTTCACTTTTCATCCTATGAATGTTGACAGACCTCCTTTATCAGGACTGCAGTTAACAGCAGGTGAGGGAGGCACAGTGACTGGGACACGCTGTTACTCCTGCTTGATTTCAAGGCTGCTCATCAGACTTTCTCTCAGCTCATAGTTGAAATTGTCTTATCTCATCCATTCCCAGGACTACTGTTTCATGTAAATGTCATTTTTGCTGTCCAAAACACTACAAAAACCCACGCCAGTGCGCTCTAACTCCTGTCTCCTTGCGAGAGACATGAGGGAAGCTGTTCGCTTTTGATCAAAGACAAGATCCTGACTTCAAAGTAACACCTCATCTGTAAATATACTACACCGTGCTCTTAGTACCGGAATGGGGACTCCTTGATTTCAAATAACCCAAGGCCAATGCTATGGGATTTGCCTGCCTTTGTAGTTTAATCCTGCTCTTCTGAATACCGACAGAAAATTAGGCAAAAAGATTTTAAAGACCTTGGGCTCCAGTCTCCTCTTATTTATCAAAGCCCAATGGACCCATGTCTAATGATTCACTGGAAGAACACCCAGCTTACTGTGGTCTGGGAGAGTAACATGGAAAAAAGTAAGAATTCAGGAGCATCACAGATCTTTTAAACTTGAGACTTAGATCTTTCTTCTAATGACAGAGAGTAGTGCCTACATGCCTGTAGATGCTCTACCACTGGTTTGGCTGGCATCTTTCAACGTTTTTTGGCTACAAGACCCCTAACTGCACATGAAAGGAAAGCTTTAGGTGGGCTTAGAGGGATCAGTTTTACCCTCAAGTAACACTACAATCAACAGTGCCAGTGTGCAGGTGTCACTCTTGTCCCTATGCAGGCAACAGGAAGCAGCCTAACACGCTGAAAGCAATGACATTTTCTGCATTTTCCGCACAACCCCCCCACAATTCATTTACCTAGGTATGCTTTTGAAATCATGTAACTATCATTACACCTTAAAAAAGAAATAAAATGCAGCCATCAAAGAATCAAATTTTAGTCTTCAGGAACCTGAATTTTGAGGTTATTCTAAAACAACCTGTTGTTCTACTAAAACTTCCTGCATCTCTCAAAATCAGGAAAAAAAACTCCATTTACCTGAAGCGAATACACAATGCTAGAGAAATGAATAAGGTGTTATTGCTAATTAAGGATTAAAACCTCTTGAAGGTTAATAGACTTTTAGTAAGCTAAAAGAAGTGTTCATTTCTAAAATACTTACTCCCAAGGTGTGCTGCTTTTCCTCTCTGTACTTGCTGCAGTAAACACACAGCGAAAAGAGCTGAGTTCCTTCTCTGGGTCTGGGAAGGATCAGTGCCTCCTGGGCTTCTGCACAAACACGTTCACTACTGAGGGAATTATAATCCTGAGTTAGAAAAGGAGCTCTGCTCCCTTCCTTCCCACCCAGAAACGCAGTTCTCCCCACGGAGGGAAGAGCCAAGCCCTGTGTGACCGGGGTGCCTGTCCTGCACGCCCGGACTGCCATTCCCAGCAGCTCCATGCCCTTCCCACCCTGCAGTGCCTCACACCCTGCCCTTGGGAGACACAGACCTTGCAGCGCCTTGCTCTCACGGTGCCAGCAGAGATGTAAGTGTGTTCTGGACATTTGGGCCGGGCTTTCCTGGACGTGTAGCCAGGCACGGGCAGCCCCAGCGCTTGCCAGGCTCTTTGCATCCCCAGGAAACCTTTGTTTGTGCTAATACGCATCTGAGAGCTGGGTCCAAACACAGGCCTGTCTGAGGGGAGAGACCTAAGGCAAGTTTGACCCCAGTGAAGGTCGTTCCCACCCTTCCTCTCCCAGCTGAAACAAACCTTTCCTGATGTAAAAATGCAGCGCATGGCAGCTCCCTTGGCCGAGCTGGAACCTCCCAGCCGTGGAACACCACCAAGTATAAACACACGCAGGCTCAGGTGACCGGACAGCTCAGAGGTCTGCAAAAGGCAGCGCACACACACACAGGAATCGAGGACGAGCTCCTCACCTGAGGGAGCTTCCCCTGAGCTGGTAACCAGGCACGCAAGTGGAGGTAAAGCAGAGAGAGCGGGGACTCTTCATATGGGGCTCCATGTAGGACTCAATTCCACACGTGCAGGGTAACAAAGAGCCAAATCTAAGCGGGATCCAGGGCTTTTATACTGGGGGGCAAAGGCGGGGACAAGGGACCCAGCCAATGGGATAGGAGTAAAGAGGCGGGGTTAAGGCTCAGGAAACCAATGGGAACAACGCACAGGCGGGACTTGGGGAAGGAACCAATGGGGTGTCGAGTAGCACAGAACTTTCTAGAACTTGTGCGTATTAACTAAGGGAAATGCATATTTACAACAACATACACAAAACTGGGAGGGAAAACATGAACCAACGACAACAAAGTATGCAAAACGCAGAACTGGGGGATCTCCTAAGGGCGGGAGAAGTTAGGCATTGGTCTTAGACCACCACTGCCTGGTATCAGAATTATCCTAAGTGATGTGGGCGGCCTTGGTCACGAGCACTGCCCCAACCAAGCCTCCTGCAAGCCCTGCCCCAGGGCAGCTCCCAAAGATGTTCTCAGGGTGCGCCAAAGCAGATCAGACACTTGCCGGGGCTCGTGCTGCACGGAGCTGTCAGCCGCTGCTGGTGCCATTAGCACCGAGCACGGAGCCTCTGCCATGCCTGGCTGCATCCCGCCAGCTCTGCGCTGCTGTCTGTGCTGAAACTCCCACCGCTTCCCAGCGGGGGAAAAATTAAACAGCAGAGCAGGCAGAGTGGGAATTTGCAGTTTGTACAAGCTCAGACGGAGCCGAAAAGCTAAGGGCATACCTGGAAACACTTTTAAAATATATAAAATTCATGAATACTTTTCCGTTTGCGGCTGAGACATAAATACGTGTAATGAGCATGTAACAGACAACTTTCCTCTGCAGCATGGATATATATCTGCTGCTTCACCCTCCCTGGAAGCAGACTGATTTAATGTGCTTTGCTTGGGAAGTCACCCTCCAGCAAAATAAATCTGATTTCTGCTGCAATCAAAAGAATTTAAACAAAATCACCTCTCAGTTCTCCCCAGGTTCATTTATCCAGACATCCATTTCAGTCTTCATTTTTCAATATAGAGAAATTAAACAGGGTTTGTTTGAGGCAATCTTTATGATTCTCTGAGGAGAGGTGTGAAGTCTGGTCTTGGATGGGCGCATCCTTCACATGGGTCATATTTCCTGAGCCTGTGCTTAAATGCAGCTCTCTCTGAATAAGCCACTTTCCCAATCGTGGTTATTTGCATCTCTCTGTCTCCTAAAAGCAAAGTTCTCGAAGGCGAAGGGGAAAGGGAAAGGGAAAGGNGGAAAGGGAGGAAACTCTTCCCTAGCACTCTTCCACCATGTCCAGTCAGGAATTTCCAAGTACAGCCTTCTCCAGGTAAGCAAGGAAGAGAGTGGCAATGTGCTGTGAAGGAAAACCAGCTTTTGGAAGATGCAGTTTTCATTCTAAGCCTGCAGTTGAAGATTTAAATAAATTCTCCAGCCTCGGTGATCATCCAGCAGCAGCGTGGAATTCAGAGGTGATGGACATCCTGAATTCCCCTTTCCCTGTGTGATGGCTCACTGCCCCATGCTTCACATATAGTGCAGGAAAGCCATGGCAGAGCACAGCCCTTTGCTCAAAAAAAAAAGACAATTTTAATCATCTTGCTCTCTTCATGATATTCGACCCATCAAAAGTAACCTCCTGCTACTTCGTTTTGTCACATGATTGATTAAACAATGTAATTTGGATACTTTCCATGAAAGTGAAGTTGGAAATCACATTTCTTAATTCAAGACCTGCACACTTATTAGCCCAGTGTAACTGTGCCATGTAACCATGATTTTTCAGCAGTCATTAGTGAACAGAGTTGTCTAACAGTTCTGGCCACCACTGAATGCTCACACAGAAAAAATGCTGAGTGTCTTTTTCCATCGAAGTGCTGCTGTCATAATGTTAAAATGCTGAAAACAAGGACATCTCAAAGGATATTTATTGTGAAGAACAAGCTTCTTTTTCACCTACATTACTAAAAAAACTACTTATTCCATTCCATTCACACAGAACATTTTAAACACCATTTCTAATAAATTTTAGGCAAATACATTGAAAATTTCATCTCCCGTGTGAAATGTACCACTTGCAAAACTGCCTAAACTTTGCCACTCCTGTCACAAATTTTAAAAAAACCCTCACAGGGTGCTCAGAAAATACCAATTTAGCAAATGTTTCACACCACTACCTTCGTTTCAGCAAATGTCCAACTTCAGCACGTACTGTCACGTATTTCATCCAGAATGAGGGAGACTCACCTGCCCAGAGAGATCAGCGTTTGGAGGCAGCTGGAGGAGGTCAGAGCACAGCTCTGAATCAAGGAATTTGAACCTGGAATCTTGCACTGGTTTGGGATCTGACAACAAACTAAAAAAAATTGGGGTTTTCAGAATCCTCAAGGAAGTGTGGGCAAAGACTCTCTGACTTGTAGGATGCTTTATCCCACAGCAAAAAAATAATCCTCTGAAATCTGGGGAACTGTGCAAGATCTGCAGGAACTGGAGGCTGAGAAGTGTGGGAATTCTGTTTCACTTCCAAGAAGTAAAGCTGAAGTAGGCAGGGCTTTGTTTGTATGATTGGTTGCTTTGGTTTAATACCAAATTATTATTCTCATTGTTCCTCGATTAGAAAATGCTTAATAATCCCAGGTAGTGTTGTGAATCATAATGAAAATCTTTCCTAAACTGAATTTCCCCAGAATATATCTACCAAAGTTTGGCATCTCTCCTTCAAAGTCAGACGTTATCTTGGAAAAATGAGGTCACTGATTTGTCTCCTAATTGAACATTTGAGAATCAGGCTCCCATTGCCCAGGAATTCAACACCAGTCAAGTTCTTTTCCCCACCTCTCAAATATCTTATATTCCATCTCGCTGCAACAATGAAATCAGATTGTACCTGATATTTTCCACGAGTATTCTGCAACTGTTTTCAGAAAATATTTTAGCCTCAATTTGGGTTAAAATTTAGCTTAATTGTGCCAGATTATCAACAGGCCATCTTTTGCTTGAAATCTTTTTCTTCTCTCTTCTGTCACTTTTACAGGCAGCTCAGCAGATAATTTTATGCTGCTGCAGTCACACAAGGCAGATTCTAATATTGATCTGAATTTTTCCCTTGAATATGATTTGCATTCCCAGCCTGATCTACTTTTTTTTTCCCTCCCATAGAACATGATTTACATTCTTAGGTCTTGCTGCTTCATTTTAAAGCCATCTTGAAAAAGTCTCTTTCTAATCACCCTTCTAAATTCATGTGGGAATAACTCTTCCTACTGATGCTTAGGAGAGGAAAATTTCAAATAAATTGATGCTATTCTTGCAGCCTATAATGACTGGAAACTGTATTTGTTGATGGAAATTAGAGAATTTTTATAGCTTACTAATAATCCAGCTCTGGGACAGCTAATTACCAGGGCTTGCCATGTCTGAATACTGAGGAAGTGCGTTCAATCTTCCAGCTCCTCTGAACAGGGAAAAATCAGCAGGAGCAGCCAAAGACCATCCTTGTGTCACAGCAATCTCCAGCATAAAAACCTATCCCTCAGACACAACAGAGAGAGATTTTCTTTGGATCAGACATGGGTAGGTTGGGCAAAATTAATTTCCTTGTGGCCATGGCCTCTTTCTGTTTGCCATCCCCACCCTCTGCTGGAGGGGCAGATTCATCCCAGAGAATTCCATGATTCCATGGCCTCACTCCTCTGGGCTCTTGCCACCCTCCCAAGGTGCTCCCAGGGCTGAGCTCCACTTCCACCAGACGTGGAATTGCAGCGTTCAGGGAACACATTCCATTACATCCTGGCAGAATTACAGGGCAACCAATAAAATCTAAGTGGTTAATTTTCATTAATTGTGCCCAAATTTAAAAGTAACCCTGGGACAGAGTCAGTGATACATTCTGAGTTCTTACTCAGTTGTTCTAAGTTCACTCACTCTGCTATCTCAGTTTCTAAAAGTGCCTGCGTTTTAACTTTTTCTTTTGCTGCAAGAAAGGTGACTGCTCAAAATTCTTTCTGTTGGGTCTGAATGACAGAAAGGAATTTATCCTTGTTACTACACTGGTATCACCTTATCATTTTTACATTCCTCTTTGTCCACACGTACTTTATTCACTAGAGGTGGTAAATATTACACTTAGAGTTTTGAACACAGCTGACACCTCACAGTTGTCCCAAAACACTGGAAAAAGAAAACAGGAAACACATTTCCCTAGAATTCTTTGTAGTAGAAAATTGCATCTCACTGGAAAGACACAATGGAGAGGTTTTGTATGTCATTACCTATTTGATTTTGAGTTTATTATTGCAATGTATGGGGAAAGGAAACTCAGATTTTTAGGAACTCCAGACAGGCCAGGCTCAGCCACACACACATGGCGAGTGCCTCAGCAAGCATCAAACACTGG
Organism: Dicrurus megarhynchus; assembly: GCA_013399195.1. Classification (NCBI taxonomy): domain Eukaryota; kingdom Metazoa; phylum Chordata; class Aves; order Passeriformes; family Dicruridae; genus Dicrurus; species Dicrurus megarhynchus. Next base: position 953,255 of record VXAD01008736.1, read on the forward strand.
ACTGGATCTTGATTACTTAAAAACTCCCCTAAGAAGCACAAGAATTGTAAATATATACTAAACCATCATATTTAGCACCATGCCCAGTAGTGCTGGGACTGTAAGCCAAGACAGTACTTACGACAAAAATTCATATTGCTTGAAATATTGCTGACCAACACACGTTTAAGTGACAGGTGAAACTAGGAAAATCTGTGACATATTTCCTGCTTGTGCTAACTACTTTTTGCGAGCCAAACGAAGTTCCATTCCTCTTTAAATAAACAAACAAAAGATATCAGTACATTTTTAAGTTCCCCGAGCAATTTGAATGGTGCAGACGTTTCTCCTGAGCTCATTCCCCACTCACACCTGCCTTTATGTACAAGCAGCAAAGAAAGGTGGGCTGAAGAGGGGCTGGGACTCTGAACTGTACAAAAGAAGGGAAATCTGCCCCGGGAGAGAGATTTTGTGGGGCTGGCAGGATATCTTTCCCATCATCAGAAGCCATATCTCAGTGTGCTCCCTTCAGCTGTGACCTCTGCCAGGCTGCTCAGCCATCAGTGCTTTGAGGGGTGGGATTTGGTAGAGAGCCTGCAGATCCCAGAGCGTTCAGCTGAATAAACCCCTGTGGCTGCAGGACACGCCCTCAACCAGGCCACAGAACTGCAGCACCCGCTTTTAAGGTGGGGTTCATCATAAAATAATGACTCTGGGCATTTACAGGGCAATGTTCTTTGCCACTGAATAAATTAGGAACAGTGCAAGGTGCTCAGAGTTCAGCCCAACCCCAGAATTAATGAGGCCATCTCACACGGCATTGCAGCCTGCAGGTTACCCATTTGAAGTAAACCCCATTTGTGTGTGCCATGACTACCAGGCCTGGTGGCTTCCCAGGCCTCGTGTTTGCCCAAAGAGAGCTGGAGCCCAGAGCTGATGCTTGGTGCCCCTCGCTGCACGCACAGCAGGGTGAGAGATGCAGGGAGGTTGGCTCGGATCAGGATCCCCTCTGGGGAGCCCATCCCTGTGTTGGTTAGAGAGTGACAGAGGGGATTTGCCTCCTAAACGGTGCAGTTGAGCAGGGACAGACCTCTACCTGCTCATTCCTGGGGCTTGGCCTTTAAATCTGTGACATATTTGACATCAGCACTTCGTTAATGATTTTGTCAATATGCTCCGAGTGTTTACCGAGACCAGAGAAACCAAAGCACCATATCTGAGTATCACTTTTTCTTTTTAAAAGCACAAAAATGAACATTTGGCTACAGCTACACTACAGAGCATTGCTGATTGTTTCTTACGTGTCAATTCTGATTACTTTTGTTCTGATTATTGATCTAGTTTTTTGTTGCTGTTGTGCTTATGACCTCTGTTCTCACATATGGAAGGTTTTTTGCTCCTTCCTGTTCAGCCAGAGCCACTTTTTGGTGTTTTTAAAACTGTGGCTGCCCATGTCTGTGCTTTTGTTTCCTGGTTCTGTGCCACCTCTTAGCGGATGGAGGTCATATAGATTTTTTTTTTTATTTGATTTTGTCTTTTGAGATGCTTGCTTTCCTCACTATTTTAAGGTTTTAAGTAAATCCTCTCCTCCTCTAGCTATCATAGCACAATTAATGGGCTGATTTTCTACAAAGGTCAGTCCTTTAAGAGTGCAGTACAGCCACGGGAAGAGAAATGAAGCCAGTTAACTGCCCCGATATCTCAGTCTAAAGGAACTGCACATTTCTGGAAAGACTTTACCCTGCCAATCAGATTAGCAGGGAGACCTAATCCTCTGAAATACTGATTGCTCCAGTACCTCCCAGGTAACCAGCAACAGGACCAAAGGAAATGGCCTCAGGGTGCACCAAGAGAGGTTTGGATTGGATATTGGAAAAAATTCCGTCACTAAAAGGATGGCCAGACGTTGGAACAGGCTCTTTTGTTCAGGGGTGAATTTATATGTCATGTATATGTCACCACACACATGATTTTTATTTATTTTTATATGTATCTATACAGAGAGATATAAAATGCTACAAGTGCAGCAGCTACAAACCTGAATATGGCAACATAGGGTTGCTGTTTGTATTGTGTGAGCAGTTTTTAGGAAATCCAGGGATTCTGGAAGAGCTCTAATCCATGCAGTTGGTAGTCTCATGTGTCAGCCCATCTGCATTAGTGGCACACCAATGCTTTGCCGAGAATTAAAATCTCAAAAGTCTTTTGGCACTTCTGAAATCATCACCAGATCTGACACTTGAGATTACAATTGCTTGAGGGGAAAAAAACCCGACTTTTCTAGAGCAGCATCAGAATACTTTCAGAAACAGCTCTTAATTTGCTGTGATGCATGGAGGGAAGAGAGGGGCTGCTTGTTCCCGTGTAGGCTGCTCACAAGTGTCTGTGTAATACACAACAGCTCCCTAGAGCAGCCCAAGGGCAGGCTGGAACCATCAGCTGAAGGAGGGAACTCTCATCTTCAGGCAAACCCAGAACTGCTGCTAACGCCAGAATTCTCACAATGCACCACCAAGGAGGCTGGCTGGAGAAGGGAGGTGTGAGAGACAAGGCATGGGGTTCTCTCTAAAATATGCAGTGATAATTCTGTTCTTGCAGAAGGACAGAAGTGTTAGGAATTACTAGATTAGAAGACTTTTAATAACCTTCAAAGGGGGAGTAAAAAGAGTATGTGAAGAGGATGCCTTCAGTATGAAAAACAAACTAGATTGATACATGGAGTAGTCAGGACACTGGAAGATAAACCATTTTAATTTGGGGGGAAAAAAGCTATGAACACTTGGTATATTCCCTAAAAATCATTTTGATCTGCTTCAATGGTACAAAGTTGCTTCTAGGAGGTGCAGTCGGATCTGTGTCAGCTTCAAATAGTTCCCCTCCACTCTTTGTTTTCTTCCATCGTGACCCTCCGGGTGCAGAGCTGGTTTGTTTGCACACATCCCTCAGAGCGGGGCTTGTTCTGGGACTGTTCTTACACCTCATCCCTGGGAGCACAGCCCAAGCCTGAGGTTTAACACCAGTGCAACAGGAGCAGCAGCTCAGCTGAGGGGCTGCAACACCAGCTCAAGCAAGGACTGACTCCACATGGGCTCCCACAACCAGAGACAGACAAAGGGAGAGGCAGCCCTGGCTCCTGGCCTGGAGGAGACTTTCTAAAACCCCTGTCCTAATGAAGAGCTCCCAAACACAGCACCCACAGCACCGTGCAGTGAAAGGGAAAACGTTCTCCAGACAAGCCCCACAGCCAGGGACACACAGCAACGGGGAATTGCATGTTTAGACTTATTCAAGTTTTCTGAGTCACAAATTAGCACTTTTATGAGCTGATCTTTTTCCCAATTGACTTTAATCAAGTGCTTCAGAAGCTAGAAAATGTTTTAAGTGAATAGCACTCCTTAGCAGAGAGCCCAGGGAACAGGACAGCAGCTATTTTGTACTCTCTTTCAATGGCTTAGCTTTGCTTTTTTTGCTTTGTTATTGCATTTTTACAGTTGTCAACACAAGGGAAGCACCACAGCTGTAGGTTTCGCAAACAAAATGAGAGGTGCGGGCAGAAAGAGACCTTTGAGGAGATGAGTTCAAGCAAAAAATTAAAAACATTTTCTTGACAGTGTCAACCTGATGATCTTTTAAGTGTCCACTTTGCTCTGATCTCTAATCCATTTAATGTAGACAAGAGACTGATCTTCTCTGAGTGCCAGAATCCCTTTGTTTTCCAATATATTGTACGAAAACAAAGTCGCTTTTACTTTTTAAACAATACCTCAGGAAAAAAAAATCAACACACTTCATAATATATGTCTTAAAAGAGGTTTAGTGAAATGAACTCAGGCAACACCAGTTACATTTTAAGGCAAATGGTCTCGGGAATCTGATTAAAATCTGCCATGAAGCAAACACACCCTGTCTAAAGCCAGAGAATAGCCTGGGAGAATTTTGTACCATAGCAGGCTCGTGAAGTGTCTGCTCTTGTTATCAAATATGCTGAATTTATCTAAGCAGGATCTCTGTAGCTCCTTCCCCCAGTGCCTCCCAGAGCTGTTTCCATTCCCCTCTCCCTCATCTGTGCCACTGCCTCCCTGCCCTGCTCTGGAGCTGTGAACCCGAAGCCACATGAGCAGTCCTGCTTATTTGACCCCTAAATGTCTGTGCTTTTGGCACAGAGTGGGAAAAATGCTCAAAAAATAGTGGGGAACCAGTGCTTGCTGCTGACAGAGCCCGTGTGAGCCCCAGGTGGGGCTGTGCCCACCCTGCAAAGCAGCACTTCTGGCATTTAGCACAGCCCTGCCTCACCCACAATCGAACCAAACTCCCCTTGCCTGACCAAATTAGTCTGGATTTTCCCTCAGAAAAGCGAGAAAATGTAAAAACCAGGTGAGCTCACATTTCCATCGCTTCCTCTGCTGCTTGAGCACTGCCAGGAAACAACTCCAACAACCGAGGGATGGAAAGTGAAAAATCATTATTATCACAAAACAACCGAGTCCTCCAAAACCTCACCTGCAAAACAGTTTGGAAAAGGCTCCTTTCTCAAAACATTTAATGTCTTTCCTGAACTTGTGGGAATAAAAGCGGGGACAGAGCTGACAGGAGCAGTAACAAGGAGCTCTGCACAGACACCGTGCCCAGTGGAGGTTCAGGGATCAGAGTTCCACCACAAGCCCAGAAGTGACTTTTGAAGTCGTTAGGATTTAACAATTAATAGAGAGATTTGTTTGATAGCTAGATGCAGCCAGATAAAAAAGACATTCCGTTCCAGTGTCCCATTATTTCGCCTGTAACACATTAACAGCTTACTTTGATGCATTTTTACATCCAAACCCAGATAATTGAAAGTGAAAAAATTCAATTCACCCACTTCACTACATTTAAAAAAGAATACTGGGTTCTCTTTTAATAACAAATGTGCAAATAGTCATGACTTTGAACAGAAAGGATGAAAGATATAAGTGAAAACCGAGGAATCAGTGATGATCATTTTCTGTGTTATCAATTTTAATACTTACACAATATTTCTGTGATGGTTTTCAAATATTTTATATTGCCTGAAGAGTAAACGTTCATTCCACTGCAGTCAGCAGCAAAATTCTTTCTTTTTTTGAGAGTTATTCTTTATTAATTGGGTCTCTTGATCCTGACCCTGTTAATTGTTAACAGCAAAGGGATCGAGAGACCTGGGACTGTGTCTGATCTGAGTTACAGCTACTGAATTTGCTCTGAATATTTCATTATAAGACTTAATTTTGCACCATGAGACAACCTGAAATAGCTATTATTTTTCCTTACCTGCACTTCCCATTTAATGTTTAATGCTGCTCTCACTCCCATCTCAAAAAATGCCTCAAATTCCCTCCAACTTGGTTTCAAAACTTTTCCTAGTTCACAAAATTTAGAATGGACTTCTACTACATGGTCTGTGTACTTCACGAGGTGTTTTTCTGGTTTACTGCTTTTATTTTTCAACTGCCTCCCTAGCAGGATTTGTTTTGATTTAAAAAATAGTTTTATTAATATGTAATTCCACTGGCTGACTATAGAGCCACCCTTAATTAACTTTTATCCAAGTTCAGCTTGTGCAAGCAAACTTCCCATGGCTCTCAACACAAGCTGGAATATTTGTTTTTCCCCATACAAAACTTGGGAATTGGTGAGTCACTATGTGCTTTTAAGGAGAAAAAATATGATCTGTGGATTTTACAGTTTTTCACAAACCTCCTAAATATCTTCTAATCCAAAGTTCTGTACAAACCAGTGCAGGCTGCAAACACAAACACTGGCAAGCAGCAGAGGATGTGGAGATGCAAACACAAATTTCTCGAATTCCGGAATGGGTTCCCATTAATTGAAATACCTTTTTCATTACTTTGCTCTTTGCCAATGTGTTGATTATGTTTATATTTTTCTGAGTCACTCAAAACAGTGGTGCTCTTCCTTTGAAAGATAAAAGTTGATCTTTTTTTATAAATTTGTTTGCCTCAGGTTTGAAATCTTATAGAAGACATCAAATATTCCACCAGTTGACAATAAAATCCGAAGTGGCAGTTTGGAATATTTATTCTAAAATAATCAAAGCAATTCTTTGATGCATACTTCAATAATTATTTAGTACATTTTACTCCTATAAATATGTTTCTTTGCCTTACAGACAAAATGAAAAACTCTTAAAAGATATTTCAAATGAATAATTCACACAATGACTGACAGTATAATTGTTTATATTTTTTCCAGGTTGGCACATTCACTTTCTTCCCTCAATTTATAAACCAAGTTATCACTCTGTGTGATATTTATAACATTTGAATAAATAAAAGAAACTTTATAAAGATGTCTTGTCAATTTTTTTTTTTTACAGTCACTCTGCTCCCATTATTTTAGTTCTTTAGTTGAGAGCTCCTGGTACCACTTGTATCCCACCTTTGGTGGGATTTTAGCTATTCTAATAAAATGCATTAAGCACTGGCAATTAAATTGCCTTTTCAATTTTGTGCAGCTTATTAAGTTGTTTTATTTTAAAGGAAGATTAGTGTCTTCCATAGAAACAGGAAAATGCCTAAGCAGGAGTCCATGGACTAAAGCTGTGATATCTTGTACCAACCCACTTTCTGAAGGAATTCTGACAGAGACAGAAGTCAATTGAAGTGAGAATGTAAGAAAAGGAAATAAAATCACCAGCTGAACAAGAATGAAAATATTAAGATGGAATTGGAAAAGCTTTCCTGTCTGTGGGAGAATCTCTTAGGGAATGAACCTGTGGAGCAAAACTGTCATATTTCTAAAAAACCTTAATAAATTCATAAAAAACAGGAGAACAGTAAAGCTACAAAGAGATTTAAAAACTCATTATCAATGAAAATCTGCTTGGGATGAAACAAAAAGCTGTGGGCAGCTATAAAACAAAGCAAAGAGCACTAGCAAAGGAGCAGGTGGGGAATGGGAACCAACACATGGAATTATGGTTTACCAGGACAGCAAGGATTTGGGATTTCTGAGCTTGGCAGCAGCAGCAGCAGAAGCAGCTCATACAAGATGGGACATATGGACAGAGGCACTTTGATGCCAGCAAAGCAACCTCTCCTTTTATCCTTATTTTTTGTGTTAATGGCTACAGAACAAATTCCGTGGGGACCAGAGGGCGATTCCCGAGCTGGGGATGCGGCACAGGGCTCCCACCAGGCTCTGCTCACGCAGCCCACGAGAGCAGGGGCACCCCTGCCACACACCCAGGGTCCCAGCCTGAGTGCAGAGCTGCCCCCAGCAGCTCTGGGGGTGCAGGGCAGGGCTGGCTGCAGCAGGATGGAGCTGGGAAGGGAGGGACTCACATCGTTCACAACCTCAAAGTACAACTCAAACGTGACCACTGCGATCCCTTCGTGGAAATGGGAATTAGATCAACCCCTAGGTCTGGGACAGGGGCTTCTGATGAGTTAACTCAGCTGCCACGACACTGCCACTTGCCTAAAAGAATTAACAATCATTTCTGAAGGTACTTCTAAACAAAACCCTCATCTTGGGAACACAGAAGCTGAGAAATGTTTAACTCATTCACTGTTGGGAGACCAAGCCACACACTGGGGCTCTGAGGAAGTTGAATGAATAATTGAATTTCAGCAAATCAATTATGATTAAATCAGGATGAATTTTTAAAGAAGGGAAAAAAAAAAGCACTACCAAGAAAATTCTCCTGGGATCAATGCCACCTTCCTAGTTTCCAGCCAGACAGTTATGTTTTAAAATATTTTGCTCAGAATTCAGACATCTGCTTTACTGTGTGTTTGTTTTGCAGGTTTTGTGGCAGAGGGGCTGGCAAGGGATGAGGTCTGCTGTTTAAAATGCTGTGCTGCCTCTGTCTTCTCTGTTTTCAATTTATTACCTTATTTAACTGATCGAGAAAGATATTTTAAAAATTGCTAGGTCTCACTGCAATGCCAAATAAAATTAAGGATGTGTTTAAGTACGTAATGGCATGAAAGGAACAGTCATTCTTCTATTTTCTTCTTTGTTTACTGGAGACTTGTACTGGGCTCAGTTCATTACTTTTCAAAAAAGAAAAAAAACATAGAACACTTTGCTAATTCAATTAAGGAGACAAAAACACACAATAAAGCAAAACATCATCCACAAAATCCATGACTTTTTCCATGGCAGCAGCACTCCGAGGTGAAAGGACACAAAGCGTGGCCATCCTTCATGGGACCACTGCATTCCAGGGAAAGGCCTTCCAAGCTGGCTGGAGCTCGGAGAGAAAACAAGGGCAGGGGCAGGAGGTTCCTTAAACTGACCTCTCACTACTGGCACAGGACAGGGAGAAGTCAGAACAAATCCAAAGCAGGGGGATTTATCTGTTGCCAGCAAACCAAGGTGCTGCAAAACCTTGCTGAGGGTTAATAAAGCCCCTGCTGCTCAGCTGGGGAGGAGCAGATCCTTCTCTGAGGAGCCAAGAGCTCCTCAGCATGGAGGTGTTCTGCTGCTCTCGTGAATGATGCTCTGTAGCATTGATTCTGTCAACACTCTTCCTAATCCTGACATTTCCTGACATTTTCAATTTTGTAAAATAAAAAGAGTTTAAAATTTTTAGCTTTGACCTTGACATAATGAACTGATGGATCACGGCAAGGAAATGGAGTCTGGGCACATTTGTTCCAATCTGGCCTTCTGCTGCTATCAAAACTGCAGATGAAATTATAGTTTTTATCAGAGGTTAGCTGGAAAATGGATGTTCTTCCTGTGGTGGGGGGAAGCCATACAAATATTCCATCTTATATTGGGATAGAAATTCCAATTACATTTTCATTCAGGAAGTGTTTTCAGAAGAAAACACATTTAGGCACAAACAACTGGATACATTTTTTTTTCCCCAGCTTGCCCAATTTAACTCCCTGCCTATAATCTAAATGAATGTGAATATCCAGTCTAAAGTCCAGAGATTTTCCTGTGGTGACATAAAAAAATTAAGATATTGTACTGACCCCTGGATAGGCAAGAGCTTGGTATGTTTAACTCCTAGAACTCCTCTCCTACTAGGAGTTTGATATGAAATGTTGAGAAATTAAAATATGTACAGTACCAATCGTCTGCTCTGTGTGATTCAGGGGCCAATCAAGTCAAAAGGCAAAGCAGTTTCCCTTCTTGCCTTTAGTCCCTCTCTTCCTACTAAGCACACATCATATAAAGAGCAGTGACACATCAAAACTTTAGATGAAGTTGCAGTGTGACTGACACACACACTCTTGTTTCTGCCTTCCATGGGTTAAAACAAATGTCATTGTTTGTTTTGTGAGATCAGCTGTGATCAACTCCTCTGACAGCATCACTCCACATCACAAAATCAACTGATTATGGTGGATAAACCTCTCTGCACAATCCCAACAGCACAAGGCATAGCAATTGAGAATGGGAAAAAAGTCTTAATTTGCTTAAGCAAAACAGTTGTTTTGTCCTAATATTGCTACACATTCCTTTTTTCTGTCTTCCTCATTCTTCTTTGAGGATCACCTCAGAAAGGCTTTATGTACTGAAGTTTAAACCTTTATTATTTTTTAACCCATCTCATAGTGCCTTCACATATCAGCCAGAGTGAGGGGAACAGTCATGGCCAACACCCAGAGAGGGCAGAGACACCTCGGTCATCCAGGCTTAAGTCAAGGTGGGGAACCCAAGCTGTGTGTGGGTCTGCATCCCTGCATCCCTGCCCACAGCAGCACTGAGGAACTGACAGCATCATTTATTCCTTCAAGGCAGCCCCAGGAACCACAATGGCCAATGATGAACCCTCATCCTGTGGGATCTGCAGCACAGCCTGCACAGAACCAGGCCATGAGCCACGTTTCACCACAGTAACCTCAAAAACAGTTTGCAGGGATGTTGATGGACTTGTATTTCACCTATGAAAAGGCCTTCCCAAGTCACCGTGCCCCTGAACAGCTCTTCCCAGTGGGTTTCTGCAAGAAACAAAAGGGGAGTGCCAAAGGGAATAAAGAACTGAGTGATGGTGGATAAAGTGGGGAAGGGCAGGAGCTGAGCAGCTGGCAGGTGAGGAAAAAGGAGGTGCTTCAGGCTAAAAGGTGGGAAGGAGCCAGGAAAAGTGGAGGTAGGCAGAGGTGGAGGACTAGTGAGGATGTACCTGAAAATCAGAGAATCATGGAGTGGTTTGGGTTGGAAGGGACCTTGAGCCCACCCAGTCCCACCCCTGCCATGGGCAGGGACACCTTCCACTGTCCCAGGCTGCTCCAAGCCCCAGTGGCCAACCTGGCCTTGGGCACTGCCAGGGATCCAGGGGCAGCCCCAGCTGCTCTGGGCACCCTGTGCCAGGGCCTGCCCACCCTCCCAGGGAACAATTCCTGCCCAAGATCCCATCCAGCCCTGCCCTCTGGCACTGGGAAGCCATGCCCTGGGTCCTGTCCCTCCAGCCCTTGGCAATTGTCTCTCTCCATCTTTCCTGCAGCTCCTTCAGGCCCTGCAAGGCCACACTGAGCTCAGCCCAAAGCTTCCGCTCTCCAGGCTGAACAATGAGATGGTTACAAGTATTTATAGCTTCTTTCTGTCGTTTTAGACATTTCAAATTCTTCCATGGGTTTCTCCCACATCAAAAGCTGATTGGAGGGATTCAATCTTGGCTTGATAACACAGACCTTCTCTCTTTTCTTCTGGGTAAGACTACTTGTCTTCAAATTATTTTGGAAGGGTGGCTGTTTACAGATCCTGCACACACAAACAGCAGTGCCTGTGACTTGCCCAGCTGAGGCCAGGCCTCCTCTGTCCATCCCTGTGACCTGTCCCTGGGGCAGGGGGACAGCAGGGCCCTTCCTTCAGCACAAACCCCGGCACACAGAGCTGGAGGGTGGCAAAGGGTCTGAACTGATAACAGAGGGATCATCAGTAACCTCCTCCAGAGATGTGTTCCCAAAAACGACCAGAACCTTCTGCCAGCTTATCAGGGCTGGGGTTATCTCTAAGTTCCTTTCATGCAGAAATCTTGTAGAATTAAAAAGCTGGTCCAAGGCAAGGAGCTCAGAGGCATCTCTCCACTCTGCCACCTCTTCAGACGAGCCCAAGGACAAGTTTGTAGAAGGCTGACAGCTCTGCTTTCAGTGTTGCTTATCTCCAGCTCCATCCACAGTGGCAGATTTAACTTAAATCTGCTGCTTTGTCTTCCAAAGAGGGACGAGCGCTTTAAATAAATCTTCTCTTCCTGCACTCGGTGTTAGCACTTCATTTTCTCTCAACTCAGAAGAGCATCTATCCTGATTTAACAGACATCTGCGAGAGACAGGAGCAACAACACCGGCCATGCAACCTGCAGGGCTGCTCCAGAGTACCTTGTAGCAAACGTCTTGGGTCAGTAGTTCAAGCTGCATTCAGAACAAAGATAAGATTTCTCCTTGTTGCAGCCCAGCCTCTTTGTGTCTTCATCAAATCTTACTGCAGTCAACAAAAATGACCTGGGCTGGACCTTTTGCTTGTCAAAGGCAGCTGCTTTCCCACACTTTACAAGCCTCACGTTTCTTTCTGGCTGCTCGATGGTAACCGGTGAACTCTGAGGAAGAACATTCAAAGCAGGTCTGCCCACCTGCACCTCACCGACCAGCCTGGAAGGGAGCACAGTTGTTTGGAGCCGTCGCATTCCATTTGTGAAAAATTCCTGAGAACTATTTCTCTTTAAAATATTTCCCAAGAAAAATCCAATGTCCCACAAAGGCAAAGCGTGTGGCTACGTCACGAGCACGAGGCAAGAAGCGCTTTGTGCTGTGAACAGCCACGTCGGTGGGAAAAGGCTGTTTGCTTATTTTTATTTTCCCTCTAAAATTGCAACTGTCATGTAAACTCTTTAATAAAGAGATCAGAGCTAGTTGCTAAAGTGCGAGCCAGAAATGCCAGGCACTGCAGAAATCAGCATTTTAATTTGAGTTTTGAAAGAATGAAGCCTTAACATAGCTCTCAAGCTATTTAAATATGGAGGAAATTAGCTGAATGAATGAAAGAAAATAACACAGCTGGCGACTATTTAAAAAAGAGCAGACTGACTTTTTGTAAGTTCAAACAGGGCTGTTGAGAAATAACTTCTTATCAACTATGCAAAATCAGATTTTGTACAAATATACATCTCTATTTATCTCTCCAGATCAAGACTTTGACAATAATTAATCATAATGAAAGTTTCTCCAAGAAAACTCAAAAATACTTAACTCTGAAAGAGCCTGCAAATATTTGGTTAAGTTCATATAGATATATATATAAATTATTTGTGTGTAAATGTGTGTTTATGTACACACAGTTGAAACTAATCTACTGCAAAGTTCTTTTAGAAGCATCTCTTCTTTCTGTACATTATTTATCTTCACTGTAGCATCTGTAGCATTCTGTAGCATCTGGGAAGACTAATTTAGGCAAAGAAAATTTCCAGCTAAAACCAACATCCAAGTTTTTTCCATGTTTTTGAACTCCAGTAACATAACAGCTACTCAGAGATTACACACAGACTGCTCCACCCTCTTCCTGGGCTGGCTCCCAGCAGCTGTCCAACATATGGCTCCAAGTTCTTGAGGAGATTATTTTGCCATCAGAACGTTACAAAATGTAAAGTTTTTCCCTCTGCAGGCAGAAGGCTGGAGGGTTCAGTGCCTGAGCCTGAGCTCCTCAGCATCCTGCACACTGGGAGCCCCACCTCCTGCAGAAATGTGCCTTCCACACAGGATCCCAGCTCTGTGCTGCAGAATTTGGCTGGCAGAAATGCTGCATCTCGTTTTTAAAGAGAATAAGTGAAAAGGAGGCAAAATAAACTCAGGAGCTGTGCAGATAAAAAGCTTCCAGCCATTCAGGTGCTGATAAAACCGAAAGGCCAGTGGATAGTTGTGGACCTGGCCACAATTCTTACTGCCTGTCCTGTCTCCCACTACTGCCAAGAGTATGGATAACCCAGCCCTTCTTGTTCTAACAATATGCAGAATAGAGCTCTTTGCTTCATATTTTCACAATTTGTACAGGTCTGCTTATTTTATGTCAGAGTCTCTTCTCCAAGCCAATTTCTTTTCACCGCACACCCTGCAGGGCTTTCCTTGGGATTTTTTGATTTAAAAATCTGCTTTTTTAAGCTTGATGGGTTTGCAAAAGTGTTTCAATTTCTTTGATTTTCCATTTACACCTTTGCTAGCACAGTCCCACAAAATCCTTCGGTGGTAAACAGCTCCAAGATGAGGAGGAAGGAGAAACCAGACTGCTGAAGTTGTCTCTGCTGCCATCCCAAGACAGAAGTGCAACCGTAATTCCTTTTCCTGGCACGGGATCTGGCTGGTGCATTGTCCAGGAAGAAAACCAGGATCACATTTGCTGCCTGTCAGCCAAGGAGTGCATTCTACTGTGGCTGGGGGCCACGTGAACTCATCTTGAAGATGTTTATTCACCACTTCTTTAACACAGCAGAGCAGCCCCCGCAGTAACTGGGTCTGCCCAGCCTTCCACAACGAGGAGCTGTTCATGTGCTCTTGCTTTTATTCAAACCTGGGCACGTTTCCATTCCACCCCGAATGATTTCTGCTTGCCAGTGCCTTTGAAGCCCATTCAGCAGGTGGAATGTTCCAGGATATCACAGCTTTAAAAGCCCAGGTTCCTGTTTTAGGCTCTCCTTCCTACAGTATTGAGTCTAATCGTTTCCACTACCACTGAACAACTTAATAAGCTGCAAAAACTTGATAAGACAATGTAATTGCCAGTTTTTATGTATATTCTTAAAATAGCTACGTTCCTCATAGAGGTTGTACAGGATGTAAGTGTTAGCAGGTGCAATTAAAGAACTGAAACAATTGAAGCAGATTAGAGAATTATAGCATGCAAAAACTATAAAAAATTCCAAACAAATTGTCCGTATTCCTTGTCTTGCATAAACAATAATTTCAAGTACTGGAACAAATTACTCAAAACCAGAAAAGGACTACGAGAAATAAAGATAATATTTACCCGTTCTGCAGGAAAAATAGGTATAAAGAGCCTTGTATCAGTTCAGGTAATTGAAGATGCTGGAATGAATGAACTTTCTCTCACATGTTTCAGGTATTCAAGTCAGTGGAACAGTCATTTTCTTATTCCAAATATTGGTGTTCTACACATCAGCAGGTAGAAGGTACAGTTTTTATTGTAAGTTATTTCCATCCCCTCAGCCAAGACCAGACTCCTCCTGTTGTGTGGAAGCCCCAGGGTTCCCCCTCCATGCCCTGGTCCTGCCTGCAGCAGGCTGGACAGAAACTCATTATTTCAAATATATTAGATACAGCCTCAAACAAAAGGCATGGTCACACTCTCTCCTCTGTTTTATTCCACTAATTCCATCTGAATAACCTCAGGGCTTACTCATAAACACCCTGTGGAAGTTGTTCCCCTTTCTCATCCAAAGCCAAAAAAGCTCAGCTCCCTTGAATAATAATGCAAAGGTGGAAACACAAACAGGATCAGAGAACAGTGACTTTCCTCTAACCTTGGCTGCTATCAATAGAGCTTATTTTCTTCTCCATATCACATTTTAATGTATGCTTTGTACCAACACTGTCAGAAGTAATATAGGTTGACTGTTCTATTATGCATCGTATTAAAAAGACAGCAAGGTTTTTTTCAGGGCAACCAAAGGGTAAAATAAAAGGATTTGTAGGAAAATGGTTTGGAAGACACTAAATTAATCTTGCACTCCAATCAATCTGCAAGTGAAAAGATACTTGACTCAATCTGTCAGCAGAGTCAGACAGGTATCAGATCAGCTCCATGGAAATCCTTTCATAAACCCAAGCTCTGATGAATGCTGTAACCTTACTCGAAGGAGTGGCACTGCCTTGTACTCACATGCATGGTAATGGGGGTGGGATTTGAAGTCTGAATATCTGATCAAGGCATTTCTCTGTTTCATAAAAGGGATCTCTCCATTAAGTATTTAAGCAAACAGCACTGCTCTATCAAGGGATGAGACTCCTAAAATAATGACTTTGATATTTCCCCACGACAGAAAATTTCTGCATTACATAACCAGCCAAATTCTGAATATCTGCTCAGTGCAATACATCTGAATGATAAGAAAAACTCATCAAACTAGGAGGACATTTCCAACCAGTATTCCCGCAGATTTCCTGCAATACAAATTCAAGCTGTTGAGATAATCAACATAACATTTTATGCAATTAAGTGCAGCAAAATCAAAGGCAGTGGAACTATTTTATAATTCTATCTTTGCCCACTTGAAAGTCCAGGTTAACGTTAAATTTTTCTAGGACATTTCGTAATCAGATCCTTCATTACCTTATTCCTCCAACGCTCCATTACAGAAAGCAATAGGGTAACCTGATACATTAAGGATGTTACACTCATTTCAATCACATCCAGCAGTTACAAAACTGCTTCCTAAAAATCAAAGTGCAGCTGGGATGCCAAAGATGCAGTCAAAGCCAGGGCTCAGCTCTGTCCAGGTTTGCTTTTACTCTCCAGTGCAGATGCTGGTGAAATCTATTAAGGAGCACCGTGAAGAGAGGTTTATGAGGAGGCAGCAGCATGAGCAGAGGGATGGAGCAGCTCTGCTGGCAGGAAAGGCTGCGAGAGCTGCCATTGTTCAGCCTGGAGAGGAGAAGCTTTGGGCTGAGCTCAGTGTAGCCTTGCAGGGCCTGAAGGAGCTGCAGGAAAGATGGAGAGAGACAATTGCCAAGGGCTGGAGGGACAGGACCCAGGGAATGGCTTCCCAGTGCCAGAGGGCAGGGCTGGATGGGATCTTGGGCAGGAATTGTTCCCTGGGAGGGTGGGCAGGCCCTGGCACAGGGTGCCCAGAGCAGCTGGGGCTGCCCCTGGATCCCTGGCAGTGCCCAAGGCCAGGTTGGCCACTGGGGCTTGGAGCAGCCTGGGACAGTGGAAGGTGTCCCTGCCCATGGCAGGGGTGGCACTGGATGATCCTCAAGGTCCCTCCTAACCCAAACCATTCTGGGATTCTGTGAAAAGCAGCAGAGGAGCTGCAAGGCTCATTCAAACTCCAAATGGACTTCCCAGCCCGTGCTTTGCTCGGTGGCCCTGCCCTGGCAGTGGCACTGAACCCTGAGCAGTCCCATTTCAAGCTGGCTCAGGTTGGTCCCTCCTGTAGCTGGGACAGTACAACAACAGGAGCTTCTCCATTTTTGCATTTGAATAATGGCATTCCTGGTGTGTAGGAGGGGAAATCTGGCCCTGAGCCACCGCGGGAGGGTGTGGGGGCTGCCGAGGCTGCCGCTGTGCCGTGCTGGGAGCTGCCCCTGCAGAGCCTCCAGCAGCCGCTGCTGCGCTCACCCCACCACATGGAGGTTGCTCCCTCCACTTCATCCCAGCCCACACGTGCTTCAACCCAGCCAAGCAGATGCTCCCTTCACACCTGACAATGCTGCCTTTGGCTGGAAGCTGACCAAAAACTGCACACAAGCAGAAAGCAGCAGGGGGAAAAGCAGGAGGAAAGAAAAAAGTTATGGGGATAGAGTTTGAGAGAAAGGTTGAGGACACTTTTTTCCCCCACTAAGAACAAGGATGCACCGTTCCACATTAAATACATGTGCTAAAACATACAACTCACGTGGGAATGAAACCTCACAGAGCTCAGGCCCTCAGTGCAAAATGATCGCCGACTCCAGGGAAAGGTTTAGCCTCAGTTATGTCAAACAATAAGGTTAAAAGCCTGAGAGGAATAATGTTTTGTCAGATGTCAATTCCTCTGTCTTATTTTATACTGGAAATGGGGTGAAGAGGGTATTCTAGGGAAATACCACCTTCGTTCAATATTAGGAGGTCCTGGAAGCTCTGAGACACACAAGAGCGCAAGCACCTGCTGTGCTTTTCCTGAAAACTTGTCATTTGCCACATGGAAAGAGGAGACAGACAGAGGGAGGGGAGGTGTTGAGTCCAAGCGTGGGTAGCTGCAGCGCTGACATTTAGCAACAGTAGGCTGACTTTCAGTGCTGAAAGGGAGCCAGGAAGGCTGAGAAGAAAGTTTGCAGTATCTGAGAGATACTGCAAAGGCAGAAACTAAAATATAAGGAGCAACACAGCAATTGCTATTTAAATGGCAACCAGATCCTGAGTTTGGAGCTAGGTAGCAATGGGAACTTCTTCCATCCCCAGCAGGTAAGTGCACATCAAGGACAGGGCCAAGTGCTCTGTACTTTTGTGGAAATTTGTAGACCAGACTCCCAGTCTATGTGCTGACTTGGGCCTAAGTGAAGCCATCTGGATTTACACCATCCGAGGGTGTAGCCTTAGCCCATTATGACACAGATAGAAGACATATGTCACAGTGTTAGAGAGAAGTCCATTTTTAAAGTTAAAATGAATAAACAATCCAATTTCAGAGCAGCTCCTGACCTCACAAGGGTATTTCAGCTGCAGTGATTATGATGGCAAGCAACAGGAACACATGACAGCAAACCCAACAGATAGGTCTGGGACTACAAAACAACAATTCTGTGATTTACGTTCCCCCATTCCAATCTGGAAATGTCTGTTCATGCCTAGACAGGTGCTCTGGGAGACAATGACACAGGAAAGGCCTCTCTGTCTGTGAACATGGGACACAAAACAAGGCCATATCTTCAGGAGCAGTTTTCCCATTCCAGTATCGAAATTTCTATTCCCAGTGCAGAAGAGTCCTGCTCACCACAACCAACCACCTTGCTGTACACCAGCAGGTGTTAAAAACCCACTACCTTCATTGATTATTGAGGTGTAATTTGCAAAGGTTTGTCATTTGGGTATAGCCCAAAGTGGTGGCACTTTTCTTGCTTTGACCTCAGCTGATTTACGGTGATCATTGTTCGTTGTGGGCACCGTACCTGGCACATCAGTAAAGCTCCTGAACAATCTCAGAACAGGAAATCCTGACCAAATCTGAGATTTTCAAAGCCATGTCTTCTTTGGGTGTAAGGATCCTGCAAGGGAAGAGCACATTGATTTCAAATCTAACTGAAGAGAAACACATCTGATTGTGGACATTAAAGCAGTCACAGGGGGTTGCACGGAATAAATAAAAAAGCAGAGACACAAATAAATCCTTGAATAATTGAGAGAAGAGCACACATAGAATATGATACAGCTCTATTGCCTACAGCCTATGGGTTCTCTCCTCCACCAAATAAATCCTGGGCTCTTTCTTGTCGAATTGTGGCCAATGCCACCAGAACTCTGCATTCATATTCTCGCTAGAAGGGCACAACTGCTCTAACAGAGAGCTTGCAGCAAAATAACTTTTATCTGCAAAAGAGCATATCATTGTGGGCTCCAGCAAGGAAGAAGTAGATGCAAGAATGTTGAAGAAAAAACAGAAAACCACTGCAAGAAGATAAATTATTTACAAATAATTCCATCCAGGAGCGCAACTCCCTCCTCCTCCCCTTTTTTTTTAAGTCACATTCTTTTAAGCCATTGATTTCGGGAAAGAAACAAAGAGGTGCTGAAAGATAAATGATAGTCTCGAAACTACACAGTGCACTTAGCAAAAGAAGGGGAGAGAAGGGAATATCAACAGTGTACAAAAGATGCTAAAATAACAGACTCATCTAAGGCATATTTATTGGCATTAGTTATTCCTTAAAAAATGTACAATTGCTCTTTTATCATAAGCACTTCACATTAATCCAAGCTATATCTTGGGAGTCTGTTGTGTGTGTGCCAACTTTCACAGAAGTGAGATGTGGTTATTAGGCTTTAAGTGAAATATGTGAAACTCAGAAGATGGTCAAGATCATTTGTGCATTGTAATTGAATGAGTACTGGAAAAAAAAAGGTATTTTTATCACATTTTAATAGAGCCTCTGGATTAAATACTAATTAATGTGCCACCAAAGTTTGCTGCTAATCAGCTGCATGTCAGCACACATTCTGAGTGACATTTAAATTATAAAGTATGGTGGGATTATCTCCATTCTTGCAAATTACCTCTTTACAAAAGTCAGAGTAAACACTATGTGTCCAGTGGCGGTATCATTAGTCCCCTGTTTACCCTCTGCATGGTTCTCTGGATTACAGGCTGTCTTGGGCTGTAGATAGAACACTTGGACCACCTCAGAAAAACGCAGTTGCAGGTTTTAAGGTTGACCTTTGAAGATCCAGGCTCCAGCCACCAACCCCATTATCAATTGTTTCGTTAGGTTTATGTGCAGCTGGCGAGGTTCTCCACAGCTGGGACTAAACTGAGCACTGCAAATGCTCACAAATCCATCACCAGTGCTCTGGCCAAGACTTAAGCTCTCAGAATAGTCCAGGAGAGACAGGAAATGTCAATCCTGTTGGGACAAATCCAAGTCGAAGCTCAGTCTTAGCTCTGTCTGAAAAATGTCCATCAACCAAAGAGAGGGACTGAAGAAAGATGTATGAATGGGGGGATGAAGCAATTACAGAGAATAATTGATGCAGCATCTGTAACGGTATCACAAATAGTTACTGTGGGTTTATATTTTAAAAAGTAATAGAAAATCAATTCAGTGAATAAGCAAACCGTTTTGTTGATGAATAATTGGGACAAGGAAGGAGAGAATTCGTTTTTAGGCTTCCTCATGTTTGAACAGTCTATTAGTATTTGACAAAAATTATAATTGAAGTGTCAGCTCCATCACATAATGTAAACCAAGGCAGGAGGCTGGATAAGAGGATGGAATTGTCAGAGTGTTACAAAGCCATCCAGAGACTCAGTCTGTATCAAATATATCACATACAGCACAGGCATGTCCTTTAAAGCAGGACTCCAACAGGAGAGGAAAAGAAGGACTTCACAGAAAAATCCATGTCTGGCACCGCCCAGAAGAAGTAATTTCTACCAAGATGCACAGATTCCAATGGCCTCAAATTTGCCTGAAATCTAAAGCAGTAACATGGAAAAATCTTGAGGGGTGACTGAAAACCTTGAAGAAATCTTCGTTGTTTTTTTAGCACAATGAAAAGGAAAAAAAATGACACACTAATTCTAAATTATAATTTTGGTCTCAAAGATCTTGAGCTCGGCCAGTAACCTCAAACCAACAACTGGCCTTAGATATAGACTTAGGGCCTAGTCAATCTCAATCAAAGGGGAAAGGGAAAAGGCTTGAGAAGACAAAAATCTCCAAACTTCCCAAGCATCCACATACGCAAGACACATTTTTCATTCACCATTGCAACTGTTCATATGTAGAACTGCACCCAGATGGACCAAAAATGTCAAGTCTGGAGGAAAGCTTGGTGTGTGCAGCATCTTTTCCCACCCTCACCCAACTCCTGCAATCCCTACCCAGTCCACTGAGACCCAACCACTTGGAATCTGTGTGGAGGTTCTGTGCAGCAGACTCACCTTATTCCTTCTCTTTTGGCCCCAGCATCTCTGCTCAGCAGAAAGAAGCAATTGTCCTTATTCATAGGTGGGAGAGTGAGATTGTTACCCAGGAAACGGGCTCAGTTTGACAGAGATTTGGAAACCCAAGCCCAGCTGGAGATGGGAAATCTGAGTATCCTCCCCCAGAAAGCATTTGAAAACTAGATGCAATCTGGCAGCAACTAAAACCCAGTTAACTCTTAACTCCCTTCCCTTTGAGAATCCATCTTTCATTTTCTTTATCTACTTTTTAATAACTCTCTGGCTGCATGGATTTGAAGGAAATAGCAATGATTCCTCCTGAGAGCCAACATCCAAAAGGGACATAGAGATATATTTTTGGATTTAGAACCATTACTCTCCCATATTCAGGTGAGGAAAATCTCGGCTGTGCCCCCAGCTACACACATGGGACTCTCACTTTAAATGAAATTCAATCAACAGAACCAGGAGCAGAACTTCTCCTGAGGCTGGAGCTCAGCCCGCAGCCCAGAACAGTACAAATGTGCCATTGATTACTTGGAGAGGGGCTGTAACAATGATTAAAAGCCCCTGGATAGATCCTGAGCTGGTGTAAATCCACAGCAGCCCCACTGATTTACTCCAAGCCAGAGGAGAACTAATCGAATTTACCCAGGCTGAGGATGTGAGGCCATCACATTTGAAGAAGTGGGGAGTGGAAAATGATACTGCACAGAGGGGATAGATCAGTGCAATGTAAATACAACAACAAAACAAGAATAGGGAGGAACTGCTGCAGGTGAAAAGTCCGAGAGTAATGGCTGCAAGCTAGACAGGAGAGGATCCACTTCACGGAGTTAAGATGCATTTTAAAGGATGGACTTGCAAGATAATTTTTTGTTTTCCAAAAGAGTGGCTCGGGTTCTTTTCTAGTCAAATTTTGCATTTTGTTTATGAGCTTTACTTGCAGGAAGAGAATTTTAAGAGGGTGAACTCTCGACAGCTGGAGAGAACTGAAAAACATGGATATTTTTTGAAATAAATGTTTCTGTAGAAGCCTGGGCTCAGCAGATTGCACTTCAGCAGGATGAAGCCTGCTGCAGTGTGGAGCCCAGCAAGTGAATCACACAGAAATTACACACTTGGCCCTACTCCTGCATGTCAGAGCAATTCCAGTCCTGTTCCTCCTCCTAGTTCTGTGTGTGGCACTCACAGAGAGGTCCTTGATCCCACCCAACACTTTCTGCCCATCAGAGACATTTTTTTGACTGAACTGAAAAGCTGCGAGGAATTTGGTTTCCAATGGACCCAAAAGGCTTTTTTCCTCCTCCTGAAACCAGTTAAAAAGTCTAGAGGTTCTACAGAAAGTCTTCCATGAGATACCAGCAGGAAGCTTCCAGGGTATGACCCAAACTAAATATCCAGGGAACTGCTTCCACTTTATCCCAAACTGATGAGCGTTTTCCTCTTATTTCACCATGTTTTCTGACAAGCCTGTAATTTGAGGCTGGAACCTAAGCTATAATTTGACACATCAACTGTAAATTTTCTTGGTTTTCCCTAAGCCAGCCAGTTAATACTATTTACAGTACTGTCGTTGTCTGGCACTGATGTACAGTAATATAATACCAAGTCGGGTACTCTGACACATTTTAAATTAAAATGGAGAAGGTTGTCCTTTCCCATACCAGGTTCCACTATCATTAATTAGTCACATATTGTTCCTGAAATTTAATTGTTTTAAAGCCACAATGTTAATTCAGAGATTTACAGGTAGAGATTGCCAGCTGGCGAGCACTAGATGAGAAATGACATTGACCTTCAAACGTGTCTCTGCCTCAACCCTCTGAGAGATCACCTTGTTCAGCTGGAAAAACAAAACCCAACTCTTTCCTGAGAGCAGACAAGGACCTTGGGAATTGGTCTAATTCAGACACATTTAGGAAAAGATCAAATGAACTTTTTGTACTTCATGATTCTGACTCCAAACTACAAAATAAGAGTTCTTTGGTTGGTTCCCAAAGTTAAGATACAATGATTTAGGTTACCCTTTATCTCCACAGACTGTGGCATCGTTTCTTTCCTGGAAAAACTGGACATCCTCCCAGGGTCCAGGCTCTCCACAGGTGGAAAAAGACCACTGCTGGCCGAGACAACATTGTTGACATTCTGCCATGGCATGAGAGACAGCCAAAGTTCCCAAACTGGAACAGGATTCTCATCTCAAATCAGATGCTGGCCATTAACGTTTCAAAACCTGGAAGCTCTGTGGTACAGACTTACCCAGAAGTCATGAAAGCCAACATTTCTTACTCAGTGTTGAGATCTGGAGAGAGAAACCAAACATTTCTTACTATTTGATTCTAGTTTTGTTATAGCAACAAGATTGTGCCCACCATTGCAGGATCAAGAGGGAAATTATTTGTATTCAAGAGGCAGCTTCTAGATTTTATCCAGATTCCAGAGCCAGCAACCTGCTCTCAGATTTCCATTCAATCCCAGTAGCCATTTGGTCTTTAGAAAAATACTAATCTTTGGTTTAAATGTTCGTTATTGTATCACATATCAGGTTGAAAGTTTAACTTTCTTGATATGAAGAGATGGAATTAGAAACATCTTGAGAATAGCATTCTTGTTATCAGTCATGTCATCTTGAACATGTTTAGAAGCTTGCTGCTGGCACCAGGAAATGATATTTTATTCAAAAGAATGTATTTAAAGAAAATGACAGCGCTTTTCAATTCAGCTTTTCTAAAACAAGAAATCTTTCAAGTCTTCCAAGCCATGTGGATTTCAACATTCCAGTGATTAAGACTATTTTCAATTATACATGCTTTCCCCATTATTTTTTCATAGCTTTAGGGTAGATTTTCAACACTCTGCATGAAGAATTAGACACACAAATCACTCACAACTATTAATGGGAATTGCACAGATGGTGGAAGAACTGGTACAGAACAAGAAAAACCAACTCAAACCATCAAAAACTTGAGAAAAACCTGCCATGAACTTTGCAGGCTGGGTGGATCTGCCATTCCCGTTTCTCATCTTGCCGAGCTGCAAACTTCCAACAGGCAGCCCCGGAAGTGAAAATGGCAAACAGCCACAAGAAAATCAGAAATGGTGAGAGAACTTCCACAGTTCCACATCTCCAGAATTTTCAGAGAGCAACCTTTTGGTCTGGGTAAACAGAGCTGGATGACCCTGGGTGATCTACAGGTGCTGGAGCCTCTGGGTGAGCAGTGCAGGGTTCTCCACCTGGGAGAACAGACATTTTCATGTCCCCATGTTTCTCTGTGGCTATTTGAAAGGACTAAAGGACTCCAACTGAACTGGACGAAAATTTAGAACATACCGGTCTGGTTTATCTGGGTGTTCGTTAGAAAAAGAGCTGTGATATTTAAACAATATTTGTATTCTGTTCTCTTAATCAAAGGAGCCATTGATGATATTGCAGAAACTCACTTCCTTACACCCCTCTGTTGCCTCAGCAATCCACTTTCCTCCAAGAAATGATCTCTCTATTCTAATTTCATCAATATAACTTCAAAAATAACTTAATTGGAACAGTCATTAAACCAAACAGATCTCAGGCTAACATTTGTCAGACTCTTAATTCTGTGAAGAAAGCTCCCATTTTCTTTTATGTCTTTGTGACAGCTACAGAGACATTCCAGGAGTGGAAAGCCTTGAGAAGATGACACAAAGAATGGTTGAAAAGCGAGTCCAAACTCACTATTGCCACCTCCCCCACCCTCACTTCGTGTATTTTTATGGGAAAGAAATGGTGTTTGATTTTGTTGCACCCTTCATTTTCTCATGGCATTATAAATGGATTTGAGGAATGCCAACCATGTTTGAATTCAGAGTCAATGCAAGGAGCATCCAGATACCCACAGGCAGTTACACACTCAGGTATTCTGAATCACAACACTGCTTTGTCAATCTCTCCCCACACAAACTCTTTACTGTTTTACAATTCAGCTCAAATAATCTTGGTTTTGCCCTCAAGCACGAGTGTAGTTCAAAAACACTCAAGCTGGGGTTTGTGACCAAAATTTTTCTCCTTTTGTGTCTTCTCAGCCAGCAAAATACAAAGTCCAATTGTTCACTTTGAGCTGGAGAAAAGTATTATTAAGTAATGTAGTGTTCTTCATCATCCTATCAGAATTTCCTTGAACAGAATTTCAGCATAGTTTGATCGGAACCATTCAGGAGAATAAAAGTAAGGCAATAAACTATATAAAACCATACAAGTGTATAAAGTGTACTCTTGAGGGAGATGCTGGACATCCTGAAGAGTTGCTGCCATGCCCTCTGCTCGGTGTCTCAATACCCAACTGCCACCCATAACACCAACTCTTCTGATTAGTCATTTTTATGGCTCCCTGGAAAAATAAAACTGTCTTCTGTCATTTCAGGTCTTTCTGCCTTGTAGTTTGGCACACAGACAAAGACTAAAATAGGTAATTTTTATATATACAGAACACCATCATTTCTTTAACCCAGGGACCTTCACAGTTAAATTCAGATTCCGGCTCAAGAGGAAGTTTCTGAATCAAACCCAGAGCAGCTAAAGGGTGAACAAATGGAAAGTGTACAGCTAGAAGTTATGAATCATATTTCATAAAATTGGGTGCATCTGTTTCCTGAGTTACTTCTCTGAAGTTTTCTCTTCTCTTACAGGCAAGTTTAATTCTTCTGCAACCCCAAAAAGACAGTAATTAAAAGCAGTAAGAAAGGCATGTGCTTGGCAACACACCTTTACAGGCAAAAGGCATTTGGAAAATATTCACCTTCACCTCTAAAACTCGTTGCTGGCACGCTGGGATTCCCAGCTTGTGCTGGGAGAAAGCAAGAGTGCCCCTTTCTGATGAGGTGTCCAGCTTCTTATCCCACCCTCTTATGGAAAACACGGATCTGGAGAGAGAGAGGGAGCAAGCAGCACATGGAGCCTCAGCATCAGGCAAAGCTGGAGGAAGGGCTCAACCTAAATTTAGTTATTTCAGGGATGACTCAGGGAAGTGAAGAACATTTTGTGACTTCACAAAATGAAATTCGTCTCCCAGCCATAAAAGGTATATCTAAGGCAGGTGTCACAGAGAGCATCCCTTGCCAAGGAGGAGAAGATTTAGTTTAGGCCATATGAGAATACAAAAAAAAACCCTAAAAAACCCACCAAACCAAACCTTAAAGCAGTCTGTTTTCATCCAAGGTGTTTCTAAATACCTGACCAGCTCTCACTTGGCAGCATTTCTTGACATATAAAGATATTTACAGGAGTCACAAATAATTTATGGCTGCAAGTACCAAAAACTCACTGATGTTAAGTGTTCACCTACCCTACAGACTGTAAATGTTTACAAAAACTGGAAAGAAGACATCTGCTAAGCCTACCAGCGTGGTAGTGTAAAAATTTACACTAACTAGGATTTTTTGTTGTGGTTTTTAGTATGATCTTTGCAGGGATGATTTGTGTTCTTATTTGAGAATCAGGATTAAATATGTATTTCATGAGATAAGGTCTACTACAGAAGGAAATCTAGCTAACCACTGGAAAAGGATGTAGGTAATAACCTAGCACATCCATCTGCTCTTTCCCTTGACACCTCTTGGAATCAGAATGGCAAAGGAGGTGAGTAACTGCTGCATCCTCATCTTTGTAACTCTTCTGGAGCATAAGATATAGTTACACTGCAAGTGAACTCTTATGGCATCATATAGGCTCAAAATGAACAGTAATCTATTTTTACTTAGGAGAAAACAGACTGTGTATCTCATCTGTTCAGCTATATTTTATGCCCAGCTGCTTTTTATGTCCTTGTTTCAGATAAAAAGATACTGGAATCTTTCAAGTGCCTCAGAGAGCCCATTCTGTCCACCCTCCTGAAAAGAAGGCTCTCAAAAGCTGTGCACTGACAGGCTGACCTGCGGGGAGGAGGACACTGCAGCTCTCAGGTCTGAGCAGTAGCTCCACACTGGCATCTCTCTGGAAAAATAAAATGGAGTTATATCCATAGCTCATGCCTACAGGTCTTCAAACATATGACAAAAGGTTAATTAAAAACAAGCATAAAAGAAGATAAGCTGGGCCAAAAAGCACATCCTGGTTTGAGTATCACTCTGACCCCAAAAAAGATGGGATAACAGCACCTTAGAAGGACACCTGCAGCAACCAGGACAGCAGGAAGCGAACGCTGGGCGTTGACACAGGTTTATAAAGGATGGCACAGACCTCAGAGGGTGCAGGTTGCCACCTTCTCAGTATTCTCAATATTTCCCTTTAGTACCACAAAGCTTTTCAAACAGTTTCCAATGTCATGCAGGATGCAGCACCAAAAGGCTCTTCCTATTATTAGTCTGTATTTTCAAATCAAATGTACAAGAAGGGATTTTAAAAATCCATTCAGATGCTAAATAAGCAGCCATGCTTTGAGAAGTTGAGGTTCCAGTCAACAATGAAGTAAACAGATTTTGGGCTTCCAGCTCCTGTTCTCAGTTGAAGTTTGTTTACAAACTTTAAATCTTTGTTTACATGTCTAAGCAGGAGCTAAAAATTACCCAGTCTCCAGTTATCCAAATATCCACTTCAAGGCCCAGCTCTAGCTGCCTGCTCATATACAGCACATGACTCAACATTAATCTCCTTTTTTTCACCCTTCCCAGTTTCTGCCTTCTCTTCCACAACACCGAATCAGCAGCAATTGAGAACTGGCAATATTTTCCACATAAGAACACCTCCGTAATAAACACTATTTGGCCCTGACACTGGGAGCTGGGATGTGCCAGCTAGAGCAGAGACGTGGATGTGCTGTGCCACACAGTGTTGTGATAACATGCACAGGCCTCTGAAACAGTTAACATTTAACTGAGTATTCTTTCAGATCCGCATTAGAAAGGAGATGCTCTTATTTTATCAGTTTTGGAGCTTTTTACAGGCAAATGTTTGCTCTAGGAACGCTCAAGCAAGGTCAAGCAGAGGTTCCAAGTGAACATGGGCAGAGTGGAGGAGGGCACGGGGTCAAAGTCACCAAAGCTCTGATCCTCCCATTCCTGCCTCGTTTGGGAATTTTCAATGTGCACACTAAGTGCAGACACGACCTCCACAGAGTGCTGCCTTACTCAAAGGCTCTCAAGCATGGTAAAATAAACAGGAAATAAAGATTTCGCACTGGGTTTCCTTTTCAATCCACACAGAAATTCACAGAGGTTGGGAAAGAACACTGGAGGAGCAGTAGAGTCTGAGGTGTCACTTCCAGCTGCAGAATTAAAAATGAGTCTTCAAAAATCTGTATCTTAAAAGCCACCTGCATTTTTTTTTCTTTTTTTTTTTTTTTTAAAGAAGGGAAGAGAACACTGACCAATTGCAGCAGGGACATTAACACAGCCAGGATGCACAGAACAGGGTGAATCACCAGGCTACCACTCAGGAACAAACCAAAGCTTAGTAACAATACTGACTATCAGGAGAAGAAAATAAAAGAAAAATTGTGCTTTGTATATTACTGAAAAAAATTTCAGCCATTTCAGTTTTTCATCAATGAAAGCTGTCTTATTTAAAAAAAAAAAAAAAAAAGAAATCAAGCATATAAAGATTCTCAGCACGTCCCACGTGTAAAAAGACTCAGTAATGCACTACATAATTTTCATTTAGGTCTAAAGTATCGGAACAGATGGGGTCCCAGTAGTCAAAAGTAAGCACGTTATGATTATTGGCAGCTATTAAACTTCTGCTAATAAATGACATTATGAAGTAATATGTTGTGCCTAACATTGCAAAAGTTTGTGATGATAGTTTACAAGGGAAAAATATTGAAAAATGTTAATGTGAGGAACAGCAAATAGGAACAGAATGATGTAACATTTAGGCAAAAGAAATTCCAAGTCTTTCTTGAAATTACAGTCATCATTTATTCTTGCTTTATACTTTGCATAAGCCAAAGGGTGCTTTTATAAATATCTCAGCCATTTTATACTGGAGTGCACCAAGTACCTTGATATTTTAAAAACAAACCAGTTATCAGCCAGACAAGCCCAAGCAGTAACTTGGCTTTCTGTCTGATTTACTTCCCCAGTCATTTGTTGTCTCCTTTATTCAATAGTAACTGCAGGTGTGTGGCTCACAAATAGGTTCAAGCTGACCATGCCAGGTGATTCAGCTCTGTTCATCTGGCCTTGGCCCTCACACTCAGGCACAGAGCTGGTTGGAAATAAGGAATTTGCTGAACCTGATTCAAGCTTTCTCGAACATTAGAGATTTTTCTTCCTTTCCTATAGCAATTTTCTCAGATAAATATTTGTGCTTTTTTTCTGAATAGCTGGGGGTCAGTGCTTATGGTTTACGTGTTCATACAATATTTTTGTTATTATTTTGGTTCTTAATCATTTAACGTGGAAGCTGGTTGGTTTTCAGTGTGAGTTTTGTAGATGCTTTGTGCTGTTCCGAAGAGCCTACCGTGGCATGAACAAAATCAGCCAAAGAGTGCACAGAGCATGGAGAACACATCACCTTTCCAGGTGGCAGCCCAGCTCTCTGTGCCCCTCTGTTTCCTCATGCCCAGGGGTGCCAGGGGCTGGCCATGTGTGTTATCCTCCAGGATCACCCCAGATCTGTTGGCCAGACCGAGCTCTGCCAGAACTCCCAGGACAGGAACAGGATGGGGTATTTCCCACCTTACACAATCAGATCCTCTGGGCTGCCTAAGAAGATGCAGCTGGGTTTTGATTTGAAGGGGAACCAGCCCCTTTCCCAGGTTCTGGCTGCTCCTGGCCAAGTACAAATGGAACTGCAAGCGGCAGAGCACAATTCCTGCAGGGAGTCTTTGGGAACTCAGAGGCACCAATTAGTGCTTGTGCAGGGCCTCCAAAATGCTTAGGCCAGGCTCACAATCAGCTGAGCATATTCCTGTGGTAAAATACTGCTCAGCAGAGTTTAGTAAAGCTGTTGTTGCTGCCAGTGCTCGTCAGCATGGGACTCATTTAATGACTGCTGGAGTCAATAGAAATGCAGGCCAAGGGCAAGGGACCTTGACTTCATTAAGACTCCCAGTCAATCTTAAAGGATACTCCAAAGGTTCTTCTGCAGCCTCTCAGAGCCTCTGTTCAAACAGGTATTTAGTCACTAAATCAGGCTGTCAGCTGGAGACCCTTTGGAACAAGCCCTCCTTTCCCAAACAAATGATACAGCAATTTCTTAAAGGCAATTCACTGCTGCTTTTAGCTCCTGCTACAAGAAGACAAGGCATGAGCAAAATTAGTTAATTGAAATAATAGAAGGTCGATGTAATTTTGCAATATTTCTCTTTCTATGGAAAACACCTTGTAAAAAATTCTATCCCATATCTTCCTTTTCCTTCCCACTTACCGATGACAATGATAAATAATCCGGAAATATAATAACTGCAAACAGCATGATGAGTGATCCCAGACCCATTTCAGAGTCTGGTGCAATCCAAACCATGCTGCATCAAATAGGGTCTTCTAGAAATTATGGAATAAGTCCCAGAAACTCTAGATAATAGTTGAAATTCTGTTTGCAGTGGCACTAGATTATTTTACTCTGCGTCATGAACTAAACAAGAACACACACCAAAAAAATATAAGCAACAAATCTAATTTAAGGAACAACTGATTTTTTTTTATTGTTCGTTATACAAAGGAAAGCAACACAATAAAGACATTTGTCCTTAATTAAGCATTTTACTCCTGTGCTATCCATAATCCTGGAAAATGTCACTGTCAGACACACAAGGCACTTCAAGGAGCAGAGGAGGAAGGTGGCTGATGAGGTTTAATGATCAATATATTGAAGATGAAGTAAATCCTTCCCATGAAGACAAATGGAAAGCAAGGGAACAAATGGAAATATTGTGGTCTAAGACTGGAAATCCAAAAGTGAGCCCAAGAAGTATCAGACAATCTTACAGGAATAAGGAATTAATTCCCAAACCATCCATAGACCGAATCAGGACCTGATTTACATCTATGCTAAACCCACTGTTTTCTCTAGCATGGTACAGGATTAACTTCAGACTGCATTTTTCCTGGTAAGATATTTCTTGGCATTGTGTGAGCACAGATAATACTCTTTATATGTCCTTAATATATAAAATACCCTTCTCCTCAGTCTACATGCCCACTTATAAATTTGATCTCTTTTATGTTCCTCACGAAAGGCTGCCTCTTCCCAGGGCAGCCCAGCTGAGCTCCAGCTTACAAGTGTATTTATTGAAAGGAGTACAGCAATAACAACTGTTCTTTTGTCTCTGTGAGAAAAGGCTGCCTAGAGCCAATTATCGTTTATCACTCCAGATACACATTTTATGATCTTTGAGCTAAACCAGAAAATAGTATAAGAAGAAGGAGCCAATTTAATATCTTCAAGTTCAATCACATCAGAAAGGATCCCTTACTTGCATTGTATGTTGTTCAGTGTAATTGTCAGATTTTATTAATTTTGCATGCTAAGCTGGAAACATTAGGCACAGGTTTCTTCTTGGAAGAGCAGCAAAGCTAAAAACAGCACAAGCACCAGAGGAAACTGTGTTTATAATTGCTCTGTTTCCTAGTTGGACTTTGTCAGCTCGACTTGGGTGGCAGCATGACACGGAGAGAAAAAGCTCGCTTTGATTTGGAAAAGGTTGTTTGCAGGTGTCAAAACAAAGTCTACCAGGAAACCAAGGGAAAAATTAAATGCTGTGAGCCATTATTGCAGGTGTGCTCCAGTGAAAATTATCATCCTCTTGTTTTTGCCTCAGTAAATATATTGTGCAGTCGAGGCCAAACGTAGCTTGGAAGGAATTTAAAATGCTGTAAGCTTACAGTGAAGCTCAGATTTAAATTTCTTGGTCAAAAACACATATTAGAAATTATTCATCCTACTCACTGAAGACAGGAATACAATGCGGGCTGATAATGAGCAGGCACCGAAGGACAAACATGCAAGAAGAGGCATTTCTGACACTGCATGGGTGCAGCCCCCAGCATTTACAGTTTGTGTGCCCAGGAGGGCACAGCACTGATGCCATGTGGGGGGGTACAGCCAGGGCTGCACCTGCCCCGTGGCAACAACCACCAGGCTCAGCCCCTGCCAGGACCCCAGAGCCACGGAG
Source organism: Dicrurus megarhynchus (assembly GCA_013399195.1). Taxonomy (NCBI): domain Eukaryota; kingdom Metazoa; phylum Chordata; class Aves; order Passeriformes; family Dicruridae; genus Dicrurus; species Dicrurus megarhynchus. The sequence continues at coordinate 984,626 of VXAD01008736.1, forward strand.
CAGCCCCCAGCTCCATGGAGAGCTCTCTCCACTGCCAGTGAGCTCTGGCCCTGGCTCTGGGACAGAAGGACTGGGGCGCTGCTTTGGCTCAGGACCCACGGGGACTGGACCATGGAAAGCAGCTGCTCCCAGCGCTTTTCAGGGCATTGGCTGGAAAAGGAACTGCTCCTACCATCCCACAGCCAGGCTTTGGATTAGGACAGGCGCTGCCGGTCCATGAGAGTGCACTCTTGTATTTACACATTTGACAGCAACACAGATTTTATCTGGGGAAAAATAAAGAGCTCCCGAAGCTCTTCAAGGTGTGTAATCCAGCCTGAGGCAGCATCCCCTGCCCCATCCTGGAAGGATTAACAACTGGGATATGGAGTGTTTTGTGCAATCACATTCATATTGGTACCAAAATTATGGAATGGTGAATGATGAGACACCCTCCCTTCTCCCTCAGAGCCTGACTTTTTGGTAAATATCCCCATCCAGCAGAGCTTTGGAGTCACCAGAGGAGGCAGGTGAAGTCCTAACGATCGAGGTGACAAGAAGTTCTTAAAGAAAGTAAGATAATACCAGCAGTCAACTGGATACTGGTTTAAGCAGTTTGGGGGAAATAAAACCAATCCAACAACCACTGGAATTATCTTTAGAGAACAATATAACCAGAAATGAGGAGAAACAGCGAAGAAGGATCAAAGCACATGGCATGAGCACCCTCAGCAGGACCAAGTGTGGGTGTCAATGTTCCTGCAGCAGAGACATCCTGGAAATGGGGCCCTCAACAGAACAGAGATTCATTCCTCCCGTGCTGCTGGAAGCTATTCATTCTCAAGGAAAATCTGGAAGCATCCATGATTTTAATGAGAGGTGCCCAAGTCCTTCACAATGTCTTGGCTCCAACAGGTGCCTGTGGAATCTGGAGGAAAAGGTGAACTCTACCAAACAAGGCTGACTGAGAAAAATTCCTTCACACAAGGCCAATTAAAAAGCAAAAAACCTGAGCCTGTTTACTCTACACCGCTGGAAAGGAAAGGGAACATGCTGGAAGGAGCTGAAGGTGCCAAGGAAATATTGTGAATGAGTTTCCAGCTTCCAGTGTGTGTCTGTAACCCCGAGTCAATCAGGGCAATATGTGTGCTCTCACAAACAGAAATTTTGCTTCCTCTGCAGTGTTATGCTTTGTTTTTACACATTTGTAAGAAGTGGTCCAAATGTCATGTCATAAAAGAGAGACAACTCTTGGTTCTTAATTAAAATTAAGAACAGTTTATTAAAGGAAAAACAAATTGGAAAAACCAAGAGCAATTAAAAAAATTAGCGAATAAAAAAAAAAATCAAAGACTGGCTCTGCAGTGATCAGAGACCTTGGAAACCGACCCGGCTAAATGACCCAGGGCAGAGAGCTGTGACGCTGGGGTGGCTTCAGCTAGTCTGAAGGCAGTAAAATTAAAATGTCTCTAAACAGAGGTAGAGGCCCAAGGTCCCAGCGTCGGGCTCCACCAACACCAGTCCTCACTGAAATTCCAGGTTTCCATGGAGCCCCGTTGTAGGGTAAGGGACAGGAACTAAAAACAGCTTACTGCCTTTCAGCCAAACCCAGAACTTTGTGGAAAACTTACAAGAGTTTAACACTTATTAAAAACATCAAATGCACTTACAAATATTATCTATAAACTTGAAAAGCCCTAAAGAACAGGGTGATAACTTGGAACATACAGAAGGAACAAAACATTACAAGATTTAACAACTCTAATGGTAAAAGAGGGGAATGAAACTTGTGGATTTTCTAAGGACAGGGATTTTAACAAGGGACAATGCAAACACTTTATAATTAATTAATTATGATAATAACCTAATAACTTGATAACTTATAACCTGGTCATTGGGCAATCCGATTATGCAAAGGCCAATCACTTGATTTCATATATAACATGTCATAATATTAAAACCTGTTAATTTAATTCTTTCCCTGGCGGAAGGTTGGCTGTGCCACAGTTAGAACATGTTTTGCCTCAGCAAAGCTCAGGAATCACAAGGATTTTATGCTGAGTTGGCTTCCACGACATCTGACTGTGGAGTAGAATTAAAACACACACACAGGCTTCTGTGCACGAAAACCAGGAGAAAGATATACTGAACACACTGTGCAGTCCTTCCGACAAATATTAAACACAGGTACACTGCAGTGAAATGGAGCAGGGGAGCTGAGCGCACAGGTTCAGAGCTGAATTAAGTTCTAAGTTAGGGCTGTCTTTCTGTGTTTGCTTAGCTCAAGGTATTTAATTCAGCACAGCACACAGTGACTCTCCAGAGGTATTCATAACAGCAAATTACTTGAGTTGTCTATAATGCTGGAACTGCAGGAGTTGATATGTCACAGGCGTCCCCAAACACTGTTCCATAAAGTACACAAGGACTGGAAACCCAGTGCCACACTCCTGGCCTGTGCCACAGCCCCTGTGCTGGCCCAGTTCCATCAGCCTAAACTAACAGCTTTAATTCAAAGAACATTTTGTAACCTTATTCATAATAAGAAAAGAAAATGGAAAAATGGAAAAAGAAAAGGAAAAGGAAAAGGAAAAGGAAAAGGAAAAGGAAAAGGAAAAGGAAAAGGAAAAGGAAAAGGAAAAGGAAAAGGAAAAGGAAAAGGAAAAGGAAAAGGAAAAGGAAAAGGAAAAGGAAAAGGAAAAGGAAAAGGAAAAGGAAAAGGAAAAGGAAAAGGAAAAGGAAAAGGAAAAGGAAAAGGAAAAGGAAAAGGAAAAGGAAAAGGAAAAGGAAAAGGAAAAGGAAAAGGAAAAGGAAAAGGAAACTTTATTTTTGCAACACATCCTTTTCTCTAACCAGAAGGAAAATCAGAGGAATCAAAGCACATTAAACAGGGTCATGCTTTTCTGACCCAGAAAACCCAGGCATATACATTACCTGAACCAATGCAAAACCCTACCACAGCACCATAAAGGCACAGGGTAATTTCTGCATATTTTGACTAAAAATTTTACCTACTTTTGATAGAGCAAAAGTCCAAGTAATCTTCATTATAGCCAGGGATATTTACTTCAAAACATTTTAAATACATTTTTAAATAAATTTTTAAATACATTTTAAATACATTTTAAAACATTTTTAAATACATTATTTCCTCATATTAGCTGGCAGTTTTACATCTTATTTCCTATATATCCAGTAGTTATTAGGAATGCTGCTAAAGGTTCCCTGCTTTCCTAACAGAGTAATCATTTATCTGTTGGTGAGTGGTCTTTAATTCCTACCTTAGAAAACCTCTAAAACTGTTAATATTTTACCTGGAAGCTCCTATGGTACCACCTCAATGAGGCATTAGGGTGGCCAGCATCACCACCACCATTTATTATTGATGTTATCATACCAATAATCTCAGAAAACATAATATTTCTCAGATTACACTGATATTCTGTCACTTCACTATTAAAACCTTTTTTTTTTCTGTGGCACCTGGATCAGAAACATTCATTGTGCCCCCCTATGGAGAGACCCAGAGGTGCCATTTGCCCAGAAAGGCTTTCCTGCCCTGGGAACAGCTTTTTGTCATGCAGCACAGCAGAGAAAATGATCTATGACCATCAAACCCCAGCTACGACAAGTGGACAACCTGTGGCATATTAAAAAGTGTAGTTGAAATAGCTTTAAAATTTATAGCTTAATTATAAAAACACAATTTAAACCTCACGTGAGGGAAGCAGAGGCAGGCCCTTGGAAGGTGCTTTCAGTTCAGCAAAATTTACTGCAAGATTGGAGGAATAAGCTATAAAGAAAGTCCAGTAGTTCCTTGAGGTCTACATTTATGTCCACTACCTTTATATATATTTTTATTCCTGGCAAGTGCCATGAAGCTGTAGCAGCTGTCTCCAGCTCCTCAGCACGGGGCAGGCACTGCTGTACTGCCTTTAACTGGGGTTCACTCGTCCCCCAGTCACACTCCGGAGCCATGGTCATGCCATGACCCACATTTAGTAGACTCAGACTTAAAAAAAAGCTTAACCCTAATGCTTTAGGGATTTTTACCAAATTCTCCATTAAAAACTACCCCAAAAAAATCAGCATTTACGGTGCATTTGTGCAACTGCACAGTGTAAGCACGAGAGCAGCCGGCATCACCCTGCAAGACCTCCCTCCCAGGGCAGCCTTTGCTGTCACCAGAAAACAGTTCTGAAAATAGACCAGGCCTTGAGTTTTGGGCCCTGCCAGCACATTCCTGCCTTCCCACACTGCTCAGGCACACGAACAACTGCATAAAACGGTGGATTCCAAAAGGCCTCACCAACGGAAAGCATTAGAAGTGAAATATCAATAACATTTCCTAAAAAGCAATTGAGTGCCTTGGTTTATGGAGTAGAACCTGGTCATTAGTTAGATAATCCTCTCTTCACTGAGCGTGGGACTTTATGGAAGTGTAGATGAAATCCAAGATAATCTTTGTTGTTTTGGTTCTGAGGCTTCCTCAGAAGCATTTCAGGACAGCAGCATTTTGGTGGAACTGCTTAGAACCCCTTGAAAGGGGCTGAGCAGTAAATACCATGGGGAGATGCAGGAACTAAGGCAGGTGAGCTGGCAGCCAAGGGCTGTACAGAGGGCTAAACATTGATTGCAGGGAAGAAGAAAAGAGTAAAAAGCTCCTTATTGTGTTATCTGGTTGTTGCTTTTTTGTTAAGTTTTTATTTGGTTGCAATTTCAAAAATATAATTAACAGTCCCCAGGCAAAACTGAAGAGGTGGAATACTAATGGAAATTTTAATCTTCAGCATAAGAAATCAAAAACATTTGAATAGCCTACGTACACACACATCCATTATTTAACACTTGAGACCAATTCAAATGGAATATTTTCTTACCACCCAGGTCTCCATTGCTTTCCACCTTTAAATCTTTTTAGCAATTCCATTTCTGTGCCCACCTGTCCCTGTGAGAGACATTATATTGATAAGTGTCATGTTTGGAGAGGTAAGAATAGTAATCTAAAAACTCTGGGGTTGGTCTGTGATAAGTATTGGGCAAGTGGGATACTTCTGTCCTCAACTTATTTATTTAGGTTATGGCACTTACAAGCAAAGTGAAATAATCCTGGAATCCTCACACAGAAGCTCCTGCTGCCTCAGAGAGCTATTTCACTTGGCCTCTTTATTTCTTTCCAAGGACTGCTCCAAGATCACTAAAACACCTCAGTGTTTTCAGGCTGTGTTTGGTCTTGACTGGGACAGATATTTTGCAAAACCAGTGTTAAGTATTCTGTGATTTGATGATTCTCTGACTGAACCAGTGAGTCAGAGAAGGATTAATTCATGGTACTGTCCCTCAGTAGACTCCTGTCACAGGTTTGATTTTGGAAGATACCCTGATATTACACAACAGTTCATGTATAAGGGAGCTCTCCTGTTTAACTCTCACAGCTCATGATGTGATTTGGTCCAAGCTATGTTTGTGAATATATACACATACATTTGTATATACACTTCATCTATAAGCCAGAGACATTTAACTGATTGTCCAACAGAAAACTCATCAATTCCAGCTCCATGGAGAGCTGAGAAAGTGCCACTGACCATTTATCCTTTAATTCAGGTTTAAGAGAAGTGTCAGGGCTGACACTGACACCCATCATAGCGGTGAGGGTAGGAGAGGCAGAGAAGATTAAAAAAAAAAAAAACAAGGAAAAATGAAACAGGAAAAATGAAGAAGGATAAAAATAGAATAAAGAAAAGAAATGGGAAGTATAACAACTTCACTGCAGGTGTGAATTGCTGTTCCTTGGTGTTACATCTCAGTAAACAGAATAAATGCTTGGTGGTGTGTGACTGCTTTCCAATCAGTGAGAGCAACGTGCTGTGACTGGTAATGGATCATCCCTCAGCCTTCCTTTCCATGGGGGAAAAAACAATGACAGTGATTATGGCAGTGCTGGACTGGGAACAGGATGGCTGGTCCACGACTGAGTCAGGAAACTCTGTAATCTCATGAGTTAAAATCATCATTACAGTTTGAGCTGGGTTTCACAAGCAGGTTGATGTGTTTGTAAAGAATACTCCAGCCATTAATTAACCTTTCCCATCCCCTTCCAAGGAGAAGCTCTGCCCTCAGCATCCCCCACAGCCTCACTCGGGTTGTCATTTCTGCCTTAATGAAATCTTTCAGCAGAAGAAATGTGTTCCCTGACAAAGACATGCTAGAGAACCACAGTTAATGGTGTCTGCAGGTGCTCTGTACTCTCAGTGCACAATTCTGAAAAAAAATAGATGAAACTTGCACAAGCACTGACATGCTCAAAAAAGCATAATATGCACTAACAGTATCAACCACCAGCTGCGATAACAAAGATATTGCAGAGGCCTTGATTGCACAGTCCCTGTCCACCACAGACGGGTTTTGCTGCCAGTATTTTTTATTTCTGGTAGTGGCAAATTTACATTTCCTAGTGGAAGGCCACTTCTTTTACTATGGAGAGCTGCCTCATTGCCTACAATGGTTAATGCCAGCTCAGGGTGCCAACAGGTGACAGGAATTCAGAAAAAGAAAATCAGTTTGTCTCTTTGATTCCTGCAGGATTCAGACACTCGAACAGGGATCAAAGGAGGCAGATGTAAGTTTTGCCTGAATATTAAACAGTTTATGAGCTGTGCCATCACTCGCCGTCTCTGCCCTGCTCACAAAGTCCTCACCCCATTTTTAAACTACTGAAGGCAGCAGTTTAATTTCTTCTCCTACAGAAAGAAATTCCAGTTACTGCAGAGCTGAGTGATATTGAATCAATGTCAAGTGCTCAAGTTCTTTCTCATACATCAGCGTGACAATTGAAAGAAATGGAAATTTCCTTCTTGTGATCTCACCAAATCCTGATCTTGTTTGAGGGCTGCAAGAGACAATTTTGTGATTTTAGTGTTGACTTTTAAATCTTTCCCAGAGACAACAGAGCAGCGCCGTTGCCCTAATCCTACAGAAACCTTGGCAGTCAGTGATCTGCTGGGGCATCAGGGTGCCCTCACCTGATGACCAATATTGTCCTGCTCTCCTTTTGTGCCTGCCTGTTTTGTTTCTCTGCATCTGCGAGTCAGACACAGAATATATGGGAGAGCAAATGCTATTTTTCCATCATGGCAAGTTACTGCCTCAGGTTGCCACCTTAGAGAGCAAAATTGGATGTAAATAATGTCACTTAATGTACCAAATAACATTTATATGCAGTAAAACCCTCCCTTCAGATACTAACTGCCTACTCTCTTTTATAGACTAACACTCTGCAATTAAGGCACTGAACATCTGGGCTTCCAATCGCTCAGTAATAATTTAAATCAAAGAGAAGATCCCCTGAATGCCTCTGTGGGTCAGAGTGGGGAAGAGAAGCCCAAAGCAAAATATCTGTGGCACATACAGAAGGGCACACTCTGGAGGCAGCTGATGCCTCTTATTCAAAATTTACTAATGCAGGGGAGGAAGCTGAGCATCCTGATGATTTATGTGGATAAATAACTTGGTGTGATGCAAAGGTTTGCACATCTTTATTACAATAAAACAGCACCTGGTGCCCTTTTGTTGCCATCTGCATGTTCAGAATAATTTGGTCAGCGTTATTGGCTTGGAAGATAGCCAGGGAGTCAAATTATTCACTGGATGGGGGCTGTGAAGGCAGGAATTGCAGCAGGGCTTTGAAGTCTGCTGACAACAAAACTTTCCACGTGTGGCCCCAGCTGCCAGCTCACAGGGAAGGGAAGGGAAGGTGCGNCATTTATCTGGGGAGCTGCCTTAAAACTGCTCCTTGATGTACCTCTCCTACCCAGGCTTCCCACAGAAGAAAGAGGATGCTGCAGTCATCACTTGTCTCTTACAACTCCATCCTCTGTTGGTAACACATTTGCCCCAAAAAGTTCTGCATGTCCACACTTCAGATTCTGGGTCATTTCATGAAGAAATAAATAAAATATACTAATTAAAGCAATATTTTTTCCCGAAGTTTTGCTCCACTTCTGTTCACAGACCTTTACTGTGAAGAGCTGTTTGAAAGGAGGATAAAGAAATAGCAGCAGATTGAGTGGAGGACAAGCACTACTCCAAATGCCCATGGAAAGTTCTCCAACATTTTTATGCTGGGAGCAAGCTGGGTGGAACTGAGGGAATCAATTTCGCAACAAGGAGATGCTCATAATAAACAATTTTTGTTCAAGAATTGTGAAAGACAAACTTCTGTCTTATAAATGCATTTCAGTCACTTGTTTTTTCAGGCACTGGTGGTAATCTAATATGGAGGCTCTTTAGCACCTGGAATTCCACCTGTATGGACAGGACAGATGGAATTCAGGCATTTCTGTTCCTCCCCAGCTGTCAGAAGCTGTGAGCATTCAGAGACACCACCTCAGAAAGCACCATCCATGGGTGGTGGGACCGTTCTGCCCCTCTCCCTTGTGATTGCTGTTCTATGGAATGCATCTTTCAGCAGTTTACAGGATTTTAATCAAGGGCTAAATGGTGGCAAGAGTCCATGAAATGTTAAAACCAAAATATTTCATTGGATTTAAAAATATTTGATCCATTAGATGGAGGAAAAATCAGGAAATGCACAGAGCTAGTGCATCCAGTCTGGGATCTTTTTTTTCCCTACAAATATGTTAAGCAGCTGCAGAACAACTCTGACCCTCTCCCAATCCAGTGCGAGTTAGACATTTATAGACATTACAGGATCTGTAAAAGTGACTTACCTTTTCTTTCCTAAACACTATTTTTCACAAATTACTGCTCCATCTGCTTCAAAACGCATTGACCTGAAACACAGAGTACAAGTCAGGAGCCCAGAAGCAATGTTTCATATTCATATGAAAAACAGTGGAGTGAGGCTATTTTGGAACATAGAAAACCAAAAATCATAATTTGGGTTTCCTTCCAGTGCTCTCCTAGCAATCACTTCATAATAAGAGGGGCATTTTTATATTCCAAACCTAGTTCTGTAGTTCAAAACTTAGTGCTGCCTTATCCCCTGAAGTATTTGAACATAAAAGAGATCTAATATGAATATTAGCCTCCGTGAATAAAGTATAAACAGCTTTAGATTTTTTTAAAATTGCTGAAAATCCTATTGAAAAGGAAAGAATATTTAAGCATCTGTCTCTTATAATGCAATGTAATTCTAGAAATTTGGGGGAATCAGAAATAAGCTTCTGGTGAATGTTTCCCATAAATTCCCTTTATTAATGCAAAAGGTTATTTACAGCAAATGTAAATAGAAACAGAAGAAGACATAACAACGGAATTCTTGGATATCCTGGGGATAGTTTGCTTACACTGAATTATTTTAATGCTCCAACAGGAAGCAAGAAAGGAAGGAAGAAAAAGAGAAATGCTTCTTTATTATGAAAGCATGGCTCCACTGCCCAGACGGAGGATGTAACTGAGCAAAGCCACAGACAGCATCAGTGTGAGTGGGCTTATTTATTCCAGCTGAGGATTGGGACAATAAATAATGCATGGAAAAGGCTTGGATACTAGTGGAGTATTCAAATTTCATTGAATTTTTTTCTTTAGATTTGTAAAAAATACAGAGTGGAAACAAAAGGAGCTCAGTCTTTGTTGCCATCATGTTCTGCACAGGAAACTTGTCTCTCTTCCAGCAGCTCCACAGGAATTACATGGAAAGATGCTCAAATCTCTGGTTGTCCTTGTTGGTTTCCATGAGCACAGACAATGTTGGAGAAATTTTCCAAAGATGGCGTTAAATTTCCTTTTTTTATTGTTTTGTTTTCCTTTCTGAAATGAGGGGCAGTCTCAGGCAGTGCTCCCCTTCCAGCCCAGCTAAATCCCACTGCCATCCCCAGTCTGTGCAGGTTTCCAGCACTGCTCTCATCCTGCCCTGCACAGAGCCACAAGTGCTTGAAAATCAAATTCTCTGACCCAGATTCAGGTAAATTAACAAACTGGAATTCCCAAAACACCAAAGCACATGGCTTAGACAACCCCAGTCTCTAAACAATCATTAAACCCCAAGGTGAAATAGATGCACCAAGGGAGGATTCTCAAAGGGAAGCAGGTTCAGAATTGCTCAGGAAACCCTGCCAGATGCACCAGTCACATTCAGTGGTTGTACCCTGGCCATTCAGGTGCAGCACACGGCCCAGGTGGGTTCACTTGGGGTCAAGTGGAATGTCTGGACTCAAGCTTTAGATTAGTGAAAAACTGTGTGAGATCTACATCAAAAATGGAAAGGATGAATTTATAAATATGTCTCAAAATCCCCCGTATTAATTTGTCACATAGCAATTTTTGTGTCATAGATATTCTTCAAGGTGTTTTCTTTGTTAGCCATGTACTGTTTATCTCAAGATAACCTTTGGAAAATCAAAATGGTTTTATATTTTCATATGAACAACAGTGAAATTTGCTGCTATTTTTCCTCCTGTGGTCGCTGACACCCGAAGGTTAACGTCACCAAATTTTGTCACTCCGTTTATTGACAGGTCTGGCATGACAGAATTAAAAGCTTGGATGATTCACTGATGTTTAACATTATCAGAAGCAGCCCTGTGTAATAGGAGGGAGCACTTTTTATTCCCATTACCATGACCATGACAGCTGCCTGTAGGATGCAGCTGAAGGGAGAATATGAATGAAGACTTTCAAATATATTTTTATATGAAAAAGTGTTTGTGTCTTGAAAGCATAAGGTACGTCAAATGACACAGGAAGTGACGTCTACAGATTTTTAGCTTTTTATATATTTTTCATATATTTGGAACTTTGTAGACTGTGAATACATGGTCGTAACTTCTAGTACTTTTCCTGCCCTCTGCCACATTTTAACAAACCCTTACTAATACATTCTTGAAATTCTGTTTGGTCTTGCTTTCAGTCTAGCAAGGATGCTTTGTTTTGCACCATACATCATAGACACAATCAAGTGTAGGGCTAAAGGGTGGGGGGAGGGGGCTCCAATGGCGCAGAACCCAGGGGGAAATTACCTAACCAACTGCTCTTCTAACTGGACAATGTTTCATAGATAATCTAATCAACCAACCTTCTAAAAATGCAGAAATACTGTATCACATGTGCACATCGCCATATCGTGCACCATGAAGGCTTTCAGCTAAAGACTTGCTTTTATATTATTATTTTAACACTCTTTGGAAAGCTTTTGTGTTTTATTCCAGGCAACAGAAGCGCTTCTCAAACCTCACTGTAGCTAATGCTGGCTTCCACCTGGCTCTAAAAACCAAACTGACATTTTCAGACCAAATTGCACCGATATTCTGAGCGCTGCTATCAGTGGGGTCTCTGGCTTCCACAAGACTTGATGAGGGGGGTTTTGGTAGAACAGGCCCTGGAATCATCAGAGAGTGATTTGCTCCAGAAGTAAAGATAAATATTAACGCAATACTCAGCAGCACAGCTTTACCTGTGGGAGGGGAAGATGCAGATGTGTTCCCAGCATCCAAATCCATCAGCACCCAGCACCCACCCCCGAACAGCAGCACCACCGTGGGGTTTGCCACTTGCAGCTGATAATACAGTTAATAAACACATGACTTACATCAGAGAACAATGAATCTCTGGTGCCGTGCTAATTAAAAAGCCAGTATTACATTACTTCCTCAAGGGCTCATTTTATAATTTTTAGGATTATAGCACATTGATTAATTTATACAAGTTTTTAATCCCCTTGTATTTAATGACGTCTAGGAACTTGGGAACATGTGCATAATTCGGATTTGTATAATTTTATTACATGGGAGAGAAGTTAAACTGGTCGTGTGCTACTTCATGTAGAAAAGTGTCTGAGCTCACCAGTTCAACCATCATCCTATTAACCATTTGCAACAAAAACATTTGAGCCTAAATTAATTCTGGGGTTATTAGATTATTTTTCAGCTTGCTAAGGACTCCAACAAGCATCGCTTGTCTTATGTGCTTGTCAACTGCCTTTTAATTAGCTGCTGTGGAACAACTGAGCACAGTGGGAAGCTAATATCTGCTCAAGTTATCTTCCATAGCGTTTAGAGTGCCTCAGAAACGACGCTGTCATTACCCTGTACAGCCTGAGTTCCCCATTCTGGGAGTTAAAAATGCCCGGCTGCAAGGAGAGCTTCAAAAATGCATGGCAAATAAACACTACAGCAAAATAAATTGTTGAAAACAAAATAGCCTACAAAGATAAAATGCTGAATTGTATTTTAGGGGTGTCTGGTTTATTTTTACAGCCTCAAAAATGCAGCTCAGTCACTTACTAGACCCACCCACAAATCATAGGCTTAAAACCAAAAGAATTTTCTTTTAAGTCTTCTGCACATAATGTAAATATCTCAAAAGCTATGGTTTCAGGAAATATAATCCTGAGTCTAAACCCCAGCCTTCTTATACTTCACAGGGGGAACCAAACCAAACAAACAAACACACCCAAAAGGAAACACAGGTACTGAATTTTGAAGTTGTGCTTAATCAGACCTTAATCCCCTGTCAGGGACAGAGCCAGGTCTGGGCATTAATCAAAAGAAACAGAACATTTCTGGATGCTCAGAGCTTGTTTCCTGGTCAAGTGATGGCTAAAGAGAAACACCCCTGAACCCCCAGCTCTCTGCACAGTGTAGATTCAAAGGAAGGAGATGGATTATTCAGAGCACTGAAGATTGTTACAGAGGTGGGGGCACAGTTCTATTGAACAGCACTGCCAGAGTCTGTAGCCTTTTCCCTTGGGATGCTCCAAGTTCTGAGACCAAAAAAAACCCAGGAAAAAAAAGAGTAAACCTGCACAGTCACAAGTACAAGCTGAGCCTGACCAGTGAATCTGCTTAAAGACAAGATTTAGGAGCAATCCCCTAATGACATACTGCACAAAATATCTCCTTTCTTTTTTTGTCATCTGTTGGTTTTACAGACCAGCCTTTTCAATTTTCTCTTTTCTCTTTAATTTGGATTTACTAGATTAAGATGATAATAGGGAATTTTAAAAAATGACACGTGCATGTTGGTTAAGTAACAATTAGAATTGATAAGCACATTGGTCTGTACCCTGAGAGCTTGGGGCTGGCATTCTGCATCACATTACTTTTCTTTGGCAGCACTCAAGCCTCCCCTCACAGGGCTGTGACCACCTGAACACGGCATTGCCCAGGTGGCTATTGGCAAAGACATTTGCTGGTGCATTTCTGTTTTCCAGCAAGGGGGGCAGCAGGATATCAACCTCTGCTCACCCCTGCACAGACCCAGCTCCACAGCGCTGTTACTCAGGAGAGCACCTGCAGTGAGACAGGAACAGCTCCCGTGCTGGTAAAGGTGGGAACGTGTCACTACTGCCTGATAGAAGCTGTTCCAAAATCTAATAATTAATTTGAGTTAACAGACTATTTAAAGACAATTCTTTTTTCTTTTTTCCTATTTTAGAAAGATCTAACACTGACAGCAATACTAAAAATTAGACTTCGGTGCTAAAAAGTACTCAGCCATAAAATATTTATCACCTCTTCCAGAGGAAACACCTTCAGATGATGAGATATCTGGGATTATTCCCATGCATAGTGCAGCGCTGAGCAGGGAGGTGATTACCCAGCAGGGAGAAGGCAGTGGGAAGAAAAGACCTTTATTTATTTCAGCTCCCCACAATTATATTCATTTTCTAAATGTTTTTGAAACTTGCACTGGACTGTCACGTTTCCAGCTCAGCTAGCAGAAGATGATTAGGGGTGTGAGCAAGAGCCATGTTTTTGGTTGACAGCGAGACATGTTTTTTATTTGCTAAATGTAGAGACAATGATAATTTTGGGCTCAGTGTCTTGAGGAGCTTAGACACAGAACATGTAACAAGGCTTCCCTGGAACAGCTTTTAATTGCTTTGTGGTCCTTTAAACTCACAACATCCATGGGGTAAAAATTAAATCCTCTCCATATTTTCTCTTATTCTCTTATTATTTCTCTTATTATTATTTTTCAAATGCAAAGTTAAATGAAAACAATTATTTTTCAAAATAATTCTTTGAAAGATAGAATAAGCAGAAATGCTACCTGAGAAATGCCATAAAACCTTTCATCACCCACTCACACTCACAGGAAGGAATCTCCTGACAGGAGGGGGCAGCCGGGGGGGTCGGGCTCTGCTCCCAGGGAACAGGGACAGGAGGAGAGGGAACGGCCTCAGGCTGGGCCAGGGGAGGCTCAGGGTGGACAGCAGCAGGAATTTCCCCATGGAAAGGGTGCTCAGGCCTTGGCAGGGGCTGCCCAGGGAGGTTTGGAGTCGCCATCCCTGGAGGTGTCCAAGGAAGGGCTGGAGGTGGCACTCAGAGCTCTGGGCTGGGGACAAGGTGGGGACTGGGCACAGCTTGGACTCCATGGGCTGGGAGGGCTTTTCCAACCTCAGTCATTCTGTGATTCCATTTCTGGGGTGCAATTCAGCAAATCAAATAAGAGTATCTCCTTGTAGACTGCACAAGCTCACTCTGATTAAAAGATTATTCAGGATCACTCTTTAAGTTCCCATTAAAAAAAATCCAGAGATGCTTTTGTAGTGCTGCTTCCGTGGCACATTGAGCACCCCCAGAAATCCCTGGTCTCACTAATTATCCACCCTTGTGCTGGTCCTTGTTGTCCAGCCACTCCCAGTTCACCCCAGATACTCAGCACAGGCTCTGCTTCCCTCGGAAGGGTCCCTCACTGTGGGATCCTGTAAGGAATGGAGTTGCTCCAAGTGCATCCTGCAGCAATGCAATCCCTCATCCCACATGGATCAGCTGGGCCCAGGTAGCCCCTCCCCTGAGCACAGGGGATGTTACAGCAGCTGACAGGGTCTTGGCTTCAGTGTTCCCTGCATTAAAACTGCATTTCAAGGGCAGTGACACCGGCTCTGATGTGCAGCCAACACTGCCCAGACACTCCCTGTCACAGGACTCTGCCTCAGTTGCTTGTAGTTTCTCCACTTTAATTGCTCTCACTGACATTTTCCATTCCAGGCTGATGTCTGCCTCCGGCTTCTCTTAAATTTCAGCAAAAATTATTCAGCTTTTTTTAGAGAGTAGTTTACATGGAAAATGCACCATTCTTACCATGGTAAATTTTGCCATTTTATTGAGATTCTGGTACCCTCGGCTTTACAGTAGTGGCCTGCTGCTTTACATAAGCTAATTTATGGAGAAGCTGGCAGTGTTATCCAAATGTAGACAACTCTGGAGTTTGTGGAGAATCACAGATAGGATGCTTCAAGAAGAGTGAATTGCTAATGCTGCAAATTGAAGCATTCAGGTGTCAGGAGTGGCAGAACTGAGGATAAGCAGCAGCTTTCCCCTGCACATAGACATTGTGATTACACATCATCCAGCCCTGTATTTCATAATTCAGAAGCCCAGGTGTCTGAATTAAGGTTGCATATCTTGCATCTCCCGAGTTCCCAGGCTTTTGTGTTAGTTGTTTTTTGGCAAACTACCTCACTCTTTTAAACACTGGTTGATTTTGTTTTGTAGTTTGCAATAAAAATAGAGCCGAATGCCACATTTACTTACTTCAAAACACAAATCTAGGATTCTCTACCTAAACTCTGTTGAAAACACATAAAGGTTTCACGCTAAAAAAAGCCCTAAAGCAGACGCTTGATCAAACAAGGGATTGTTGGGGTGGATTGCCTGGGAGGGCTTGTACAGCTGAGTTTAGTAACATCAGGGATCCTGTCTGAGAGCTGTGTTCAGCAGGAGGATCTCTAAATGATTTATGAACAGCTGAATCAATAAGCAACCACTGGTGCTGAAAATGTCTTTTGAAGTGAGGTATCCCAGTCTGCTTTTACAGTGTCTGCCTGGAGTCCAAAATAAGGAAACAGGTTGAAGATTAACATCTCAAAAGGCTCTGGAGGAGTAGGGTTTCCTAAGGAAACCTTTCCTAGTCATTTAACCACTATTGCCCCTCAGACAAAGGTTCTGTTGCAAGAAAATTGAAGTGTCACGATAAAGCCATGGGAATTCAGTAGCTCTGGAACGCAGGAGTTTCCAGCCTGCAGCTGAGAAGAGTGGGCTGTGCTGGCAGCGACACCATCATGGAATCTCAGCATGGTTTGGGGTGGAAGGGACCATAAAGCTCATCTCATTCCACCCCCCTGCCATGGGCAGGGACAACCTCCCACTATCCCAGGGTCCAGCCTGGCCTTGGACATTTCCAGGGATCCAGGGAGCTTCTCTGGGCACGCTGTGCCAGGGGCTCCCCACCCTCCCAGGGAACAAGTTCTTCCCAACATCTAACCTAAACTTCCCCTCTCTCAGTTCAAACCCAGACGCAAACAGGGTTATTGTGGAGAGGAAGTGCCAGCATTTTGAAATGCTGAGATTTTACATCATGCACCATTTTTTGCTTAGATTCTGGATAAAGAATGTCCAATAAAAACCCCACTAAAAATATTAGAACGCCAAGAAAACTTCCTTTGCTGTTTCCCATTTAGAAATGCCACAGGGAATTTCAGGGACTCTTTGGCTGTCCTTGAGATACAGGAGCAGGCTGAGAACGTTGTCCCCAGAGCCAAGGACACCCCACACACACAGTGGTGCAACAAGCTCTGAGCAAATTGGTGGAAATCCAAGGCTTTGGGGCTTGTTGGTGAAGAGAAGAAATGTGATGTTTAACTTCAGTGGAGGGTCCAAGAGCTGCTGGATTCACTGTCACAAACATGAAGAAAAGGCTCTTCAGGTTGCAAGATTGCTAATGTAAAACTAAAGTCAGACTCCCAGGCTTCTGGGCTGTCAACCTGAGGATGAAGAGCCTCTGGCAACCATTATCACAATTTTATCCCTTAGCTGTAAGTTCTGAGGAAGGGAACAGCAAGATCTACCCATGCACACCTCTATCCAGAGCAACAAAAGTCAGAAACCCGGAGTCTTGATGTTCTGCTAAGAACACACATAAAACTTGCTACCAGAAGTTGTATCACTCCACCATAAGAGTGACAGAATAGCAGCCTCACAGAACTAGCAGATCTGTCATATATTCATGGCTTTAACCAATACTCTGTGACAGACATCCTCCGAACCATTTTGTGAGGAAAAAACTTGCCGAGTGAAAATGCCTGACCCCACCATGATAATTCTGTTCAAAGGCACAAGAAGTGCCAGGTATGGGAACGGACTGAACATCGCTGATTATCAGCTTCACAGATTAAAGATTTCCTCGGAATTTTTTTTTAAAGGGGGAGATAACACCAGACATCTGGCTGAATTTTAACATTTCTTAGGAGAGACTTGACAAGACAACAGATTCACAGTTAATGAATTCAAAGCTCCATGAATATAGAACAGCTCCAGCTCTGCGAGGATGAGTGTTACCTCCAGAGAGCTCAGCTACAGAGCAGGGATGCTTTATTTTGTCAGGAAGGCTACCCAGCTATGTCACCAGAAAGAATCAGCTGATTTCCTTTGGGATCACCACTGGTTCAGAAAAGCTCTGTCTAGTTAGGATAAAACACACCAAAAACATAAGCGAGTAACATAAGGCTGATTATCTTCTCTTTAAATGAAGTTTCCAATTCCTCATGACATGTCAGTGATGGATGCAGAGTTTTTAAAAGACCCTGTGGCAAGAATGAAAGCACTCGGAAGACAAGGGAAAAGGAAAAACTCATCATAGCTTGCAGAGGGAAAAAAGCTGGCACACAAAGGAGGGTCTTTGACTCAGTGTCCAAGCAAACAATTCCAAATGGCAGATGGAACCCTGAAAACAGGAGTTCTGGGCTGCCAGCAAGTGCTTTTGCACTAGGACCTGGAAACAACAGGAAATAAACCAGGAGAGCCCAAAGTGTCGTGGATAATGCAGACATATGTTGTAATTAGTCTGCACGAGCACCGCAAGATGTCACCATAAATATTCCCTCTGGTACTTAAAGCCGTTTGCTGTGGCCACACTGACTCACCTTGCCACCAGCATTCCAGAGAGTGCCACAAGTATTTGTAGGAAGCAATTTAGAGCCATGGAAACACAAATTCATCTGCCTGGATGTGTTCCCTGCACTGTCCACAGAGTCAGGCACTGTAAAGGACCAGTGCCACCATGCCCAGTGTGACACAAGACATCCCCTCCTGGGCCTCTGCCACCGGCACAGAGGGCACAACCCAACCACTGCTAGTGTTCAGGCAAGTGCCAGAGCCTACTGGGGCACTGCCATCACAAAACATCCCTGGAAAACCAATTTGGAACAAGTGCAGCAAATGAATTGATGTGGCAAACAGGGATTTGGGTGATTTTTTGACAAAAATGACAATACTGTTCATAGCATGGCAGAGCTTAGGACAGCAGGCAGAGCAGCATTCTCCATCCCTCCTTTCAGAACAAGGAAAATGGGAAGGGGAGCACCTGGAATACTATTAAATGTGTTCCCTTCAGCTGTGAAAGCAGGGAGTTCCACCCTGTCCTGTCTGTTCTGGACAGCAATGGGTTACACTGAAGCAAAGGGAGAACCAGAGAGAGATGTCCTGTGCCCAAAGGTTTAAGCTACTCTGTGTGCACACATCTCTTCACAATGAAAAAAATAAAGCAGGAGCTGTCAACAAGATTATTTTAGAGGAAATCAGATAGCAAAGCGTGAGTAATTACTTGACTAAATCAAGTAATCTCTTTAATCTTGAAAGGAAATTTCAAACCTGCCTTTCAGCAAGCTTTATTTCCGATTCCATACTCAATTTAGGTGCAAAAGTGTTGGGTTTTATTTTTAAGAAATGTATAGAAGGACTGAACTCTGAAGACCGTGTCTTGTTGGGTGTGAAGAAATTATTTAAGACAAATTATAGTGCTGTCACACTCATACCTCATAGTTTAAAATAAATCTTGTCATCTAATTATACAAGAGCTTGAGTTTGTTTAACAAATTTCTCAGAGGTATTTGTGTGGCACTCCATCTCCCTTCGCCTCTGATTATAGCCTATCATTTCAGTCTTTGCCTTCTGCAGCTCTCAGTGTCTCACTGTGGTGTCTAACAGGTTGCATTTATCACATCTCCTCAGCTGGGCTGAAGCAGATAAAACCGTGGAGTCTCAGCACAGTTCTTGGCAAATCACAATTAAAGAGTTATTTAAAAACAAAGGCACCCCAAAGTGGGATTTCTGCTCCCACATTAAACTTTCACAGCGGGAAACTGGGACTCTGAAAACAGTTTTGATGTCCCGCCCACAGGCCTACTGAGAAAATTAAGGGAAAAGGAAAATTCCCCTTGTGTTTTAATTCCCATGCGATATTATCAACATGTCAGGGCACACTTGACTAGAATCAGCCAAATCATGATAATTATTTCAAAAAAATATAGTCTGCAAAAGACTCTGTCTCTTCCCTTCTTGCTTGTCAATGCAGTCAGACAAATTGTGAATCTTTCAAAAGAGCCCTCACTGAGGCAACAGGAGGGGCAAGGAACTGCCATCAGATAAAAATTAAGTTAAGCACAGTTCCCTAGGAAGTGTTTAAACAACTGGAGGAACTTCATTGACCAAAACATTAAAGACAAAGTTAAGAGATACGATACCCAGTGTGCAGAGGGAATGTGAAGCCCCTCAGGAGGCTGGCAAGGCTCTCAGTGACTAAGCCTGCCTTGGACAGATGACATGTCACAGATGTGTTTTACTGGGAGCCAAGAACAGCACTCCTGGCAGAATCACCTGATGACCACAGTCTGCTTTCTTGGTGCCTCCTGGCTGGGTGTGTGAGCATCTGAGCACACACCCAGGGCTGGGGGGCTGCCCAGGCTGCTGAAAACAGCTCCAGTGCTGTTCTCCAGTCCAGGTGTTGATAATTCAGATCATTTCCTGTTCTCTGAGCAATCTCCTGAGATCCAGCTCTTGCCAATGGTGGACCAGGAGATGCTGTGCCATAGCTTGGCTTGTGTGCTCACTAACTGGTCACCTTGCCTTTGTGTTAAGCTGTGGCTGACATTAACAAGCTGCTCAGTTCAATTTTGATGCAGTTTTGAGGTCTCCCCTCAAAACTCAAATGCAAATGTGCCCATTTCATTAGGCAGCTAGGGCCATTTTAGCTCATGTGGAGGGGAACAGCAATTTTAATAAGTTGATTATATTTGCTTAATTTTTTTCTTCAGTATTTCTGACTGCTCCTTTTCCCTTCAGTGGAAGAACTGCAGCTACTTCATCACTTCTTTCAGACAGCTGTGACACATTCCTATTATTGGATATGTCCTGAAGGTATCTCACTCATGGTACCTTGCCTGATTGCATACAAGAATATCACTGTTGAATTCTGTAGTTCATTTCACCAGGAATAAACTGAACTGTAGTTTTAGTTCTTTGCTGTGGGGTTTCCAACACTGAAATTTAAACCAAAACTTGAAAACTCAGGGGGACTTTCACAGCCCCACCTGTTTCATTTACAATTTAATATTTCCATCAAAAATATTCAGATTTTTTGATGCATATATTCATCCTTTCTATTATTCAGGATCTAATGCAAGATCTTTTAAAACAATGCATGTATTTCAGCACTACCCCAGAATCAGAAGTAACTGTGAGCTTTACTTATCACAGTAACTATTAGAACCAGTTCTTAGCATGAAAAGAGAGTAAATAAAATTCATAAGCAGCAAGCCTCACCCTACTATTTCAGGAATTTGGAGCAAAAATAATAATTAAAAAAAAAACTGAAAAGAAATTGTGTTTTTTCAATGATCAATCATTCCTCAGTAAATTTCTTTAGTTTTTGAAGAAGAATTTCCACCGACGTCCATCTCCATCTTCAGAAGGAGTGAAAGCCCTCTCAGAAGGAGAAAGATTTGCCTTTCCCCTTTCTGTTCCCTGCCCCTCCAAGAGACGTTCTTGTTGTTGGCAGAGATGGAAGAAGCTATTTGCTTGTGACAAGAACAAGAAAATCTTACTGATGAAAAGCAAGGCAGCTTTTCTGTTTGTTTCTCGATTAAATCAATAAAACCCAAAATATGCCAGTCTCACTTTCCATTTTGAAATGCATTGGACAGCCCCGGGGCAGAGTGTTATTCCTTCATTATTCTCTCTACTAGTCTTCAAATAATGCTATTTGGGATCAATGATCACCTCCGACATGCTAATATAAGCCAAATTTGTTTCCATAATAATTGGCATGCTGCTATTTAGTGCATTATAAATGGCTGTATAAATTAATCACAGATTCTTACAGTGGCTATGTGCACTGCAATTTGTCTTTACAGAGTTACTACTGTCAGATCAAGTTTTTATTTAGTCTTAATTTTAAGCATTTAATTACATTAGTATTCACACTACAAAACATACAAAGAGGTCTCAATTATCATTGCCCTTCATGAAATGAATTAATTTAAGTCATAAACCCACTCTCCTGTAGAAAAGTATATTCAAGGAATCACTGTTTAGCTCATGGACTGTCTGGTGCTTTCTTCCTGTCTAAATGAAATATCCTCACTGTACTCTTACTGCAGTGCACAAAATGAACATTTATCATTGTGCTTTTCATCAGCTTTTGAGTCAGAGGAGTGACCCTTCATCTACTACTTCACTTAAAAGTCACTGAAGCTTTTTGGGGGATTCTGCCCCATTGGTAATGGTACATATCCTGAAAATCAAACCTGTAAAAACAACTCTGGCCTTCACGTTTTGCTGAATTGCCCTTTAAAAGGAACCTTTTCTCACATTATTGCACTCTGTATTTCAGCACATTTCAATTCCAGAAGCTGTACCCACGATGGGAAAAAAAAGATGCTCATTCTGCATCAGCCCAGGCCTAGGGGATGCTGAATTTTCTAAGGGGGCTGATGAATTCTGTCTAAGTTGAGGAGGGAATAAAAATAAGCTTTCTTGCCTTGTGCGAGAAAGGAGAAGGGATGAGTTTCTAATGGTAAGAGGGAAAGCGGTGCAAGACCAAATAGAACTGGTGGAACGTGTGCAGGAAAGGATCAGGGAGTGCAAAGAGAGGCCAGAACCTGGAGCTGGCAAGATGGCAGCAGAGCCTCACACCCTGGCAGGGAAGCCAAGAAACAATATTGGCAGATAGGGGATGAGAAAGGAAAGAGGATAGAAAAGGATTAATAATTCAAAGCTGGCTTACAGTGGCTTAGTCTTCATGCTCAACACACAGATAGAAGCTGTGAACTGGGGTGGCTCAAACGAGATCCCTGTGCCAGGCACAGAGAGCACTTGTCAGGTACCACAGGATGGGGCAGTTCCCTCTGCCTTGGGCAGCTCAGAGAGAGGATTATCCAGGGAGTAGAAAGGTTTGGTCACCAACAGACTCTGCGCCGCACACACCCAGCTCATCCTCCTCCCAGGAGAGCAAAACCATCGCCACCCAGTTTGAAACCCACTTTGGATGGTGTTCCACGAGTGAGAGGGCTCTGAGGCAGGGCAGCCCCACGTGAGGAGTGTGGCAGCTTTCCTCCTTGGCAGGTGTAAGAAAACAATGTTCAGCAAACTCTCTGCTCACCATAGCTGAGCTGTTTTCTCTTAGCACCATGCGGTTAATCCAGGTGTCTCCACATGAAATGTGTCCAAGAGAAACTTCCACTGCTGTCCGCAGACACCCTATTTTAAGAGAACACCCTATTTTAAGAGAACACCCTATTTTAAGGCACACACATCCCATTTCTTATAAAACCCCTCGAGGCAGCTGTTTTGCCTCTACCTGGCTGAGTTTCCCTGACATCGAGCTGAAGTTACATGTATCTTCTGTAGCCCATAAAGAGGGAATGATGTGAACCTGGTTCATGTTCTCTAAGCCAAATTCATATTCTGCTGGCAAAAGGATTCACTCACTCTCTGTCTGGTGGCTACTGGAGATGCATAGGAAAACAAGACTCCTGCAGGTGTCCCAAGTGATAACAATCTCCAACCTCAGTGCCAAAACCGCTTGAAAGTTTCAGAGGTAGTTGCTGAATTGCTACAGAAGTCATTATAATCACAGCTTTGCTATTAGCCTTGCAGAATTTTCAACCTAAGCAAACAAGAAATTCAAGGAAAAATAGCAAAACAAGCTCACAAATAAAGCAGCTGAGAAGTATGTCCCAAATTATCTAATTTTTTAAACTGTGCTAAGTCGTTTCCTCATTTCCCATGGTTCACATGCCCTAGCCAGCCATAAGAATGATATAAAAAGAAAGTGTCTTCTAGCTATAAACTCCTTCCACAGTTCAGTTCTGAAAAGAAAATATGTATACTAATTATCTCATCATTAAGTTACTAATTATATTGAAAAAAACCTGCAACACATTGATTTTTTTTTTTCCCTTTGCCCTTGGGGGAAAAGTTTGTATATAATTATCAGTTTCCCTAACTCTTTACTTGCCCTTTTGTTTTCATAATGACAGAAACTCTTTCATCTGTCTACAAAATTGTATCGCAATGACACAGGCTGGAGGAAATCTGAAACCCAGCAATGGTGCAGGGCTCTGGAGAAAACAAGCAATATCCATCCCTAACCTCCTCCTGACCTATCCCTGGCCTTAGACAAACAAGTTAAACATTCAATTAGTAGAAAATAAATGAATGTGCTGTTTATTAATTTGGAGGAGGAAGTGCAACGTTGCGCATATTAATTGACCTAATGTGCCACAAAGCATCTGAACTCCTCCTGGATAAATCCCATCCTGTCCCACTCAGTCCTGAGACGCAACTTGATGGCAAAATGTCTTGCTCACAGGTCTGTGGACATTTGCATTGCATGGAGGAAATGTGGAATTAACAGTTTCTCCATCTCAGTATGTCCTGAACCCTGTTTATTTATCACAGATTGAACTCCCCAGCTCCTTGATATCCACTCACTGTAACTTGTTTTCCATGCTCTCTTCCCATTCCCCCTCACTCCCTGCTCTTTGCTTTGATCTTTAACTTCCATCTCTCTTCTGATTTGCACCTGTATTTACACCCTCTCTATTCCAGCCTCATTACAACAAAGCCTCTTGGGCCCCGCTGCCCATGGGGCTGCCCGTGGCTGCTGCGCTGCCCTCGGTGCTCCAGCAGGGCACGGCTGCTTGGGATAAACACCACCAGAGCTGCTCCTGTCCCAGCTCTCCATGCCTTGGGATGGGCTGGTGTCCCTGAGGGGTGACACAGACGGGTGGGAGCAGTGGAACTCGGTGGCTGGGACACCCGGGATCAGAGCAGTGTGGTTTGAGGCACAGCTGGCACCACATCAGCCCTGCAATTCCTGTCTGTTCCTGATTCCTTGGTCTGATGCTGTTTAGCATCCTCACCTGGAGCGTGGGGCAGAGCACATCCAGCACCAGTTTGTGATGGAGCCAGCCTGGGGCAGAGGGCAGTGGGAGACAGGGCTGCTGGGCAGAGCGACCTCAGCAAAGGGGCTGACAAGGACCTTGGGAAGTTCAAAGTTCGCCCCCTCCTCCTCTCCACTGCAAGACTGGAAATATAAACTCAGTGCATTCTGTAAAAAAACCCAAATAAAACCCTACTCACAGATTTTCACTCCAAAGAACAGAACAAACTAAAACTTTGGTAACTGCCATGCAAGTCCCTTGGCATTCTAGCAGCAGTGTTTCGGGACTGCTCAATAAAACATGGGTATTCCTGATTTGTTATTCAACTGTCTGACCTTGAGAATATGTGATCACCACCCATCCCCACAGTCTGCACAGAAACCCTCTTCCAATCTGTTGTGCACTGTTGAAGTTAAGAAGTTGAAGCTCAGACTGGTTAACGAGATGGATGAAAGAATGGGACACAGAAATCTAAACTGGTTAATGAGATGGATGAAAGAATGGGACACAGAAATCTAAACTCGATAGAATTCATTTCTGGAGACAAAGAGGTCAAGTGTGAATTATACTCAAGAGCTTACACAGCTTTTCTGGGTATTTATTCAGTACTGAGGCTTCAGTGGGTAGGCAGCAATATCCCATTTCAGTGATATCCTAGGAAATGCAGGTACTTCTGGAATTACACCACGATTTACATGGACAAAAGAGAGTTTTAATACAAACAGCTCTGTCACACTGTTGGAATTCCAAGTATCTGTCAGCATGAAAGAGAAGCTGAATGAACAATACACATTTCTTCCTTTGGCCTCCAATCAGAATTAAGAAATTAATCCTGTCCAGTTGGTAACTGGCATTTGAACCATCCCACTTGTTTTCACACAGACAAGATGTACTACAAATAGGCTGGGCTTGGAGCCCCATTTCACAACACCTTCTCAGTTTTAGATTCAAAAAGAGCTCAGGAGCTCTGCCTAAAAAAGTGAGAATTCTGTTCAGTTTTGGAGGAAACCCACTGCCCCATTCCTTCAGGAAAGTGAGGAAGAACACAAATTTGACTCCAAGAAGTTAAATACATTCATGTATTGACATGAACAGCTTTCACAGCAATTAGGGAATCTTCTTAACATGACAGACAAATAATAAAATTCTGTTTGTTCTTTCCTGTTGTCTGTAGGTGTTCTCTGTGTGATCAGGCCAGGTTTCACTGCATCACCCTGCTATGAATACTGGGCTCTTCTGACAGAGGTGCTTCTGCTCCTCTGAGTCAGAAATTGTTGTGACACCCAAGCTTTTTTTCAGATGTTTCAGCTGCAGAACAGCACCATCCCAGACTCCCAGCTGCCTGTTTCCCTGCAATGCTGTGATATGCAACCATTGATTTCATTGCTTTGTCTCTAATTCACATTTCCCTTGGGAGGAAGGCCTGAGGACTTTTCTTTGTGAGAACAGATTGTATTAGCTAAATTTGTGTTTTTCCCAGAAGACAAAAAAAGCACTGTGGGTGGTTTTGTGTAACTGGTTCATGTTAAGACCATTTTTCTTATCAAGTTCTACTGTTATAGCGAAGTTGAGTGGTCTTGCCTCAAGTTTAGAGATGGTTTACCCAGAACTGCAATAGCACCCACGGGTTGGTGGGGAGCTTCACAGAGCGTTTGGGACAAAGAGCAGGAACATGGAGCTTCAGGAGATCTAAACCTGGAACATTTCAGCTTGACATTTCATTTGTTTGTATAAATCACTGTGGAGGACGGCTGAGCACTCAAGGTAAAGCAACGCTTCGACCATCACATTCTGAAATCCTGAGTGAGAGTAATCAAATTGTCTGAATAATGTGAAGCAGTCTTATTTACTGCTCTCCTACAGCAATTACGGTGCCTGGTTGGTAATTTTCTCAATGTAGTAACCTCACAAGCAACAGAAATAGTTTGTGTTTTTTCATAATAAAATCAGACATGGAAAGATAACAATAGGTATTTTAAAACAAAACTGATTTGCAGGAATATTTATACGCTGTCTGTATCAACACCTGTTAGTTTTTTGGAATATCACAGAGTCAAGTACTAAAACACAAGGATGTGATTATTGTCAGAGCATTTTATTGCTACCTGTTGTCTTGAACAAAGTTACAGTTTGGGAAAATAAGATGGGAGGAGGCAAGAAAGATGGAACTACTTTTGCCTCATGGCAAAACTGACTTTAGTGGAAATGCATTTTTGTCTATGTGATACCAAAAAATAAGGAATAAATAGAAAGTTGAGGTTTTCACAGCTTGGCTATAGATGAAACACATCTTGTACAGCCACAAAACTACACTGGAGTAAGTGCCAGTGGGAAAATTAATAACAGGAACAAGTGATAGCATGAGTACTGGAACCAGTGAACCCTGGGTTTTATGGATTTAAATTGTGTGCTTGGATTCTCTGGTGTTTAATAAAGCAGAAGCTTGGCTTGCTGGTCTGGAGCCCTGCCTGCTTCAGCCTTTCCCTCGATGGTGCCATCAAACAGCCTCAGCTGCTCCCAGTCTGCATCCGGGACATCTCTGCAACCTGGTATTTCTTAGAATCTTATTATTTTCTTAAATTTAGCTCGAGTCAGCCAAGTGGATACCCAGCCTTCCCTACCGCTGCCCCACACTCGGGGGGAGACACTGATCCTTAAGAAGCAAGACTGAAAATTGCCTGCAAGGCTGATCCCACAGCTGGGAGGAGCTTCCAGAGCCATGTGCCCCAGGAGTGCAGCAGCCCCTCCAAAGCTGCTTCAGCATTTTCCTGGCTGCGCTGCTGACAAAGCCCTGACAGTGATCAGCTCGCTGGGGTCCTGAGCCCACTGCTTATCTCGCAGACCCAAAGGGCCTCATTATTCTTTCTTCAGTTTTCACTTTGTCTGTCTCTCTGTCTGTCCGTCCACTGCCTCACCCTGGCTGGATTTGGACTGCAACCCTTTGACAGAGAGATCACCCTTTTGCTTCGTTTGTTCCTTCAGCAAGAACAAAATCCTCCATGCCTATGACCAAGATACTGAACACTGCATTTGTTCAATTAACAGATAATAATTATCCTAATAAAATGACAGCTGAGCAGGATAGTTGTTAAACTTGTACAATGCTCACCCCGACCTGCTGTCGTCGATAAGGGACTGTCAGTTGTTCCAACACAATAAATGAGGTATTATTCATATGACAAACAAATCTGCCAGACCTCTTTACCAGCCTGCCCAAATTCTCAGAGTGTTTATCCAAAGCAAACCACTGCTTAAAGTTGGCAGGCTCATTATTTTTCATGTTAATATGTGTACCAACTCGAGGGTTACCAACAAACCGTTGCAGGCCTCCCTCTGCAGATGGGTTGGGGATTGCACTGTGATTTATGGCTCATCACCAGCACATTATTCAAAAGGCCTCCATAACTCATTTATATCGGTCAGCAAGTGCATTTGACTTGACAGAATCATTATCCACATTATCACCAGAACTCACACATGGACCTCTGCCTTTGGAATGGATATTGGATTTGAAATCCCCGGACACCACTCAGTCCATTCCCACGCACTGCAGTCACAGCATCCAATGCCCACCACATTCCCTTCTACACATCCAACCCTGGAACACTGATTTTTGATGGCTGTTTTACACCATCTGATACTTGAAATGTTACATCTGTTTGAAACGTCCAGTGGTACAAGAAACAGCCTTGACATTATGAAGCTCAGCCATACTATTATTTGAAGTATATTTAAAATTCTATTCCACCTTTCAGGCAAATTTTATTTTTGCCTTATTTTATGCATACCACTGCATAAAACACAAACAGGGACAAAGTTAATGCTGCTTCTGTAACTTATTTTTCACCACCTGAACAAAGTGCTTGTGTGTTTTCACACCTCCAGTTCAACACTGCTCTCTCTGGTGGATCAGACTCACTAATCCCCCATTCCCATGAGTACGAGTTATTGGAACGCTGGTTCTTTCGCAGGCAAGTCCTGGCCATGGTTATTCATAGAAATGCCTTTGTATTACAACACAAGATAATGGTGCTGGAATATCAGACCTAGCTCTGCTGCTGAGCAAACACTCCAAAATCAGAACAAAAACATCATTTCTGAAAAGAAAGTTTCCTACAAGCCAGAAGAACTCAAGTTGTCTAGCCTGTGAGACTTTAGCTTCCACTCTCATAAACACTTCAAACAGTTAAATATTGAAATGGAGAGGGAGCAGAAGAGGATGAAGGCTGTCCCTTTTCTGCTGTTCAACAGGTTCCCTTACCGCTTTAGACCACAGGAAAGGACCAGGCATTATAAAGAAGGGCTCATAAGATCTACATTTCATGCTAACACATTTTTTCAGACAGCCTAGTAAAGGTAATGTTATCTTTGAGCAGCAAGAAATAACCAGACAGACTTAATTCCTCTTAAGGCATTACTCACATTCTGTTATCAAATTATTCAGTGCTTAAAGAGAAATACAGTCAGTAAAGATTTGAGAGATCTTGTGAGAAATTACCTTCAGCTGAACTAATTCTGGTTCTAACTAATTTGCACAGCCTGAATGGTCACTTTTCTGCTGCTTTAGACCTTCCTCCTGCTGCCTCTTTCAGTGATAGAAAAAAAAAAGAGAGGTGAGAAAGAGCCAAGTTCATTATTCGTAGCTCTGAATGTCACAAGATCGTTTCCAAAATGCAGATTATCACATCATCACTTCAGCTTCTAGAAACTCATTTATTTCTGACCTGTTTTGCATTTCTGACCTGCTTTGCTATTTATGTAAAAAGATGAATGCTGTTGCTTCAGCTGCCACCACTCCTGTGTATCTGTGCCTAATGTATATTCCAGTTTCAATTTATTATCATGAACCCTCAGATTATAAAGATTTGGTTTCACATGACAAGTTTTGCTCCTGTATTTTTTTATTTATTGTGCAAGTTAAACTATACAGGGACTTAACTAACTGTACACATATTTTCCTGGAATAACCATGGCAACTGAATATACCCCACACTGCACAAACCCATCTCTTGAACACCATCTCCCACTAGATCTTCTTTAGCTAATTCACACGTCACCAGGACACTTTCAGAGTGCAAATAAACCATGTATCATGCTAGGACATACTCTGATATTGTACCTCTGACTGCCAGGAGAGTCCACCTAAAGCCATTAAATTCAAAGATATCTCCAGCACAGGGCACTCGAGCAGCACCTCAATTAACCATGCAAAATAAGACCTCTGCTCATTTTTGGAGAATTGTAATAATGGGAACTAATTGTTCTTTTTCTGTTGATGTCTATGTAAACAATCCTGACTATGACTGACTAGAGTAATTCTTCCTGCTTTTAATTTTTTGTGACATTCAAGAGAGACTCAAGAGAAAAACCCCTCCTGATAACAACAAAAATTGCAATGCTGCCTTCATGTGAACCTGTTTTTTACAAGACTGAAAAGGCTTTTCTATTGCTCAAGGTTATGCCCTTACATCTGACAAAGCCAAAAGAGAATTGCTGAGCAGGTTGAGCCATTAGGATGAAAATCCCATCTTTTGAACAATGCTGATACCTCGTCTTTATCACTCTATTGATTGAGCAGGGCTGTGTGCTTTACCAGTGTTGGGTTTACAAAAGAGAAGAGGGAGACATCCATGCCAATCAAACAGCATTTCTTATTAAAAGTATCCATTTGAAGTTAAAAACCAGAATGCAATATTTTGGTTGTCTAGAGAGAGGTAGAAATCCAGAAGAGTTGGGTTTAGGAACGAGCAGGAAATGAAATGCCAGAATTGCCAAGCCTTTCCTGGTGCCCAGCTCAGCGTTCCCACCCTCAGGACAAGGAGCCCACAGTTCCCAGTCAGGGTGACAACCACGGGGCAGTGGAAACTGTCCTTCCACATTTGTGTCTCAGCCCGAAGCCTCCCCGTTACCTTAACGCTGCGTCAGCCTCGGCCGGAGAGCCAGCTCGGCTGCCCCGGTAATTAGCTGAAAAGACAAAGGCTAGAGGCCAATTAACCCAGGAGGCAAAGGCTAATTGCACACTTGTCTTTGGGAGCCCATCTGGGAGAAGCTGCAGCCAGTGGCCAGTCAGAAGAGCTCTGCCAAAGTTGGACAGGGGATTTAGCACCAGGAGGAGGAAGAAAGGAGTGGGAGTTACTGCTGGGTTTCTTTTTTCCTACTTGTGGAGTTCAGTTACACTGGGAGTTGAAAAAAGCATGACTCATCTTGAAGGATTATTTTAAAATGAGATAGATTCACAACTCAAACCAATCTAATGACAATTCCTCTCTCTGCCTGAGGAGGCCAAATGCTGAATGCCTGAGGAGAGCTTCCACCTTCACAAAAGTGTTCTAATCGTCATTTTTGCTACTTTAAGGAATTGTAATCTTCCCATTTTTTCTTAGGCAATCAAACATTTACTGGAGGAGAAACTATAACTTAAGTATTCCACTCTTATTAGGTACCTTCAAGATTTATTCTCAGGTGGTCTGTGCAAAGTAGACCAGGTTGGACTTGAAGAACAATTAGCAAAAGCCTCGTGGGGGTGGAAACAAGTCCCAGAACTCTGATTGTTCATTTAGAGTGAAATTGATACAGTGAAACCATTTCAACAGAAGGGTTTCAGAGCACTGAAACCAATATCCTGTGAGTCTGGTGGGTTAAGCAATAAATGCTGGAGTGCCCTAAATGCTGACTTGTTGCATTTTTCCCTCGATCTTGACCTCAACCTCTTTTCCCAGCTGAATTTATTTGGCAGGCTCGAGCAGTCTCAAGCTGAACAATACTTCATTTTTCCGGAAATTTGCTATCCAATGCAGTCAAACATACTTTGCCCCCCTGAATTCTATAGATTTCTCTTCTGGAGTTTGTAAATTTAACTTTCCTGGCAGGTCCCAGACGTCAGCAGAAGGATGGAATTGTTTCCACAACGGCAAGCTCTTCTGCTGGGAATAACACTGTTGGGATACTCAGGGAAAGGGCTGTTTTCATATCTCTGCTGGGTTTTCTGGTTGATTTGTTCTGTGGGCTTTCTGTGGGGCTTCACCTGCATGCTTTTGCATCAAAATTGGGTCTCTGTGGCATCATCAACACCATTATTTTTTACTGTTAAAGAAGTAGAGGATATTTTAATAGGGAATCCTGGTGCTGTGCTATGTAAAGAACAGATTATATACATTGGAGTTTAGAATCAAGGTGTTTCCCTGTCTTCAATTTTGTCTGCTGAGAGTTTTGATCAGTTCAGCATTAAGCACGGAATGGCTGAGGTTGGAAGGGACCTCTGGAGTTAACAGCAAGGAAGAAATGTTCTGTAAGATCTGCCAGGTTTCCCCTTGCCTTGTTTTCCTGTATGATTAGCAAAGTTCAGTGCCTCCAGACTGCCATGAAGGTGTTTAATGTCAGAGCTTAATAATACAGCATACATTAAAAGTATAAATACAACATTTTTGCAGCTTAGAGAAAATATTTGCCCAAGACAAGTTAAAACTGTGTAGCCATATCATCTCCTGTTTTGCTGGATATAAAATGACCCTGTAAAGCCTTCTGACATTCTCCTTGCAGCTGAGGATTGAGGCTATGACCTTTGCAAAGCCTTCCAAAGAGCTTCACAGGCAGCCAACTCTTACAGAGAAAGTTTCAATAGATGCCAAAGACTTTTTTGATAAACGTGGTGGCACAGTTGCCCTCTCTCATGAAAAATGGGCAAAATCAGTTCTTGTTATTTGAAACAAACCCAGCTGTTGGAGCTGAATGACTTCAGAAGACTTGTTTTATAAATTGAATCCAACCTCCAACACAGGAAGTTTTAATTAATGGCAAGGAGGGAGAAATTACCATAAGGGATCCAGGGAGGCTGTGGAGTGTCCATCCCTGGAGTTACTGAAACATGACTGGAGAAGCCCCAAGCAACCTTTTCTGGCTAGACCCACTTTTAGTAAATCTGGGTGACCTCTAGAGTCCTCTACCAAACTAAATGATGCCACCAGTTGAAGTTGCCACCCTTCTTCCTCTGCATTTGCAGTGCCAGGGAGGGAAAATCTACCTGTAACTGTTGAGTTGCCAAGGACGGCTGAACTGCAGTAAAGGAATCTGGCAAACATAGGACAGGACAGGATGGGACAGATGTGAAATCTGAAACTTGGCACTATAGATGGCATCTGTCAAAAAGGGAGGCGTTCCCACCCAGCTGGAAATAGCTGTGGTACAGACACTGGAGAAAGGTCATCAGCCTCCAGAGTAGCTTTGGCTTCGCGCTGTCACTGCCAAGGTACAATCCTGTTTTGCCAGTACTCACATCCTTTTTCTTAATTGCTCTTTGCATAAAACCAGGAACTAGTCGTCACCACACTGGAAGCAAAAGGGAGCACAGGAAGGAAATGAAGTCCAAATCTCTGCATGATGGGTTTGTGGCAGAGGGATTTGCATCTGCTGCTCAGGTGCATCCTAAAGGCACGAACTCATCTGTTCCAAACACACAGCACCACATCTCTGGTGGGGCTGCATCTCGTGGTTACTGAAGAAGGAAAGGAAGTTGCCACATGCTGCCAGTTAAACAAATAAAAGTCATTCTGCTGCATATTGGGACTTAAACCTCCTCCCTGTGTTTGTCATTAGGATTGGATAAAGCATTGCCTGAAAGCAGAGCCCTGCAATGAGCAGAAAGGGAATCAGACCATTCTAAACAAACACTGCTGAAGGCCTCAAGCACTGAGTCTGCAAAGTAACTTGAATGCTTGAGAAGGCGTTCCTGTGGGCTACTTGCTTAAATAGCAAAAGAAACCAACTCTCAAGAAGAAATGAAACAATCTCTTCGGTAAAAGACAGCATTCAGTAAATAAATGTATGCAATAGCACAGCAAATAATCAGGAAGATCACAATGTAAATATCAGTTGTCTTTCCGTTTATTTTTTCTCGCTTTCTGAGATCTCTTTTCCTCTCCTGAAGCCTTTTTTCCTTTCTTTAGTGTGCACCAGACAAAGCCTTAGATCCCTAGGCTTTGGCAGAGAAGCCCCAGTCTCATTTTTCTGTTAAGAGTATCATTTTTGGTTCTGTCAGCCCCACGGTCCTGAACATGCCAGCCCAGAGCCATTCATTTCTGCAAAGTCATTTTGGGTTTTTGAAGGTCCTTTGTGGTGGCCCTGAGCAGCCCCCCAGGCAGTGTTTCCTTGCTGATGGCAAGGCCCCTGTGGAATTCCTTGCTCCCTGTTCCCTGGTCAATCCACTCCATCCATCCCATGCCATGGCACTGAGATCCAGCCTGCCTGGCTTGTAGAAACCTGGCCAGCAGCCACCTCAGTGCCACTGCTGCTCCTCACACCCTGGAGAGGCTTCTCCTCCTGCCCTCACTGATGGGCTGCCAACTCTGGTTCCTTCTCATCATGCAGGATATGGAACTAAAGGTTTTTCCCTCATCGTTTTTTAAGAGAAATGTGCTTTTATCAATACGACACTGTCATTAGCAGTGCTATCCATCTGTATCCAAGTGTCATTTCCCCAGGTAGGAACCACTTTGCAGCTGGGGATTGCTGGAATATGGTTCATTAGAGCTGCTTCTTGCACACCCAGAGGTCTCCGTGCTGCTGGTGGAAAGAGATTACAACAGTGCTGCTCCCACTGACAGTCACAGCACGGAGCAGGGAAGCACACATCCACTGCTTTTATTGGCATTGCTAATTGTGAAAGGGAGATGATTAAGGGGCAGTTTTGCTCCTTCTGTTAGTTCAACCCCAATAAATCCAGTGAGAGTGGCAGAGCAAGCAGCAATTCAACACACATTGGAATAATTTCACAACCACTGTCTTCTGGAAAGAGAATCACAGCAGGGGAGAAGCAGTCACGGCCATTTTGTTCAGTGAAATGCTTGTGGAAAATTCAGCTGCAAATGATATTTTCCCTCATTGTGACTGCCCACAGTGGTGTTCAGGACAGCCCTGCCCATCACCAGGGCAGGCAGGGCACTGAGCCCTCAGCTCTGCTCACAACGAGCTCTAAAGGCTGACCAGAAACCCACCTGTCAGGTGGACTTCTGCAAGGTCTAGGCAAAGAAAATAATTGAAAAAGAAACGTAATATGAAAACATTTCTGTGAGGAAAGAATTTAAACACAGGGAGGGCTTCTGTGTTTATTACTAGGCCTTGTTTTACCTCCCTGTTTAAATAAATCTCCTTCACGTGGCTCAAAAATATTCCTTCAAAAAAGATTGCAAAATGGGGCTGCTCTCACAGAGCGAATTCCCAGGCCTAGAAGGGTGGACTCTGGAGAGGAGGCAGAAGGGGTTCCACCAGAGGGCAAACCTGCTGCTCAGGAGCACTGTGAAATCTCGGTGCAAAAGTGCACGACCGCCCTCAAGCACAGCCAGTGCCTCCTGTGACTCAGAGAGGCTAAAAAAGGTTAGGTTCCACTTCTGAGAAGGTTGTTTGATGCACTTAATCCCAGCTCCCCGCTTCAGGATCCATGGGGACTAACAGGGCTGACCCAGGTTATGTCAGGGAGGTGACCAAGGCTGGGCTATTTCATGGCATTTCAGTCCTTGCTGGAAAACCAACTGTGAGATGACAGAAATAATTTATGGCTTCTTTTTTCACTTAAGCACAGGACCCATCAGCATTCCAGCTTTTTCCACATTGCTTTGTCATCTGTTAAGAACAGGGAGGTTCCCAGGAGTTTTGCAGCAATGGATGGAATGCTCTCACACCGGTGCAAAGGCAGGGCCAGCAAGTTTGAATCATTCCCTGAGGTCCTTAAGACAGGTCTGATCCTGGCAGGCCCAGCCTTGGGATCTGCTCAACTCTCCTGCTTTGCCCATATGAGCACTGAAACCAGATTTAACTGAAGAGGGGAAAAAATGAAGAGGAACTTTTCAAAAAGTTTGGAACTGTCCAGGGTTCGTGGGGGGGTTTTTTGGGTTTTGGTTTTGTTTGTTTGTTTTTGGGGTTTGGTTTTTTTTGTGCCTCAGAGTTCAGTAGCACAAGAAGGAATTTCTGTAAACCAGAGAGATGTGGCAGATTCAGGTAAAAAAAAAATCTTTTTTTGTTTTGACCTTATGAAAGTTGTATAAAAATGGACAGTGGTGCTTAACTCTCTGAGCTGCTGTCTGGCACTGAAATCTGGGCCATGGATCCCGAAATTCCAGACCCTCAGAGTGCCCCAGGAAGCAGAAATGCCCTCATGTGGAGATCGACACAGAGGGACAGAACTTCCTGCACCCGAGTTCCCAGCGCTCCAAAGCAGCTCCTTTCCAGATGCCCACACACCTCTGTAGTGCACTTGAAACACACCCTAAAGACAAACTCCATGGCTCTGATTTACCTTTCCCTCCACAACTGAGTCACAGCCATCCTTACACAGCACATCCACTCACTCACACACATCAACAAATGAAGGAATGGAAACCTGTGAATTCATCAAGATATTTCCCTGGAGACTCTGAAAGAAGAAAGCAAGAGAAATTGTAAAGGATATTTCTCTTTGGGGGCAGCTGGATATTATCATGATGAGGCCATGCAAACATATAAATATCTGAGATGAGAAGGAAGAAGATGAAATGAAACGGATGGAAACATTTGTGCTGTCAGTAAGATGAAAGAATAAAATTGTGGGTGCAACAGAAATGATTCTTTAAATTAAACCCATATCCCCAGCATCATATTTAATATCCTTTCCACTAACCTGCCCAGGCCTTGCACTTCATTTTTCATGTGACAGCACTGCCCACTTGAACACTGATACAGCTATTTACTGCCCAATAAAATGCTTCTATACATTTTTAATTTAAGCCTGTGGTTTCAAGTTGTATTTATAAAAAAGGCATTAATTTGTATTCTCTATATGACAAATTTAATCTAACAATGAACTCCAGGCAGTTACTGTATTTAAGCACAATANTTTCAAAAAGTTTGGAACTGTCCAGGGTTCGTGGGGGGGGTTTTTGGGTTTTGGTTTTGTTTGTTTGTTTTTGGGGTTTGGTTTTTTTTGTGCCTCAGAGTTCAGTAGCACAAGAAGGAATTTCTGTAAACCAGAGAGATGTGGCAGATTCAGGTAAAAAAAAAATCTTTTTTTGTTTTGACCTTATGAAAGTTGTATAAAAATGGACAGTGGTGCTTAACTCTCTGAGCTGCTGTCTGGCACTGAAATCTGGGCCATGGATCCCGAAATTCCAGACCCTCAGAGTGCCCCAGGAAGCAGAAATGCCCTCATGTGGAGATCGACACAGAGGGACAGAACTTCCTGCACCCGAGTTCCCAGCGCTCCAAAGCAGCTCCTTTCCAGATGCCCACACACCTCTGTAGTGCACTTGAAACACACCCTAAAGACAAACTCCATGGCTCTGATTTACCTTTCCCTCCACAACTGAGTCACAGCCATCCTTACACAGCACATCCACTCACTCACACACATCAACAAATGAAGGAATGGAAACCTGTGAATTCATCAAGATATTTCCCTGGAGACTCTGAAAGAAGAAAGCAAGAGAAATTGTAAAGGATATTTCTCTTTGGGGGCAGCTGGATATTATCATGATGAGGCCATGCAAACATATAAATATCTGAGATGAGAAGGAAGAAGATGAAATGAAACGGATGGAAACATTTGTGCTGTCAGTAAGATGAAAGAATAAAATTGTGGGTGCAACAGAAATGATTCTTTAAATTAAACCCATATCCCCAGCATCATATTTAATATCCTTTCCACTAACCTGCCCAGGCCTTGCACTTCATTTTTCATGTGACAGCACTGCCCACTTGAACACTGATACAGCTATTTACTGCCCAATAAAATGCTTCTATACATTTTTAATTTAAGCCTGTGGTTTCAAGTTGTATTTATAAAAAAGGCATTAATTTGTATTCTCTATATGACAAATTTAATCTAACAATGAACTCCAGGCAGTTACTGTA
Source organism: Dicrurus megarhynchus (assembly GCA_013399195.1). Lineage (NCBI taxonomy): Eukaryota > Metazoa > Chordata > Aves > Passeriformes > Dicruridae > Dicrurus > Dicrurus megarhynchus. The sequence continues at coordinate 1,021,671 of VXAD01008736.1, forward strand.
TTTAAGCACAATAGGATTCTGATTCTTTAATTCGGACCTGTCTCATTTTATCAATATTCTCCAAAAGGTTATTTTCAGCCCCTCATACTTTCAAACTACAGGTACACAATAATTGTTTAAAATAAGCAAACAGGAGATTGCAATTAATTTTCTAGTACAGCATTTCCTGAAGAACACTAACAACTACAAACTATTCCCAAGAAGTTAAACTATTTTAAAAAAAAAAAGTTCCCTTGGAATTTTTTACCAGACTGCAAAATTCATAAACTATCTCTTTAAAAAAAATCCCTAAAAACTCTAGGACATTTATAAGCAATGGTGATGGGAAATATATAATTTATGGCATATGCTTTGGAGCTGGAAAAAACCCTTTTCTGACCAAGGCAATTACAGACTTCTCTAGCAACAGAAACAGCCACCTCCTCAGAAAGGCAGCTTTCCCTCTGCAGGTAGGTACAAGACATCCTTTCAGAAGTGGCACCCAGATGGGGTCTAAATTCCAGTGAGCTTCTAAAGGAGCCAATATTGAGAGTCCACAGCCCCCAGCCCAGTGTCTGAGGCAGAAATACATTCACAAGTGTTGTGATCAATATCTGCCTGCAGAAAGGAAAGAAGGGTTTGGAACTTATCACAATTTACAACTAGACCCCCAAATATTTCGTCTGAAATGGTATCAGTTACTTGCTTGTTGTTAAACAAACAAGAGCTGAATTGCATTAATGGTTCCATTGATTTTGTCCTGGTTCTACTGGACTGCAGAAGAGACCAAAGGTCAGAGTGCTCTGCATCTGAGGGTTTGGAAACGTGATTATGGAAAGAAGACAAAATGTTAACAATCGTGAGGGAAGTGCAAAGAAGATAAGGCTCACTTATCTCTTTATTGAGCATTCCTGCTTTTATCTCCTCGAAGTCCTTTCCCTCTCTGATCTGCAGAGGTGATCTCTTCACCTTGCTAAATCACCCTTATCAAGCCTCCTGAATGCAATAACCTCTTTGGCACATTACCTATCTTTTAGGATTTGTATTTAATATATTGTGTTCTTCTTTCTTTCTTCCCTTCCTAGGAGGTTACTCCAGAGCTCAGGATTGCTGGATTACTGATTGATTTCACAATTACTTTGTGCTGTGGGCTGTTTTCATCTGTGTGGCCAAGTGTTGCAAGAGGTAAAAAGAGAGAAAATATCCCTTTTTCTTTCCTCCCTCTCTCTCACACACATATATACAGAGTTTATTTAATTATGCACACACTATTTCAGGTTGCAAAAGCTTCATCTTTCCTGATATATTTATAAAACAAAAGAGAATTCTGCACACACCAGATTCACCATCAGACAAATTACCTTAATCCTCTCTCTACATGTGGTTGCAGTGTTGTAGGATAAGTTCGTCTGCTACCTGTGCAGTTAAGATTGTCTCCCAAGCACCAGCACTCAGGTGTACTTTGAAGAAGCACAGAAATTATGCTAAAACCTGTAGTGGTGGTGGAGGACCCCCCTGAAAAGGGAACTCTTCCATGCTGTGGTTTGTAAGTAAAGGCAAGTATGTCCAAAATTAATGCTCAATCCACTTTAAAAGTGTTTTCTCCTCTTGATTTAGGGCAGGTTTGTACAAAACTCTCACATCAGTGTGGGACTGGACAGTAGCGCTCCAGGGATTGGGATGTGCCCAGCACCTCATGACTCTGTCTCTGCAGTTCATTATCAACAGGGCCAAGCAGGGATGCTGAGGATGGGAGAGGGAAGGTCAGGGTGACTTCCCCTGATGGAGACAGGGATCGATACCTGGCTGGGCGAGACAAAAAAAACTGGTTCTCTGCAGAGAAACCAAGATTTCACACTGCAAGTAGTTACTGAAAATTTATATTGAATATTCCCAGCAGGAATATTTTCTTGTTAAACACTTAATTGGGAGCTGTAACATCAAAAACAACAAAGTGGGTTTTACTTGGATTCTTACACAGCCAAAAATAGGTACTGATTTTTAATAAAAAAATCCTTTTCATCAGAAACTTGATTGTATTTTCAAACTATTAGCACGAAACAGCTAAAACAGGCAATGCAGAAACAGCTGAGCCATACATCTGGCTACACTTTCCCATATATTTATCTTTCTCTGTTGAGCCACACACAGGCACTTGTGTCTGAGGGCACCTTTGTCCCTCAGACTCCTGTGGCCATGCTCAGCTGGAGGGCAGCGAGGGCCCGTGGCTCTGTGTGTGCTGTGTGAGATGTTCAGGTGAGCACAGGGGCAGGGAAGGGAGTGGCTCCTCTGCAGCCTCAGACACTTCCAGAGTGCCCCAGGAAGCAGAAATGCCCTCATGTGGAGATCGACACAGAGGGACAGAACTTCCTGCACCCGAGTTCCCAGCGCTCCAAAGCAGCTCCTTTCCAGATGCACACACACCTCTGTAGTGCACTTGAAACACACCCTAAAGACAAACTCCATGGCTCTGATTTACCTTTCCCTCCACAACTGAGTCACAGCCATCCTTACACAGCACATCCACTCACTCACACACATCAACAAATGAAGGAATGGAAACCTGTGAATTCATCAAGATATTTCCCTGGAGACTCTGAAAGAAGAAAGCAAGAAAAGTGCTTCCTTTCCTCTTCTTCCCATCAATTCTGTGACCCTCCTTGCTCAGCCCAGGCTCAGCTTGGTCCCTTGCAGCCCCTCATTTCTGCAGCACCATCACCGTCAGCCCTGAGCTGTGTAACTCCGCTGCTGCTCTGTGTAATCCTCACCTGTTATCTGCTGAGACACCATCTCTGCCCTTCCCTCCTTCACAGGGCTGCTTTTGCACTATAATATCATTTTAAAGACGTGATTGTCAGCTGAGCAGCTGTCTGTGCAAGAGCACTATATCCCAGCAGAGTAATTTGTTTCCATTTAAAAAAGACAATAATAATGCACTGCACAGAGTCCCCCAGTCCGGAGTGACTGGCAGAGGCTTTCAGTGAGGGAATCAAAGCTGTTCTTCACAAAGCAGGGACTCCCCACAGCTCCCAGGTTTGGAACCTCCCCAGGAGGGAGCCAGCTCTGTGCTTGGGACACTCAATTCATACCTTTAGACCATTATTATTCCACTTGTTAATCACTCCTACAAAGATATACAGTGCATTTAGCTGTAGAGAGTTAAGGATCCTTTTAACACCAAGCCTGCTCCATTGTAGATGGGACAAGAGTTAACTGAAAAATCAGCTGCCATAAAAGCATTTTTGTTGCTATCTCCAGTGGCCACATTTAAGACAGATTGAAAACAAAACCAAACTAAATAAATAAAATCAACATAAAACCCGTGGAATGTTTATTAAAAAACAGAATTTCTGAAAAAAAAGTCACGTATTTGGGTGGAAAAAGAAGAGAAAATTAGTCCTTCCATGTAATGGAGGCATTTTGGCCCTAATCACAACAGCAACAGAATAAATGCGACCCCTGAGGTCTGGGGGCCATCTGCCCCCGGGGCTGGAACACAAAATCAGGAAAGCCCAAAACTCACAGCCTTGCACCATCTGAACAGACACCAACAAATACACTGCTCTGAAAAGAAACACCAAGAATTTGCCTCAGTGGGGGGAATTTCCATGCAATATATGAGGATTTCCTGTACTTCAAAGACAAAAAAGCACTTTGGATTTCCTTGGTATTTATGATAATATAAACAAAGGCTCAACAGCTCACCAGAAGAAATGAATTCTATATCTTCACTTCCACAGTGCTGTAACTGGTGCTTTTTTAATTCATACACAGCCTTCCTATGTGATTCATTAATAACACTGAGAAATAGAATGTTGGTATTTTTACCATTTTTGTGTCATGTTCCACAGTGAACTGTAGAGTGGTAATACAAGAATAATTTAGAGATATATTAGCATAATAATTAGAAGCCTAGAAGTCTTTATAGTGTTTTTAATATTTATGCTTGATAAATATTGCTCTATTTGTCAGTTTATGCAGTATAAAGTGAACCTTAATGTAAGAAGGTTTTTAGCATAAAATTAACATAATGAATAAAAACTGAAACACAAAGGTAATCAAAAATAACAGAGGATGTTTTCTCCTGCCTCTCTTAAAGGACGTACTTTACACCCAAAAATCTGTGTTATGGAAAACAAATTCCATTTAAATTAATTATGAGGTTCTATTATAGTTGTGAAAAATTGATATCTTTTAACAGTTCTTTGAGAAACTGCTTTTTTTGTCTCTCTCAAATTTTCACACTGCCCAGCCTCTTAAAGAATGAGATCATTGTGGTCACATGGCTTGGGAAAAATGCATTTTAGAAAAGGACATTTGTCCAATATAGCAAGACCCTTTCACTCTGAGCTGAACAGGAGAGGAAAATGTCATGAAACCAAAAGGACAGAGCACATGTTCATGCCTGCAGACACCAACAGAAAACAGCAAACAGCAACAGGAAATGATAGAATTATCTGTACTGAGATTTCTGTCAGCCAAAGAGTTACTTTTGAACATCGGAAGTTTGAGGGGAATACAACATTTGAAGCCTGAATTCCATACTCCAAAGCTCATGGAGCCCAAGTCTGATACCAGAAACCTGACACTGATCTTTGCTGCCTTGTACAGCTACTGGTGATGCTCAAATCTCTCTTTCCCACCTCCTTCAGCTCCGGTTCCCAGAAGTTTGTCCTGCACCAGTGAGACTGTCGCTCTGTAACCCTTCTTTGGGATGTGGGGAATTGGCCCAGCAGGGCTGGGAGCTGGGAGAGGTGGAGGGAGTGGAAAGGCTCCAAACCTCTCCTTAAGCTCCTCAGAGATGGCCCACATCAGGTTTTTGAGAGAAACACTGTGAAACTGGTTAAACCTGGCTGAAAGGGGCTTCAAAACTCTTAAGCCACTTTCCCTTGGGAATAAATGCAAGAGGCAGTTAAGCTTCCTTCTGCTGGAGAAGCTGAAACAGCAGCAGACATCTATGCAGGATACACATCAACACTGACAATTGCGGCCTGAGAACAGGAGAGCAGCCCTTGGATGGGCTTTGGGAAGAGCTGTGAGAGGCAAACAGGGAGAGGCTGTGCACACAGACAGCTCCAGCCTTACATTTCATTCCCTGAGGGATAAGGATTGCCTGGACTCAGACCAGTGTCATCCCTACACCTCCTTTTCCTGAGCCATGCCCACCAAGCGAGAGCCCAGGGAGCAGCCCATGGGAATCACTCCGGCAGCACTGCGGCGTCTGGGGAGTTCCCAAAGCATTCCAGCCATGTCCCCACATTTTCAGTGCCTTGTGGAAGAATGGACATGAACAAGTTTGTGCAAAGCCCAGTCTGGGGATGTGCCCACTGCTGCTCCCCATGGGCACAGGGAAAGCCCAGGAAGTGCGAGCCCAGGAAGCCACATGTGGACAATCAGTGAGTTCACCCCAAGTCACTCTCCACAACTCAACTCTCCCTGTTGCTCAAAAAGGGGCTCCTGGCTCAGGCCCCCACCCTCAGCTGCCTTCTCTGAGCCCTCCTCAATCTCCAGGATGAAAATACAGGTGGAACAAGTTACATTGAAATTTTTTCTAGCCAAAAAAATTATCACGTTCTTGACATTTCTGCTGTAGTTGGTGCAAGGATCCAGGTCCTAAAGTCACTTACAAAGCTGGGTCTCCTTGGCAACACATGCAGTAAAACAGCTTGGAATTATTGCTTTTTTCCTAATATTATTATTATTATTTTTATGGTACCCCCTATAGTATGAGTCATCAGAAGGAAATTGTTGGTTCACGCTGAAAATTTCTGATCCTTTTCATAGCAGCAGTACTTGTAAGATATCCTAATTACCAATGTAAGGATTTGTGGAAAGGATCTGGAAATAATAGAAATAAGCCTTTTAACAGGCACAGTAATTATGCAGACACAACAGATGCTAATAACTTCATTTCTGTGGAAAAATGATTAAGGTTTAAAAGTACAATAACAGAGAGGCGTAAGAAGAGTACAAGGAGGTGTAGATGACACAGACAATGTATGTGTGATCACAATTACTAATTTAAAAAGAACTTTCACACTAAAATAATCTGAAAACCCTCTTCTCAACAGCAATCTGTTTGCCTTTCATGCTGTTTTCCTGCTGCTTGTTGCCCTGGTTCAGCTATTTACCACTTCTGTTTCCTGTCATAGGCAAATAACAGAGCAGGTGTCGAACCAGAGTCTTTAATATCTCCTTGCTAATAATCCCCCCAGAACTATTCTGAATACTTTAAATATTTGTTTCCAGCCTCCTGGTAAACCTGACTCATTGCATATCAAACCTTTTTTGGCAGCTTTCTCAGGGTCAGGAGTTGTTTGTCACAGGGTCCTGCAGCTCTCTGTGGGTGTGGGAAGTTCCAGAGCAGAAGTGGTTCTGTGTCAGCAATGCCTCAGTGGACTCCTCTGAAAAACACACAGAGAACAAGAGATAAGCCTTTAAATTACCCCTGAGCTCAGGGTTTAATGGAATGAGTGGTGGAATTAAAGTTCATGGCTCCACTTGTGTCAGTGCTAGACTTTCTGTTAAGTTCAAAAATTGTTCATTAAGATAATTAAAGTTCTGGGCCATCTCACCCATCAATCAGTCTTCCTTCTGAGCACTTAACAGTTATTGCTGAATAGACTCTGAAATAACCCATTAACTCAGCACAGGTTTGCCAGAAATTATAGGTGCTTTGAGATGGCTGGGAATGAAAGGTGGCACATAAATCAAAGGCGTTGTCATCATCGGATGCTCCTAAAGCCTGCTCTGGAGTTACCTCAGTCATTAAGGGCTGGTAGCACAGCTATTTGCATTGGAAGATGGGACTTCAATTCATTTCCAAGATCAAAAAGGGAGGTGATGAATCTGACAGTCCAGCAGAGATCCTGGCGAGGGATGCCAGAGCCAGAAGTATTTATGGAGCTGTCCTTCAGAGCAGAGCAGGGAGTCATAAACCCATTAAAGACATTTTCAAATCAAACCATTTCCTCCCCAAATGTCCACACAAAAAACCGGCTCAGCAAATTCCAGAGCACTGTGGAAGAAAGATTCAGCCCTGTGCACACAATATTTTTGGGAATACTGCACACCTCCTCTTCACGCTATCAGCCCCGGAAGCAACTGAGAGGAAAATTACTCAGTGCACTCTGCATTGAAGTGTTCTAGGGGTTCTCTCAGCTATTTAGTGACACAGGGAGTTGCAGGCATCCAGCACACCAGAGTCAGCTTTAAAACAGGCACTGCCAGCACTGTGTCTGTGGTACTTTTGAATTGAGCATGAACTTGCCTCTTGATAATTTTTTTTCAGTGTCTTCACTGAAATTGGCCACTAAAGGGGATTCTTTTCATGCCAGCTGCCCTGGTAACACGGACAAGGTTCTCCAGCACAAAGCTGATTTGGATAGAGATGTACAAGCAGCACCACAATCCAGATGCCACCTCATGGGGAAATTTCACGACAATTTAAGGAGTGCTGTGTTCACTCCTGCCTGCTGTGGGTTAACCCTGGGAGGGCAGATCAGGTCCCTGAGTCCTCTCAGATTGCAACTTTCCCACCATCTAGTGGCTGAAGAGATACAGATAGTAAAAACTCTTCACAGTCCTGTACCTCATGGAGGGGTTTTTAATTTTCTTTTTGTCTTTTAATAAGGCTTCTTGTTTTATGAGGAAAGCACCAAGCAGAGCTACTTTACAGCTGGCATTTTCTGCTTCAGCCTCTATGTCTTCATGTTAAGAAAGGTTTCTTACTCCTAATTCAGAGGAGACAGGAGCCCTGAGTAAGCCCTTGAGTGGTATTGGCCAGCAGAGGAAAACGAGGTTATTCCCAGTGGGGTATCAGCCTCACCAACTTGTGATACCCTAAATTAAGGAATTGGTGCCTAAGTCACTGCTGACTGCTGCACTCAGCAAAGAGAGGATGAACACCACAGCAGGCAGATCATGTCAGAAATATCCTATTTGAGAAGACTTTGGGAGCTGTTAGGGCAGGATTGGGAGGGTGTCCCCATCTGCTGGGCCTCCCCTGGTCTCACACAAGCTCTGGGACAGCACTTGGACATGCACGGTAAGCTGGGAGCTGTGGGTTTCTGCACAGCTTCAGCTGAACTTATCCGGACATATTCATGGAATTCAAAGTTCAATCACTGCTCAGTACTTTGAGAAATGTGCTCCAGAGATGTCAAAAAGGACGCTTTTAACTTATGGCAAATGCTGGCTTTATATATATCCTTCAAATGAGTGTCCTAAATCTGTTCTGTGAGCACACACACAGAGTAGATATTAGCATTTCTGGTATTTCCTGAGATTAGCTCCAGGAGTGTTTACAGAAAGTTATGAAAAATAAGACACATATCTGGCTTTCTGTTGTTCCCTGGCAAACTTAGCAGGAGCAGCACATGAAATGCTCAGTCATGATCTATTCTGTGACAGATTTTTGCAGGAGTTAAAAAGTACAAAAAAATAATGCTGTTTTTCCAAGATGTCTCAGTAGTTTGTGCTGAAAGCAACAGCCAGTGTGAGCAAACAGCCACTTCCTTTCGTGTTTCCAAGTAAACAGTGGCACCCAGTAGCTCTCAGCTGCTTGCTTGTGGTGGAAGAAGCAGTGTGAGGAGAAGGCTTTCCATGGGCCATTCCACATGGGCAGGTTGATGGTGCCCAAGAGCTCACCCCAGGTAGATACTGAATGGCACTGCAGCACTGCAGTGGACAAATATAATATAAGCAAATATGATGTTAGGAAAAATAACCCTTTAAATTGGTTTTGAAGTTCTCTAATTCAACCCTTCACATAGGATTAAAACATTTAACCACCTTAAAGTAAAAAAGCAAAAGCTTAGCCAACCCTACAGGATGCACCTGCATCCCCCATCAGGTCAGACTGCACAGTGCAAACACATCCCACCAGTTTTGGGGAAAAGTTCGGGTAACTCCATTTTAAGTAGATTCCTCTGCAATACTTAGGAACTCTGGCCATCATTTTCTAGTTCAAAAGTAACACAAGATTCCCCTTTTCTACTTGAATACACAAGAATATTTAAGGGTACAGCCAAAAGCAGTTCTTGGGAGTTGAGCTGCTGCAGACTCCCTCAGCAGAAGTCACAAGACTATTTCCTGTGGTCAAAAGTAATATTGAAAAATTACAATTAAATATCCATGTGTCCCTTTCTGCTGACTGCTTTGCCAGTGGAATCACTTGTACTCTCAATTTTCTACTTTAGAATTCTCAAAACATCGGCATCTACCCTTACACTGAACTGAACATACACAGATTTCCAGTTCCTCCTGTCCTCCTTCCCATCTATGACACTTCCATCTACTCTAATCTGTATTTCATTCATTGCAATGCTCTATGCTAGCATTTTTTTGGCAGTGGTTTACTGCAAACTCCACTCTAAAAGTGAGACCTGGGCAAGGAAACACATTCTCTTTCTTGCAGAGACAAGGGAAGGAAAGAGCAGCCAAAAAGGTCCTTGATTTAGGATGATGAGGGCCATGTTTAGCATTATTTTGATTTATTTGCAATAAAAGATTTTAAGCATTCTCCTCTGATAGCTCTGGGCATGTGAGGAAAAGGAATAGCAGAACTAATTGCAAATTAAATGTTGTGGATAACAGACATAAGGCAATCTCCTACCAAAAGTTCTTGGCACCTTACACGTTGTGTATCATCCTGTGAACTCCTCCTATGGCAAAAATAACTCAGGATATCAAACAGGAAATCTTCTGTGTAACTGACACAGGGATACAACTGAAACACTTCCACAAAGCTTTTACAAAGTCATTGAAAGAACAGGCCAGCTTTGAGGGAGCACTTGAGAACCAGCCTATGGAAATATTATATTTTTTGACCACTTGATGACGTGCATTTTTCTTTTCAGAGTTTTGGCATTAACTGGCAATGCTTGACGGGGCACTGGGAGCCTTGGAGATTTCCTGATAATGATTCTGGGTGAGGAATGCAGCAGCTGGAGCGTGCAGGCAGGACCTGAGCACTGCAACCCCCCAGCAGCTGCCAAACCTGCACTGGGGCTGGAGCTGCACCTCCAACATCCCCACTCTGCCTGTGCCACAGAGGGGACTCCTCTCCACAAGCCAAAAATCCACGAAGGAAGGGACCATCTTCCATGAGATACATGGAAAATGGTCTCAAAGCTGTTTGCTTTGCCTTGCCCATCCCAAGGCAGAGCCACAACCAACGGCGTGTTCCGAGACAGCCCCGGTGTGTTCTCCCTCCCAGTGCTGGTGCTTTTGTCCCTGAGAAAAAAGAGAATCTGATTTAAACCATCAAATACCACCAGTTCCCAGCCAGCAGCCAGGTGAGTGTTCCCAACAAGGAAACCTGTCATCTGGGAAGCTGCCAGAGCCTCAGCATCCCCTCCCCGCTCCCTCGCCAGGACTTTGAAACAGCAAATTCTGGCTATGAACAGCTTTTGGAACCTGTGTTCTTGTCAGCAGATGAGGAATTAATCAGCAGGATTTCCTGATTTAAATAATGGATAAAGAACCCAGCACGTTGTTACAGAGAGCTCACCGACAAAAAAGTGGCAGAGCTCATTTAATAAATTATTCACTCTGAATTCTTTTGCTAAATCTAATATCCAGTCCCTATAGGTAGGGGAGGAGAGGGAGAACATTAGCAGGGTTTAGACATACTTTAGAAATGTTCATGTCAATTGTATATAATTTTCAAGGTTAATGGCTTTTTGATACATAATAATGGAACTCCCATTTATTGTACATATTCTAGTTGCAAAACCTGTTTCATTTGCATAATCATAAATTGCAGTCAAGCAATCCTCAGCATGTGGTTATTCGTTTGATGAAAATGTAAATTTCAATTTTATTTTTGTTCAGTTGCACACACACTGCATTTACAGAATATGAGAAAATGCATTTTAATTTAACCAATGAATTCAGCTCATTACAACCTCTTAAGAACATTGAGTAGCCCAGAATTTTGGGACAAAATGCATTTTTAAGCAATGATTTACTATGAACTTATCTTTTTTTTTATGTTTTAACACCTAGAAAAAGTTACTCTTTATTTTTATGCAAATAAATTCCTTTTAGGATGTGAAATTGCTCTGCTATTTTACATAGAAAATTAATGTAGTAGCATTAAAAAGAAAGGCACTCAATTAAAAAAAATAAATAAAGGTTGGCATTTAAAGATAACATCGAGTGAAGTCCATGGAAAAAAAAAGTAGTTTTTTGTGCTTGGGACGTAAAAGAGACTCTGATGTAAAAATGAATACTCATATCAACTGATCTGCTTACAAAATTAGAATTTTGGCCTGGCTCTGTTGGAAGAGTAGCTAAAAAAGAGTAGTGAAAAAGCTAAAAAGAGTAGCTAAAAAGCTGAAATCTTTTCTACTTGCAAGCAGAATATATTGCAGAGCCATCCCTGAGAGACAGCAGTCCAACTCTCTGGGAGAAGCCTTGCATACAAACCTGCTTCCAGAGCTTCAAACCCCTCTTTTAAGTCAAGAAACTTTGCAGAGGCAGGGAAAGGTGTTGGAAATTAACCTTGTATGCTGTCCTTCAGCAGGGTCGCAGTCCCACCGCCGATCCTGGGCTCCTCCTGCCATGGATCCATGGAAATCTCATTCCCAGTTAATGAGAGCTTGCTCAGCGCCAGAGCCGGGATTTCCCAGCTACAGGTGGGACTGGCATCCTCCAAAGGCCCCTTTGGTTGACTGAAATTAATTTGCTCTGACATTATAACTACTTCTTCTAATTAAGCTGAGTTCATGATCTTTATAGAAGAAAAGTAAAGCTTAGAAAGATGAACAAGCCCAAACATTCTGAGATAATATAAGTAAAAATTTCTACTGACACAACTTTGGATTTAATTAAAAATGTGTCTGATAATCACAGTAATGGGCCTGATTTTAAGAAATAATTTTTATTGCATGTCTTGTGAAGATTAACCTGGATTCCGTTTCTCTTCAGAGGTGCCACAAGCATAAGTAATTAAACTTTACAAATTGATAAAATCTAGCCTTGGAATTCCATGCTTGCTTTGCTTCCTCCAGCCATTCCCTCTCCCCTCCAACAATTTTCCTCTGCCCTGTTTAGCTGCAGTCAGTCCTTCTCCTGGCTTTAGGATAGATTATCTCTAGGAATAACACCACCACAGCCCTAGGTGGGTGGGCATACTGCTCCTTTCCCTCCAGAAATCCTGCCTGGATGGAAAAAAATTATTTGGGACGTTTGTTCATAATGTTTTGATGTCCCACACCTCAGCCAGGCAAATGACTGGAACATCTATAATTACCAGGAAGATTAAGTGCCCTCTCAAAGATCCCCTGATGGGGATAAAGGTCAGTCCAGAAAACCTGATCTACTCCTCACACACAGCCCACATCCAGAGCTTTCTGGGATGTGCTGGGTGTGCTCCAGCTGGGACACGCAGGTGTGTCCAGCACACCAGGGAAATGTGGGATTTCCTCTGTGTGGTTTGCAAACCAAAGGTCACCCCAAAACTGCGACCCCGCGAGGCAAGTGCAGCCTTTGTGCTGTCTGCTCTGGTAACGCCTAGTGGGAGGGAGCCAAGGCATTTGGGTCACGGCGTGGGTGACGAGCCAGCACTCATAATGGGGGCCCGTGTCCCTGCCTTGGACAGAGGAAAAACATTCGAAACAGGAGAGGGAAATATGGACCTTGTTGTGCCTCTGCTCCAGAGCTGAGGAGACTCCCACATGTAAAACCTGGTGGTAGTTTGTGGTTTCCTTTGGGCAACTCATTGCTGAATTTCATTTCCCTGACAGATCTCATTAAATTCTGAGCTGTATTTCTGGCAACACCCATGGATGTTGATGATTGCAGTACAACACAAATATTGATTACATATATTTCCTTGGTAGAAAAAGTATTTTCTTTTTTCTTTTGACTGGTAGTGCTAAGCAGAATGCAATGAACTTTTAAAGTCAAAATCATCTCTGAACTTGTCTGAAGTATCTTTTTATATTTTAAATATTTAACTACAGAATTCAAAATGCCAATCCACTGTGCAGTGTGGTGAGTTCCCTTATTTCCCCATCACCTACAGTAAACTGGGAAGAGGTTTAGGTATATACTGGGAAATTCCTAGAAAGAAGGATCCCTCCTGGAGCAGAGAGAGGAGCAGCTCGGTCAGCTGGCATTTCTCTGGAATGCTCTCACACAGCACCACTCCCAGCTCATTTCCAGGGTTGAGGGCTTTGCTGGGCATTTTCCATGCTGGGATGAGCTCCCAGTGCCCTGCAGGGCTCCCCTCCATCCCAGTGCCTGGCCCCAAAGCCAGGGCACACTTTGGGACACAGCTCCCTTCAGGGCCAGAGCCACGCTTTGGCCTCCAGACCGCTTGGCAGGAGCTCCATGGGAATCAGGTAAACTGAGTGGCACCTAAAAACAGAGTGGTTTTCCATGTGCTTCACACTGCATTATCCTGTCGAGAGCTGGACTGCTGAATTTCGCAGAAAATAGTCTGGGGAAACAAAAATAATAGTTCATAAAACCTACCAACCTATTCGCTTGGGAGCACAGCTTCATCTTGCAGACCACATTAAGAGCTCCAAGTTCAGCTCCTTATGTTTCAACTCTAAGCATCTCCTTGTTCAATCAAGACAACTCAATTAATTTGGGGGTTTTTCCCAGTTTCTCTTAAGTATGAAACGACTCTATTATTATTCTGGGCATCATGGCACAACATAGAAATATGGATTAAAGAGAAAATGAGAACTAGAGAAAAATAACGTCACGTATTTGATATCAATGCCAAAACTGAAACAAACAAAAATATTCTCTTGGTGTTTGCAATAGCAGCTTCAACCCTCACCAGGGGATTAAGCAACATGGTGGAGGAGTAATTCAAGCCGTGACTCAATAACTGAATCGAGCAAACATGGTTAATGTTCAAGTTTCTCCATCCCATGAAATAAACAGGGATGTCCAAAGCAGGAAAGCCTCCCACATCCCCCACGCAGAGGTGATGTGTGTCACGGGTTGGAGCCACCCTGTTTGCCTGCATGGCACTGCTGCCACCAAAATTGGGTTTGGCTGGACAGGATAATGACGTACAAAACACCCCAAACAAAGCAACCCCCTGACCATTCATTGCTCAATTCCTGACAATTCCTTAGCAGGAATTTCAACAGCTGCAAACTGAGAGCTGCCGGATGAAACAAAATGTAATTTCTGGAGAGAAAATGGAAGCAGCATTCTCACATAAGACCACCATGAAGTGCTTCAGCATTTATGTGCATAATACACTCATGGTGATGTTTTGTCTTTGAACTTTCAAATAACCAGGGATTCCATTTAATTATGTACATAAATAATGGACAGCACTCCTTTCCTTGTACTCCATTATTGCTATTTCTTTGTTTATTAATAAATTATCCTGGAAAGAGAAAGGATGTCGTCTCCTCCAGGAAGTTTAGAAATTAGGCAAAACAGAAATAGAAAAGGGAGGGAAACTCTGCCAGTTTTACTGTTTTGTGTCCAAACAGAAAAAAAGAGGACCAGGGTATAAAACTTGTTCCAAATTGAGAGGCAGAACCCCAGCTGGTACAAAATGCAGCTATGCCAACTGACCAGATCCAAGTGATGATATAGCCCTGGATTTTCATCCATCCTATCAAATGCTGTCAGCAGACTCATTTCATTAAAAGAAAAAAAAACATCAACAAACCAGAAACAAACTAGCAACAAAACCAAACCAAAACAAGGAAACAGAAGTGGTAAATTATCAATGAAATAAAATAGAATATTAAATCCCCTATCATCTGTATGTTTTGAGTGCAAAGTCAGTTCTGCCATTAACACAGTTCTGACTTCTTCCCTGTGAAGCTCTGGAAACATTCTGGGCTGGAGAGCCCTTGGTAACTGGCTTGAACTGTCAGAGATACAAATTTCACTGTTTCTTTCTGCTACAGTCAGGAATAAATTGAAAAGCTTGTTTAAAATAAGAGATTAAATCAGCAAAACAAGCCTGTTTTTAAAATGGAATAAGGAGTGTTCCGTTGGTTATCACCTTGAAGGATTTTCATGCCCCAGGACTACGATGGTGGCACGATCACAATTCAGCTTTAGGTACGGGGCAAGCAGGGCAATTATCCAAATGTAACCTACAGCTTTTCAGTTCTGGATTCTGCCTGTATTGAAACAGGAATTAAATTTTTATAAAGTTTAAAGGAACGCATTTGTTAGGACCATGGAGAGAAACACATTCCCTACAGCAGCTCGTGTTGCTTGCTGTAAAAGCACATAAAATACAGCCAACCTTTATCAGCAAAACTAAGATGTTTGGAGAACCTGGGCTTCCTTTAATATCCCATTATCCTTCATCCCTGAAGCAGGATAATACACTGGATATGGTTATGTAGCCCAGAAGCTTCAAAAAGAAAAAAAACAAAAAGGAAAAGGTAATAGAAGGCGCAACTGGGAGAATAATTTTAATGAAGTTGTTTCACCTTTACCCTCATGCAAAAATGTGAGGCTCTTGAATAACTGTCTGGATTTACATCCTGTGAGCTGGAATATAATTGTGTGACCTGTGCACAGCTTCAGCATCTCATCAGTTGCAGCACTCTCGTGAATCACACACTTCAAACCTCCTCATCTCAACTGCAAAGCAGCTTCACCGGGCAGCACAGAAAATGGAGGGTACAAGGTAAATTCATGTTGGTGTTGGGCCTGCAGGAGGATCTCTCACAATCTGACCCAGTCCAAAATCTTCATGATGGAGGCACTTCAACTCAGTCAGCATTTTAACAATGGAACAGAAGTGTCATTTGTATTCCTTAGAGCCTTCCCCCCACAAAACGATTCCAAGACACCATCCCATAATAACCCCACATCTGTTACTCATGTGTTATAAGCAAGAGAGCATTTTTAAGAGACTTGGACCTTTTCAGGGCCAAGCGTAAGAAGCAACAACCTCCACATATGAGAAATGCAAAATCTAAAGGATTGTATGCAAGAGGATCTGGGGTTTCCCAGCTGTTGGGAACAGTAACAATTCAAGACATTCTGAGTTAAACCAGAATCAGATATTGACAATCTCTGAGAATGAAAGGCCAAATCAATGTTTTTATAACAGCTTTTTGTGCGGGCTCATCTCAGAGATCTGATTTCAAAATTATTGTGCCCCAAAACCAGAGGACAAACAAAGCTTCGAGCCAAAGAAATGTGACGGGAAAGAACTGGATGCAAGGATCATTTGTCAGGCATTAAAATAACTTTATTGACAGACTGATAATACATGCCACAGGCAGCAAAGTTAGAGATTTCCAGAGCTCATAAGCAGGCTCCTGGCCCCAGCTTCTATTCCCTTGATTGAGAAGAGACAAGAACAGAGACACCCAGGCTTTTGCAGGTATTTTTGTCTCTAAATGCAGAACCTGTGAAAGGGATCTGACTCATGATGGAAGCTCGTTCTCAGGCTGCTCATACCTGGTCATGATATGCACATTTTTGTCACATTTTTATGGGAGTTGTGAGCAAAACTAAAATTACCTATTAAGCTACAGAATCTCCTGGGGTTTTGGTAGACATTTGAAAGCCTCTGAAATATTCCCTTGGCTTCTGACACTTAAATTGCATGGATGGGTGGCAGTCCTTGGCTCAACATGACACAGCCTCCACCTGACATCCTGCTCTTGAGCCCCCCAAAAGCTGATGTGCAATCCCATCATGGACATGCACAGACCATAAATCTCTACAGGAAGCTCTGAAACTTTAAGTATTCCTTTGTTTGAACATGAGCCAGCCCATGTTCAAACAAAGCTGCCCCTGAAGTCAAGGGCAGCCAGGAGTGCCTGAGTAACAATGAGGATTCGGATGTTGCTGGTGTGTTGTTAGAGGGAAGGAAAGACAGAGCAGACTGAAGAAAGTTTCTAATTAGAGAGGCTGTGAGGCCACTGCGAGACAACAACCGAATGCAGGGTCTGTAAAATAACACCATGTTCTTTCCAGCACTTTATATTCTCAATGGGCCTGATCCAATCCTTATTCAGAAAACATTTCACAGACTTCAGGCACGTTGCTATGCAGTGATCTGCGATCTGTTTCATTAATCCAGAAAAATTCTAACTAGGAACACAACGGCCTTTGATAATCCCCAAGCACAGCAACAAAGAGGAATGTTTACTACTATCTAGTGAGCCATACATAATACAGCTCATCATCGAACTTCCTTCCTGCACTAACACAAATTGCAATATCCCTCGCACCTTCCACAAATATCAGAGTTCTAAGAATAAAAAGAACAGAGCCAAATTAGAGACTGTGCCACTAAAATAACTGTACCCAGCAAGGATTACAGAGTGAGGCAACCAGAAAGCTCGTGTGTAATTTTACACTGAGAAATAAGAGTTTTGAGTCCAAGGAAGTGCTCTTTGCCGGCTGCAAGGTGGCCCTGTCTCCTCTCACAGGAGAACTGGAGGTGTAAAACAAACATCACCGTGTGTGCAGGGAGCGGAGTCTCGGTGCTGTGCTCCCCTGGCACAAACCCAACCTGTATTACACCCCCGAGGTACAGAACACCTGTCTGGAGCAGGGGATCCTTCCCAGGGCACACAGGTGAGGATTGTAATGGGTATGGTCTACTTTCCTACAGAACTTTCATTATTGTTTTAATATAAAGACCCTTTCTGCTCTGTAGCATTGAGCAAAACATTTAAAGTACAGACTAATTATGACTGGCAGGCTGATTTAAATAAGAACTGGTTGCAATTAACTATAACAAAAATAGAATGTTGCATTTTGTATATTTAGCACTGCACCATCTCCCTTTACAATTGTACCTTTAGAGTGCTTTTGCTGAACTATCTCTGGAAATCCACTGATGTTAAATTGTTTTTTCCCACTCTGCCTCAGACTTCAGGGTATTTTAGGAGCTGAAAAAAACCTGTCTTACTGACTGCAGCAAACCCTTCCCTATAGTGCAACCCATTCCCTTCTCATTGTGTTCATCTGCATAAAGGTAACTTCCAAATCTGTCTCGATTGAAATGAAGATACACAAACAGCAGCACAGACAAAGGCGGGTGTGGAGCCAGAGCGGTGGAGGGGAGCTCTCAAAACAACCCACGCTGCTGCTGTCCAGCATGGGCTGTGCCAGGGACCCCAGGCAGTGAGGGAACCACGCACTGGAATGGTTCCCTGCAAATCAACAGAGTGCAAATTTGTAACCTGTGAACTCTGCAGACGCTGCAGGTACAGACAGAGCTGAGCCACTGAGCTGTAACATCATTTGTATTGATGTATTTTAACATCAGTCAGCTCAGGGCAGTAAAGGCAGAGGATGACTCCAGGTTTGTTATATTTGAGAAACACACGTCAGCTGAGGCTCCTGCCTTTCGCTGCTCTTAGCCCAAACAGCAAATTATGGAGGAAAAAGGGGGAAGAGAGTCTGGTGATATTTCTTTGAAGCCTGCATTGCATTTAGGCAGTCTGTGCTCACCTCTCTTGCATTTAGGTCTCATGAATGCTCTAAGAAATAAATCTGCCAACGAAATGTCTGCAGAAACTGCAAATTTTGATTAAATACTGGAGCACTTGCAAAAAAAAAAGAATTCATAATTCAGAAACACCAGACATTAATGATGGAAGTCAACTTAGAAGCTTTATGGTCTTGGAACACCAACCATATGACTTTATAAGTTCAATCACAAGATCCGGTGCAATTCAATTTAGGTAAACGAAGCACTTGTAATTGATTTCTTCTGCCTTTAATTTGCAGATACAGATTAAGATTTGTTAGTTGACATGATTCAGAGAAAAATAAAAAGTATATATTGGTTGCTGACAATTTATAAGGAGAAAAAGTGCTGAAAGAGAATAACATAAAACAGTCACTTTGAATTACAGATTTTCTCTAGAGCATCTCCTGGGATGCATTTCTGGGTAGACAGAAAGTACAGGTTTGTTTAATAAAATGGAGTGTGCTAGAATACAAACCCTGCCCTTCCCACGATGTCAAGGTGGCTGGACACATCTCCTAACTCACAGGTTATAACCAGCACAAAGTACAGGTTTTTAAAGTTACTTCTGGCCCTGGTACTTTTCAAACATGCACAATGCAAATATTTCTGGAGGAGACAGTTCTGAATGATGAAATCAGGCATTTCCAGTGCCGACAGGTACTGGGAAAACTCAATAAAACAGAAGCACTCCAGGCTCACTCATCTCCTGTAATCACTGGGGAGAAAAAAACCCAATGTGTTTTTCCTATTAATGCTAAAAGACTTTTTTTTTCTTGAGTGAAAAATAAAGTATGTGTTGTTTAAAAGGATGTGGGATATCAAAATATGCATATATATATGTGTGTGTGTATCTGTGCAAGGAACACATATATTGCTGTTACAACTCTTCAGCAGAAGTGTTTGTTTCCTGATCCCTTAAAGAGCCCATCCATTAATTAAGAACAGACAATTGAGACACACAAGCTCAGCTCATGAACCTCAGGGAAGGTCTGGAGTGAGCAAGGCAAGAGATGGGGACTGGAAAAATGCGGATTTAATTCTAACCTGAGCTGCTGCACAACCAAAAGGAAATCACTTCCCTCTTGTGGCCCTTGCCCCTGCCCTGCCCTTTGGGATGGGAAACTGCAGGAGGGGAGTGACTGCTGGAACTTCCCACTCTCTGAGGGATCCTCCAGGTTCCAGAACCATAGGGACCCCACTCAGGTGAGAAACACGGGGTTGTAAATCCATTTCCATCACTAAAACAGAGCTCCACCAGGGAAACACAGTGACACAGCACACTGGGAATTTCTGTGCTGGACAGAAACGGAGTTTGGTCTCATGTGCACATGGAGTGCTTTGGATCCATAACCTCCAGGACAAAGCCAGGAGGGGATCAGGAATTCCTTGCATGAGGGGGGACACAGAGTGGAGTTTCTGAACTCCAAGAGAACCATTTCCAACCTCAAGCCTGTGAGAGCTGCCTGGTGGCTCCTGAAGTTATCAGTAGGAGGGCCTGAGTGCAGTAAAATACTCTCAGCTGCTTTCAGTGTGTATCCTGCTTAAGTGGCCGGAGAGATTTTTATCAAAATGCTAAAACTCTCCAAGTTCTCCCATATAAGTGGGCTCCAGACCTCTGCAGGGTTGGTTAATCCAGGCACTGTAACTGAATCCATTGCCACCTGTGCTCTCTAAAATACAGATTTTTGTCTGAAATGGAAAGCGTGCTCCATGCAATGCCACATTGCTGACAGAGAGCTTTCTGGAAATCCCAAACCAAAGCTGCTGTTACAAGTTCTTCCTAAGTAGAGACCAGATTTTGGAAAACATTACAGTTCAAAGGCTGCATGTGTACTTATGAATTGGGCATTTCCCCCTTTTTTCCTTTCTCATTAATGACAATTACTTTAATGAAGGCTGAATAGGGGAAAGATGTGTCCCTTTTATTCATTGTTCCCCATTTGAAGCTTTAATTATAGCTTCACCACTCCACAACCACTATGAGGTAGTGACAACTGCAAACCCAGAGGAGGGGTAGCAGAAGGGATCGTGGCATTCAAATACTCTGTTACTCTGCAGTATCCTAAATATTTTTGATTTAACAAGCACAGACAGGGAGAAGTACATATGTCAAATAATCTGAATTTATCAAGTTTTCCATGAAATGCAGATGCCCTTAGAGGTGAAAGAGTTTTGATTAGGAAACGTAGAGCATTGCAAAGATGCTGCATATGCAACATTTCTCAGACTAGACTCACAAAGTAGCCTGCAAACTCTTTTCTTGTTAGAAATTCTCAGAAACTCTGACAAACTGCACTGCAGGCATGGCACACAAAGTCACTAACACTGTAATTAGCTGCTTTATAACCCAGTGTGACTACAGTCCTCAGCTGTGAGATAATGAAATAAAACATTCCTAATATTACTCTCACAAATATTAATACGAAAAGTGGATATATTAGCTTTCAAGAGAACAGAGAATTAGCCTGGCATGGAAGCACTGGGAAAAAAACGGAAAAATAATTTCTTTTTGGCAGCAATGAAGAGAGGTCACAGCATGAGAAGGTAAAACATACCTGAGGAATACAAATCATTGGATACAATTTGATGATCATTTCTTTCAACAGTAGAACATCCTTCTTCACACTGGTGCCCACAGCCCTGCCCTCCTGAGCTGATGAGGAGCCCAGCCAGGCCAGGCCGTGCCCCACAGCCCCAGCCAG
>VXAD01008737.1:0-78406 GCA_013399195.1 Dicrurus megarhynchus
CCTTGCAGCGCCTGGGCTGCGCCGGGCTGGCGGGCGCGCTGAGCCTCAGCCTGACGGCGCCGCTGGAGCTGCTGACGGTGCTGGCGCAGGTGGGCACCTGGCACTGCCGGCGGGGGCTGCGCGACGCCGGGCGCAGCCTGTGCCGCACCGAGGGCGTGCGGGCCCTCTGGAAGGGGAACCTCACGGCCTGCCTGCGCCTCTGCCCCTACAGCGCCCTGCAGCTCGCCGCCTCCCGCCGGTAAGCGACCGGCCCGCGCGGGGGCTCCGGGGGGCTCCAGGGACCTGTGCTCCCGCGCCGGCCTTCCTAGCAGCGGAGGGGAGCGGATGGAAAGTGTCGAGTTTAGTCTAATGTCTCTGTCTCTGCCGGGTGGTCAGCTGGGTGTGTGCCCTTTTTCCCCAGAAATATTGACCCTTGCTTGTAATTTTATTTGTTAATTTATTCAGCGCGTAGCGATTGTTAGGGCCTGGTGATATGCCAGCAGTTGCTTATAAAATCATAGGTATTCTTCAAATGATGAAGGGTCGATAGTCTGTTAAAATCCTTTTGCTCAGGTTCCTTTAGAAATGAAGTTACAGTGCAACCTGCAGGTATGGCTGTCACGTCTCTTCTTTGCAACGATTTTGTTTAATTAATTTATACGCTCTCAAGTATTTATGTTGTCTGTATCAAAGAAAATAACAAAATCACAAGTCAAATATTTTACCCTATTATGCAGGAGTTGTTAAGCAAATTTGATCGGTTTTGACATTGATATGTGACATTATTTGTTTTAAGATCTTGTTTTTGATAATACACAGATACTAAACCAAGGTAAGTACTGGAAGGACTGCAGCAGGATGACCATGGAGCAGTGCTGATGGAGGTCTGTCAGCCGTGCTGTTTCCTAGGATTCCCTTCTGCTGCCAGTATCTCTCGGCCTTTGCAGGGAGTGCCTGACTGTTTGCACACACCAGCATGTTTTGCCGCTCTGGGGGCTGGGCTTCATTCTTCTTTTTTTTTTATTGCAGTCAGCTGTTCATAGTAGCACATGACATTTCCGCCCAGCTGGGCAATGGGGTGTTCTGTTCTGGGCAGCAGCACCGCCTCGAAGGCACTGCCAACCCGCTGCGTTTGTCACTCATCTGCCCCAGCAAGTCACCTGCCCATCACTGCCTGCGCCCTTCAGGAGACCGCAAATGCAGTGACTGTAAAACTGGGCAGCTTTGTTGTGCCGTAACAGACACAGTGGTCAAACAATGAGTGAGATAATGTGAGTGGGAAAGCACAAACAGTAATTTAAATGTAATTTAAAGTTCACAGAAAAGGCAGTGTGTTGCACCAACATAAACCGGTTGTTTTTGAGCGTAATGACTTCTTTGTTTGTTCAGCTTGAAACAGTGTATTCCCTTTGCAAGGCTAAAGTTTGTGTCTAGTTTGCACATGGTGTTCTGAATTACGGGTGGAAGTAGGCTACCAGGAAATTAAATAAAAGTTGCCTATGCTTAATCCTTGATACACTATTTGGGGATTTTTGAAAGTCTTTTCTACTGGAAGAGTTGTGTGTATAAAGGCAAGAAACACAAAAAGAGAAATGTTATAGGGCAGCTTAGGTAAACAGTCCTAGGAGGAGCAGGACTGAGCACAGTCAGCACCCCGGGGATGGTGACTCCACACTCCCTCAGCAATTACTCTGCACGGACTCTTGTCTTTCTATGGTAGCTTTAAATGTTATCAAGTAGTGCCTAGAGACACCCCACCACCTTCCCCACGCATTTATGCACACACAGGAAAATTAGGCTGTGTGTGTTTAGGGACTGTATAAGACACACAGGAAAAATAGTTTCTACCCTTTTGCTTCTGCTTGGCTGGGCTTTCTGCCCTGGGCACTCCCAGGGCTTGAGACAAGTAGATGAAAGGATTTGTCATGCAGTAGAAAATGCACATTCATGTGAGAAAACATCAACTGAGCAAGCAGTGACTTGTAAATATTTGCAAATTATTTTGTTCTGCACATGGTTACACCATGTGGGTTAAATGTAGATATGCTGTTTAGATGTTTTAGTTAATGCTTCCAGAATATAATAATACATTTCTTTACCTCCAGCTAAAACTCTCAAGTGTTTTTACTTGCTTCTTGCTGCCTCCAGGACATTTCTCCCTGATGTAGGAGTTCCCTGTCATAGAAAAGTCCTTCAGTGCACCACAAATGCTTGATTTGTGTGTAACTTTTGAAACTGCTTCAATTTCAAATTTTCAAATTGAGACTTAAACTCCTGAGCATAATAGTGCCTGGACATAAGTCTTCTCTAGAAGCGTGTCCCTGTGGACCTTCCTGTCCCAACATAAGTAAAAGAAAAAGGTTCTGTTGCTCTCAGAAGGCCTGTGATGGCATTATCTACATATTTCCTCTTACATTATAACCTTAACTGGCAGGTTGAACCAATGTCTTTAACTGATGATCAGATAATTTCTTGCAGATGTGTTTCAAGTCATGGTAATTTTCATCCTGTAGATGGAAATATAAAAGAAAGATTTTTATCCTGTAGATGGATGCTTGTGTGGTGTTATGTATAATAAGATCTTGGATTAGTCACATGTTAAAGTTTCAATTCCTGCTGCTGAAGGGGCTTGTGGACAGAAGAACATTTGCATCAAGAATCATCTGCCTTAATTTTTCATGTGTTTTGTTCATAGTGTCATTAATAGTACTTCTTTTATGTGCTTGCTTTAGACTTGTTACCCTTTTCACGGATGAGCTGGGCCATATCTCTCACTGGAGAGCCATCATGGCAGGAAGCCTGGCTGGCATGGTTGCCACCATCGTTACGTACCCCACTGACGTGATTAAAACACGGCTCATCGTGCAGAACCGGCTGGCACCATCTTACGAAGGAATTCTTCATGCTTTTTACAAGATTTACCATCAAGAAGGACTCCGTGCACTCTACCGTGGTGTTTCACCAGCAATATTAGGTAAAATAATAATGGGGTGAAATCACCTCACTGCCTGGTTTTTGTTGCAGCTGTGTAGTGTGTTCACTTGCTCACTTGATTTCAAAAGCCAACAGGAATGTTTTCTTGTAGAAGATGTGGAGATTTGCAAGGCACTGCAATACTGATAACCTCTGCTGCAGCTTTATTACTTCAAATTAGGACCAAGTGTGTAGCATTTTATATATGGTTAAGTGTTCAGCAAAATACTCTTTTCCTTCTTTTATAGATGATCTAGTTGTGCTTGGATGCACAATCTTCACCATTAAACTCTTAAAAAACATTTATATACACACACACAGAGTGTTTGTAACTCCTGTCAAGGCATGAGGGTGTCTCCTGAGCTGTTCAGTGAAACCAGTGTGAGCTGTAGTGTATAGTAGATGTGAAAAGTAAAGATTAATTATATTCTCTCTTTACTTGAAATTACTTTTTAATTATTTATTTACTCTCCATAGGCTTTAAAAATGCCATTTAACTGAGTCCACTTTTTTCACAATATGACATAATATAAAATGTGTAATGACAACAATAGTAATAAATGTATAATCCCACTATAAAACTGATGAGAGCATGAAACAAGCAGAAGAGGTCAGAAATATCCCTCATCAGCCTGACTGAAGACATAGCTCTGTTTACCTGTGCAGGTGCTAGAGTTGGGTTGGACTGAGAAAGAGTTTGTCACAAGAGAGAACCTGGAGAAACACCTGACCTGTCATGAGACTATAGCAGTTAATAATTCTGACAACGTGCACATTTTAATATGTAGATGTATGCCCCTATCAGTACATCTAGATGCTACAATATGGGTGTTTGGTGGTAAACTGGGGACTAAAGAGCAAAGTTCTTCAAAACTGGGATTGGGTTTGTGGAATGCGAGGTGTAAATTGGCAGCGGCTCCTCCCGTCTTTCTAGTTATGTGATGAGCAGCTCTCTTCTCTTAGTGTACAGTGTGTTGATATAATCCTGTCTGGTTTGCTTTCTAGGTGCTGTCCCATTTTCTGCAGGCTCATTCTTTGTTTACATCAGTCTGGACAAAATATGGCAAGAACCCATAGTTCATTTCACTCCTCTTCAGAACTTCATAAATGGCTGTGTAGCAGCTGCTGTGGCACAGACACTTTCTTTCCCCTTTGAGACTGTCAAGAGGAAGATGCAGGTACAGAACATTCATGTTACCGGTACTTTGTCATAGGTGCTTGGTGCAAGAGCTTGGGACAAGACTAGCCAGGTGATCACGGGTGCCACTTTTTTTCTCTTACCAGTAGGCTACAGAGACTTTGGTTTTGGTTTTGTTGGGTTTTTTGCTCGTTTGAGAGTTTTTGTTTGTTTGTTGTGTTGTTTTGTTTTTAAAGTCTGGAAATTATTGCTACAAATGGGTTGTTATACCTTTTATGTGAGTTCAAGTACTATCATGGGATATGTGTATGCTCTCAGACTCTATCTCTGTAGCTTTATTTCTTTTCTTTTTCATAGCAGTTTCATCAAATTCTCAAAATTCAGAATTGGCAAGCCTTCAGTGAAATACAGGCTGAAAGTTTGCCAGATGAAGGAATTCAGTCCCCTCGGTGGTAGGCAGGGTGAATGAGATCCATGTCATTTTCAGAGCCTGTGTGTCTGCCATTTATGCCTCACCACAAAACAAACATACTTGCTCAGTGTTAAGTCTGAAGGATCATAACTGTCCTTGTTCCTATTTCTGACTCCTCTGGTTAACAAGTGACTTACCAGCTGCGGGTGCTGCAGTTTTCCTGGAGCATCAGCAACACGAGAATTACTATATCTTCCAGATCCCTTCTCCCAGAAATTTAACAATAATGATCTAAAAAAGACTCAAACCTCACAAAACAACCCCTATCCCACAGCTTCCATCTCACTGACATAATTCACTTGCTGATGTTGACTTTTCATTAGAACTTCATCGGTAGAGAGACAGTGACTAGCTTTCATCATACGGTCATTCTCAGGCAGGGGCATATGAGTTTGGGTTTTCAGCCTAGTTCATGGGAATGCAGATTTATGGGAAGCTTTTGTGATCTTATTAGAAAAACAGTCATTTGTTGTGGCAGCCTTATATAGGTCCTTGCCCCCTTCATCAAGTGGTAGCCTGGTTGGCAAGTCACAAAGTAGCAAAAGGTCAGTGAAACTGTGAATTTCCCTCTCCTGCTCCCCAAGTTCCCCTATTCAGGGCTCAGATGCTGTGTCACAGAAGCCTTCACTGCCCTCTCTCCATCTCGTAGCAGAGAACCTCAGCAAGAGGAATAAGGGCTTTTATCAGACCAGTTCATGTAGCTGATGTGTCCAGAAGTCAAGGTTTAAACTGAGCCCTTTCATCAGGTATCTTATAAAATATTTCAGACAAGGAAGAGATTCTGAGCAATAAAACTTGATCATTTTATCCAGCTGTACCAGTGGGTCTAAGAAAAGCGAATATTCCTTACAAGCCTTCTTTTACTTTATATCCTTAGGCTCACAGCAATACCATTGCTCTAAAGTAAAGGCATTTACTGTGCTGTTTTCCTTTTAATATTTTCTGAAACAGTTACTTGAACATTCAGCTTTTGTAATCAGTTCAAAAGCAGGTTTTGGCTCTAACTGGTGCAATGTTTTGTGTCAGGCTGTGTCGTGACAGGCATGAGAAGTGGGACAGGCCCGTGTTTCATTTTCCTGCCACTAGGCCGTGCTCTTCCACCGAAGGGACGCTGAAGTCATCTCATCGGCACTTCCAGCAGTAAGGGAACTGGATTTATTGCCTAAATATGTAGGAAGTGGAGAGGCTAAAAATACTTCGCATGAAAAAAAAAAGGCTCATCAACAGAGAGGGTTTCTTCCTCATAAGTGCATTGCAACACTGAATAGTGATTTTCTGAGCTTAGAGAAACACTTCCTGTTCAGTGATTTATTCTGAAGGCTTGGAGGAAAGCAAAGGTATTTAAAAAGAACGAGCTGCCTGGGTGCGAAATCCTGTAATTTGTTGGAAATTACTTAATTCATGGAGAGTTGTCCAGAAAAGAGATCTGTTGAAAATTGCAACCCACGCTGATACCAAAAGCTCACTGGAGCTCCTGCAAGGTTATCCAAGAAGCTTGGGTTTTCCAGTTAGCTAGGTACGGCCTAGCTTTGCAGGGATCAGCTCTGCTTTGTGCTTTCTGGTCTGTGCAGTTTGTAGGGTGCTGGTCAGAAGAGAGAAATGCCTAGTACAGCACCAGGAAAAGTATCATGCAAAGGGATGGGCCTAGAAAGGGGGAGAATAAAGAAGGAGGAAAAGAACTTTAAAACATTTCAGAGTTCTGTAGAAAATGGGGGAGCAGATACTTCTGATCACAGTTTTTCTCGGACATCTTACTCAGTGATTCAGCCTTTGTTCAGTGATTCAGCTTTCTGGCTGATAGAAAGAGGTGGGTACCAAAGCCTTCAGCTACCCCTGGGCCTGGTGTGTGCTCTGCAGTGCATATAGAGAAGTGCTAGGCTTTTTTGAAGCAGTGAATGCTGGGTTTGTTAATGAAGAGGAACCCAGCACACTGTGGAAGTCAGATTCCCTTTCCCTCCCTTTTGTCCCACCAGTCTGACAGAGGGAGTATGTTGCTAAAGAAGACTTTTCCAGTGAAGCTGCTGGTGATGGGGAGCCAGGGAGTTGTAAGACAGTCTCAGGAGCTTCAAAAACTGAGAAACTAGGACACAAGGCTGTCTCCATTGATTCTGTGGTGGAATACAAGCATGAGACCAGGACACCCAGTTCAGATCTTTACCTGATATGCTAGGCAGTCTTAGAAGAGTTAGTTACATTCATCTCCTCATCTGGACAATGCTTGAATTGTTTGCATAGACTAGGAAATGAATTCTGCTGTGGGAGGAAGGATAAGGTGCTGTTTTTGATCTCCATTGTAATAATCTTACTTCATCCTTTCTAACTTCACATATCTTAATCCTACACTTCTGACGTTGGCTGCTTCTGTCACTGACAGCTGTGGGAGTAGGAGCTGACTGTCAGCAAACAATTCTTGAGGAAGAATTGTGTTTTGGTGATGCTTTATGATGTCAGATTTGCTCTGTAACCATGGCTTCTTCAACTTTTACTGTTAGAATTAGCTTTATCGAGTTTACTTTTTTTTTTAAATGTTGCTGTGTTTGCTATATATACCTGAATGTTTTTCTTAAAAGAGATGTTAATTAATATGAGTGAGTCTTACTGAATATATGAGTCCTCTATGTTGTGTGTATCCTAATTTTATTCCTTTGTCTTCCTTTTTTCACTTTGCTCCTGATTGGCATGTTAGAGAATTCAGAGGTACTGTATGCATGTTTCAGCATGGAAATATGGCTTTTGTTGTGCATCTGTAGAAGTGGTTTTGTGAAGGAGAGGGTTATTCAAAGGCATGTTCTATATTAAGTGTTTTCCTGACTTACTTTTATGATGTTACCAGTTTCTGAACAAAAACTTACTGATCTTTATATCCTTCTGACTGTTATTCTTGGCTTTCCTTCCTTACCTCACAAAATAGTATTCTTTGTTAAATCCAGGTTCTAAGCCATATTAAAGTACTGCCCTTTTTACCTTGCAGACTTGCATACAAGAACACTTTTTTCTTTTTCGTTTTTTTTTTTCTACCTCTGGCAGGGAAATTTTCCTTTGAATGAGTCTGGGTGTAAGGAAGCATTGGTAATGTTTCTACTTTCCCACATCATCTTTTTGCCTATGATAACCTTCATAAGTGCCTATTGGACTGAGCTGTGGCATTTCAGTTAGGGAAGATGAATTAAAAGCTGTTACAGGCTGTACAGAAGATTATTATTAGAATGGCATCCCTCCCAGACTATGTGTGGAACTGAAAACCTACGAACACACAAATGGTCAATGCAAACCCAATAGCCAAGTTTGGCATTTCTCTTTGCGCTCACGACGTGCAGAGGTGGGCTCAGACACCCCTGAGTGGCACTTCTCAGCCTCCGTCCCAGACTGACCTGTGACTTTGGTAGTTTCTTAAGCAAAATGCACAAAGATGTCCTTAAAGCTTCATAGATACTCTACAGCTACTCCTCACCTGCGTACATAAACTAACTTTGCATGGTTTTCAGAAGCTCAGCCCTGTCTCCATATTTTAATATCAGTGACTAAACCTGTCTTAAACTCTCCTTCACCAGTAAATGCTACTCAGGTATAGCTTTGCCATCAAACCCTTGTAATACAGAATAAATCATACTGTTAGTAAAGTGCAGGATTCAGAACATTTTTGGTGTTGACTGCACTGCATCCTCAAGCTGTGAGGACATCTCTGTGGGGAAAGCATTGTTCAGTGCTGATCCTTCTGTTTCAAAATGCAGGCTTTGACTTCCCTTCACTCCTGCAAACAAACAGGCTTACTGTTTTTGGTTAGTGTAGATCGTTGCCATGCATCACCCAAGAAGTGGCCTCTTTACAGTGACAAAATTGAATCAGTTTGGCCTCGGCTGCCTATAAATCTGCAATGTGTTTTGGGGTTTTGTTGGATTTTTTTTTGTTCTGTGGAACATGAGATGCTCTACAAATGTGAAATCTGTTGTAAGTTATGTAAATGCTATGAGTTCATAACCTGAAGAAAACTAAGCAGTCATTTCCTTTATGAGGTACCCTGTTTAAAGTAAAAGCCTCTCTTTTAAAAGGAATACTGTTATTTAAGTATTTATTTAAAAATAGTCCCCTGGCATGGTAAAAGTCAGTCTAGCAAGAACCCAGTGGCTGGGTTATAAAGAGTTTTGAAAAAGAGAATGATAAATGTTCCTTCTCTCTGCTGAGATGAGAAGTGCTCCTGCTTTGCTTAAGCATGAATGACTTGCAAAGAGTTCTTTGTCACTGGGCACAGGCACTGGGCTGGTGTGCAGCCTCTGGAAGCTCACAAGCTGTAGTGTCACTGCTGGTGGTGAGCTCTATGTTCTTGTCAGCTGGGAATATGAAAGTTATTGGAGTCATGACCTGGTTTAAAACTAAGAAATCCTTTTTGGGTCATGTGGTTCACACGACATCTGCAAAGCGTACGTGCTCTGAGACTTTGTGCAGGGAGACCCTTTAATAGTGAACAGCATGGGAGCCTTGAAAGTTTCAGAAATTGAACCATTTGACCGCATAAATTCCATGGTGTGGAAGCAAATAAGGAGCAGTATTACTACTTCTAATATGATTTCCTAAGTAAGGCTTATATGGTTGCTAGCTGTCTTTCCTTGTCCTTGCCCCCAATAACTTTTGATCCTGCTGTCTAAGTTAACTTGACAAAAGAGTGGAGATTTCAGAGATACTAACTTCCATCAAGTGTTATGAAAACAAGTGCACAGATAGGTGAAATATTTTAGTCTCATCTCTAAGGGGGAGGCTGCAGTGTGAGTTCTTACTTTTCTTGCTTCCCCCTATGATCTCATGCTCCCCTTCTTCTTGCTGCTGGTGTTCAGGCATCAGTCAGGTTCCCATGCTCTGGGTGGTACTTGAATTTGGGACCAACCTGGCTCCTCTGGTTATCAGCAAATAGGTGATAGATGTCAGATTCTGGTTGTGGTAAAATCCCTTCCTTCCTTCTCTTTTTTACTATATCTGAATACTTTGAGCTACCTGTGACTTTTATTGTTTCATTGATGTTGTTATAAAGGTATTTTATACCACTTTCTGAAGGTGTTGCAGAATACTGCTCTGCTGCTTAGGGAACTATTTGATCCAGTAAATGGTTGAGACAATACCTGAAAAAAGCTATGGAGCATAACATAGGCTTTGCCTTCTGTAACAGCCTAGATCAGCTTTTGTGAATCTGAACACATGTTGGAAGAATTTCTCTTAGATCCCCAGACTTCCACAGGAGAAAAGCATGAAGACTGACTGTCAAGTTGAAACACTGAACAGTGTTAGTAGGAAAACTGGATAAGAGGAAGGAATTGTAGATCAAGAACTGGAAGCAGGACTGGGCTGCTTTAACAATGAGGTCTGCTTTGTCTCTAAACCTGTTCATCCAAGAAGCTGTGGTGTGATAATTACGTAATACTCACCTTGACGTTTAGCATAGACTGCAACACAGTGGCCTGATGAAGAAAAGCAGGAAAATACATGACACCAGTTTGAAACGCAGGAAGTCTGAGGGATGGCAGAATACAATTCTCTCCAAATGATCTTCCCAGACACTGAAGTGGCCACCATGCCCCCAATCTGAGATTTAGTAGTGCCAGCTGATCATGTCTGCCAGCCTCTTACAGCTGCCTCAGCTCTGTAATCATAGTGTGAGCGAGAGCTCTTTAATCTGCTTTGGGACAGATCAGATGGGTTAACTCAGCCCACCTTTTTAAACTCCATAAGCTCACCCAACAGACAGGACCTGACACAGGCTGGGTTTGCTGCTGTTCACACACAGCTATTACAGACATAACTTTCAGCCAGGAGACAATAATGTCTCTGGAGGTACAGCTATTACTGTTATCCCCAACATGAGAACTTTTGCCTGAGTTATATGGCACAGCCTTGTGTCCATTTGTCTGTGCTTAGAGTGGTGTGCCTATGACATGTGAGGTGACTAATTATGAAAAATACTCCATGAACTGGAGCTAAAACTTGATGGACACTCTCTTCTTTTATAGGTGATTTATTTTGATTTGGTGTAAATCCCTAACTCATCCACATCAGGCAAGTGAAAGTATGACCTGTGAAAAGTCCCAATCCTATAAAAAATTCATTTTCTCAGTTCCAAGATAGGCATCAGGAGATGCAGGAACTAGCATCGCCATCCACTGTGTGAAGTGTGGGACCAAGCCAGTCTGCCTAAGGGTTTGCACCGTTAAATAAATTAGTGCTAATGTGCATGAAAATGGTGCACCCATCTGTAGGGCTTGAGCTGAACCATCATGAGGCGTTTTGAAGCCACCCAGAGCTGCCCATGCAAGAGGTTTGCACTGCCTTGGGGAAAAAGACTTCTATGTTCTGTATTAAAGACTTCTTCACACCGCAGGTGTTAAAGCCGAGGAAGCTTAGGCTCTGCAAGAAACTGTGAAGCCTCAGGCTACAATAGGCCTGGTGATATGTATTTAAAGCAAAGAGTCAAGCTTTTGACCAAGCATGAAGCTGTTTTGCTCACTTGGTTCCATTCTTCCCAGAAAGGCATGATTTGGCCCCAGTTCAGGTTACAGAGGAAGGGACAAGGTGTTCCTGGAGTGCAGGATGCTGGAGGTCAGCTGTGCTGTGCTGCTCTGAACCGACTGTATCCTGATAGCTTGCCATGGTTTACCTTCCTGTGTGCCTGAATACCTTTGGGTGAACTTTAACCAGGGGTAAGTCAGCATTACCAAACCACTGACAGGGAATGACTGCCGAGTAAGGCTGACTTCGAGGAGGAAGGACTGATTAAACCCAAGAGAATGGGGTTTTTTTCCCCAAAATATTAATATGTATTTACATTTAAATTCTTTTTCATTGTAGTGGAATGAAACACTCTTTCAAGCATCCAGTCTTCACTTGAGTGAAATTTCTGTTGACTGGAGTGCTATTAACTTGAATGAAAACTGCAATCCTTGT
This sequence comes from Dicrurus megarhynchus, assembly GCA_013399195.1. NCBI lineage: Eukaryota > Metazoa > Chordata > Aves > Passeriformes > Dicruridae > Dicrurus > Dicrurus megarhynchus. The sequence goes on from VXAD01008737.1 coordinate 11,490, forward strand.
CCTTCAGTTTCCTTTGAACTACAAGCTGCACTTGCCTGTTGCATGTGCCCTTATTAACCCAAAGACTTCTTTTTTTAGCTTCCAGATTAAGAGTGTGAACTCTTGAGCTGTCTGTAAATTGTCTTCCTGTGCTTTTTTTTTTAAAGTGATCAGAAGTGTAGGACACCTGAATGTGTTGAAAATATGTAAATAACAAGCAGTTCTACTCTATCTGTCATCAGGGTAGCATACCACTGATGACAGCTATTCACTGTTAGTTATCATTTATACTCTGTGCCAAGAGTACTGCATACTCAGAAAATAAATAGTAGATATTTGTACCAACAAACTTTATGAACAGGGAAGAGGGGGGAAGTACATGAATTAAATTTGTGGATTCATAGTCTCTGAAACATGTGAATGCAAATAATTGCAAACCAAAATGTCCCAAAAAACAAGTGAAAAGTTTGTATCTGCACAGGAGAGGGGCTGGGGGAGGTAATTGAAAAGGTCTGTGAGATCAGTTCCCAAAATGGGATTATGTTGTTCTGGCATTCACCTTGTAATGCAGACAGTGGGAGAGACGGTGTCTGAAGAGTCTTCAGGTAATAATTAACTATAACAATTAACCTGAGTTTTGTCATGACACTGCACCCTTATTTAAATATTTTCTTTATTTAAAAAAAGTATAAGTGCAGGTAGTTGGGCATTTTTTTGTACGTCTCTCTTGAGTTTAGAGTGTTGCAGTAGAACAGTGGATGTGTTGCAGTGACATAGTAGACTTGGTGGTCTCTGGATATAAAAATGCTGTGTTTGTGAGAGAGCGTGTGGAGCCAATTCTGCATTTGATGTACGTTAATAATTTAGAGAACCCCTTGTCCATCAGAGGTAAAAAGAGAAGCAACTTATCTACTCATAGATGTGCTACTACTACGAGTAACACCTTGGCACTCTGTTACCAGCACAGGAAGCTGTATCCCCAGCCTCCTGCAGTTTGAGACAGCTGTAACTGGGGGGAAGGAAGTCTTTAAGAGAGTTCCTAACAAACAGGTTTCCATGCAGCAGCCCATAGTGTCGAGGGGTGTCAAAAGCAAGGAATTCCAGCTGCTTTGAAGTGCATGAAATTCTCTGTCATAAACCTGACCTTTTTGGAATGAGATTAGCTGCTTGATTTGTATGTCATGGTAGGTTTCTGCAAAAGAGGTAGAGAAACCAGTTTGATCTGTTCCGTTGCTTCCGTTTTCTGGCTCTGGTGCCATAGGGGGGTTGTGACGATTGCAGTGTGGTGGTCATGCTTAGATGAAGAACCACCAAAACCCACAGCTACTGTTTTTCATGAACAACAGTGTCAAATGAAATGCATTTGCAGTATTTTTCTTTTATTAATACGTTTTAACTTAATTTAGCTGTGTTCCAAAATACTGAAGTTTTAATTACACACTGATAACAGTTTTTAGTTTTCCTCTTGCAGTAGGTGATTCTGAGACTCTGTGGACAATTGTAATTTAAATACTGTGTGTAGGGTCCTAGAAGCATTACAGCTCCTGTAAAGCAGGAAGGCTGGCAACACATACTTCACAGACTGAAATCTTAGAAACAGGTCTATCTGTGGGGAATGGTGCTATAAATAATTTCAGTAAATCTCTTAAGAGGTCAGTATCTATGGGCAGATCAGAAATCTAGGGGTTTGACTTACCTGTTCCTTTTTAACTGCCTTCTGGAGGTGTTTACTGTGTTACTGAAACCTACACTCTGCTTGTCACTTTTTTTGGTGTTGCAGGCAAGAGTACTGTAATCAAAACCTTTGATCTGTGCCTTTGCAGTGGATACTGTAATGAAGGGGATTAAGTCAAACTCATGCAGCTAAATTCTAGCAGGCCATGCCCTGCCTACCACAAAGGGACTGAAAAAGGAAGGGAATCACATGTTAATAACATTCTTGCGTTCCTGAAACATTTCAGAAACCTGTCTTTCTTTACTGCTTGGCTGCTTATAACTTCATTTACAAAAAAAACCTCATGGAACCTGACTGACAGTCCAGAAAGCAGAACAGGGTTTTGAATCCAGTTCTCCTATGACTGCTGTTGCATTTTTAGGGATACTTTTATCATTTTAGTTTTCTTATAAGCATTGCTGGTGCTAATATCACCATTCTTATGGAACTGGTTTCTGAAGTCTCAGTTGGAGCACTCAGCATCTTCTGCAGTACAGACATGAAAGTCTTTGTGCAGAAGGTTTTACCTTTTACCTGCCATAAGAGGTATTTCACATGCATTTGAATCAGGCAGAAAAAAAAAAAAAAACTGGGAAAAAATCATGATCTGTGATTTTTTTTCAGACAAAGGAGACTATGCCCTTAGTGTGGTGTGTAATCAGGGGTTTTTGTCAGCCTTTAAATTTTAACAGTAGACTTGCCAGTAATGCAAGGGAATGCAACAACATTTAAACTATTTTATTAGCAATTTCTCTTAAACCTAGAGCATGAGTTTTGATCTGTTTGCATTTCCAGCATCTCAGTTGCCAAGTACTTGAAATGCCATAGCTAAGGCATCTAGAAAATGTCATCACCACTTACCAATTTCTGAGAGGCTTGTCATAGGCTTAGCAGCTCTGAGAAGCTACAGGTTAGTCTGGACAAGGAGTGAAAAATCACTACACTATATGGTGTTTCACATCAATGTGGGGATCCTGATACCGATATTCATCAATTAACTGTACAAGCCCCATTTTTATCAAGCTTCTACCTTAAGATGATTAGTTTGCAAGTCATCAACCTGTGTCCTGGGGGTCCCTGGCACCAAAGTGTCACTTGCCATGTGTTTGAGAGAAACCCTGGTTTGTCGATGCAAAAAAAATCCATGCCTGCATGTGCACAGATGGATGAGGATGGGATTATTCAAGGTCAGGTTATCCTGTCTGTGCTAACGCAGTAGGAGATTAATGAAGAAAGGATTTAGCTGTTAAAAATGACCAACTACACTTCTTCCATGTGAACAGACACTGTACTTCCATTGGAAGTTCAGCTGCCACCCAACAGGATTCTCCCCAGCTAACTTTTAGCTAGTCCCTATCAGCTGAACACATTGATATGGGAGTGTGGGCACCAACTGCTCACCTGCAGCCCTTGGTGGGCTTGAACAGCCTGGGCTGAAATCCCCATCCTTCCATTTCTGCCGTGCTGCTGCTCCTCAGCCTGTAGTACGGTTCGTGCTTCTCACAGCAGTGCAGACACAGCCTCAGCAGCCAGAGACAAGTCAGCTGGTTCAGTCAGAGTTACGGGAGGGCAGTGTGGCTTTGAGGACCAGCTCCAAGCTTCCATCTCATAGTGTTCCACTGCCACTGTGAAGTATCTCTACCTGGACCTGAGCAGCTGGCATGGAGCTGATGGGATACGTGGCTCTGGTTAAGCGGTTTGTTCTCACAAGGGTGAGATTTATTTCTAGTAGTGACATGGCACAAAAGGAAGTGCTGTGTGAAATTACTGTTCACTTTCATACCTATCAAATACTGAGTTCTTTCCCTTTTTAATTTGTATTTTAATGCAAATTAGCTGATACTTTTGGGAAGAATCCAGATCAGTCTGTTGAAACCTAGTGTTGACTGTTTCATATATACCAGAATGGAGAAAATAATTAATTTACTTTGGTTTTCTCTGCTTGTTCTAAATCCCCCTGGGTGTTTCTTGACAGGCCCAGAGTCCTTGGCTTCCCCACTATGGAGGAGTTGATGTCCATTTTACTGGCATGGCTGACTGCTTCCGGCAAACTGTGAAGAACAAAGGTGTGCTTGGACTTTGGAGTGGACTCACACCCAGTCTGCTCAAGGTGAGGTTTTGCTTTCATCCCAGTCAAATACTATTCTGAAGGAATCAAGACGGTTTTGGACCATTGGGGATAGAAAGCTTATGACATACCTTTCTACTTAGTAGCTTACAGATGACAGAATCAGTGACAAAACAGGTTATAAACCAGCTTTGGAACTTGGTTTGGTTGTATTTCCCCAAATGCAAGCTTGGCTTCTAGATATCACCACTTCAAAGTTCTTTTCAACATCTTTAAAGAAGGGAGTGCTCCTAACACACAAGGTGTGGAGTGGATGGGGGATTGCAAGCAATCCACTTAGGAAAGCTAAACAAGTTGTTCTTCTGACCTGAGCTTCAGTAATTTGACATGTTGCAGTGAGCTCTAAAGAAAAGTGTGCTTGTATAAGCCAGTTGTCCAGAAGTCCAAAGCAGTGCTTTCAGCCAGCTATTTAATGCATGTGTATCAGTTACTGCAGGCCTTGCTGAGTTGAAAGCATGAAATAAAGCATGGTAGCTTAAAGAGAAGGTAATTTAATTTACATAAATACGTTTTATAGTGCTGTGATGAGGATTACCTACATAGAGTACTACAGGTCAGCTAATGAGTGCTAATTGAGTGACAGTGGGATTGATTGTGATGGCCTGCCTGCGACTGCCTTACCTTGGCTGATACAAAGCCAGTGGCCCTGGAACTGCTGGTTCTGCATGGGGCAAAAGAAGAAAATTGTGTAGTCACTCCAGTGTATGTAGAATAAATTCCACATTTCCTACTGGGATTTGCTGAGATTGCTTAGGGTGTGCTTGGGTATTTGACAAGTTCTGGTAATCTATAGGCTAGCATAGACCTTCTTCCTCACAATATTGTTATAATTAGTTATGTAACAACAATAAACTGCTACTTTTAGCACACTGCAGCTGCCAGCCTAGTTTGAGATGAGACTCTGATTTTACATAAATGAGGACAGGTCTATTAGCAGATCAGATCTGAAGTCCTAGAAGTTCCTTTTTTTTTAAACATCTAAGCTATGGATGCTACTAGTGAGTCTAATTTCTTTTTCTTATATTGCTTTTTTATCAGATTGTGCCATACTTCGGTGTTATGTTTAGCACCTTTGAATTCTGCAAGCGGGTTTGTCTCTACAGAAATGGTTATATTGAATCTCCTTTAAATTACAAGCTGACACCTGGCGTTGACCAGAGCTTACACCCACAAGAACTGAGAGAATTAAAGCTCCTCCGAAGGGAAAATTTTGAGCCAAGGAAATCAGCGCTTGAAAACTGACATCAGAGTGTCCACTGCAGATATACAAATATCTTTCTTAAGGAACTTTGCAAGAAAGCCATGCTGAGCTACAGGTACTGACATTTCAGTGGATTGCATGGTTCTTATAGTGAGACACCTGTGACAGGAAAGAATAAATCTGTATTACATTTGCTGAATGGACTTGCAAGCACATGGTAAAGAGCAAAGATGCAACTAGTTTGAAAACTCTATACTACTGGAACTTGAAATGACATTATTTTAGGTGCTTTTTAATACTGAATAGCCATTTGAGATTAAACCAATTGCAGAGAGGCAAGAGAACGGAGATGAGCGTATAAATTGTGTCTTTGAAGACATTCAAAAAATGAATTTTTAAAAAGCAATCTGAGATACCAAGTCAGCCAAAAATAGTAAAACAGAATAAAATACATGCAACATGCAAGAATTTCTACAGAAATCTCCAGGTTTTTAGTGATACTGTGTGGACATGGCGTTCTACAGAGTAAGAATTAGTCTTAGCTCAGTCACACTCCCAAATCCACTCCTCAGTTTTTGAGACATACTTGAGAATAATAATTTTGTCTGACTCTCCAGCATAAAGATGAAAGTATGCTGCTGCAACTGTGCTTTTGCTAAGACAGAACTGTAATGTGCAAAATGGATTGTAATACACTGGAATGACAATCTTGCAAACTTAAGTGTGTACTCAGAAATATTCCTCCCTTTCTCGTGCATTGTTACTGCATGTATGTGAATTACTTCACACTTGGAAAAATAGTTTTCCTGAAGTTCTCTAACTGAAATATTTTCTGGAAAATGCAGTTCTTATATGTGTTAGATATCTGAGAGCCACAAACTTTGTCGTGATGTTTAGGTACTTTTAAAGCTCTATTTTTTTATTAGACCACTTTTTAGTTCCAGTGCACAGACCTAAGCCTACTGTGCTGCTCTGAACTTGCTCTGAACTTGCCAACAGAATAGCACTATGCACACCACCTGTGATTGATCCACTTGAACTGCTGTGCTCCAGGGGCTGCAGACAGGTCCTGTAGGTAGGAACCTCTCTGCAAGAGCACCAGATTACTGCTAGTGCCACTGCAACTGATGGGCCTCTTGGGAGCTTTTGGACAACAAAACATCATCTCGTGTTATACCTGAGGAACCGTGGTGTTGCTCCAGTTCCTTTGTAGAAATTCAACTATGGAACAGCCCCATCCCAGTGCCTTCTGATAGAAAACCCAAGCCCCATGTCCATGGGGGAAAGGTGGCTGTGCCTCTGGCAGCATGGGAATCACAGCAGCTCAGGAAGGTGTGTGCGCACTGGCTCCAGCCCGAGCTGCAGCAGCCTGGGCTCAGCACGGCATTTGCTGCTTTACACAGCTCCTCATCTGTGTTTTTGCACTGTTTATAACCCCTGATGAGTGAAAATAAGTAAGTCTCAGAAACAGCTTGGTTAGTACCTGTCACAGCAGGATGAGGCATTGCCAAATCCATGCAGGAACAGTCTGTAACTGTGGAGAGAAACTTGCAGAAAGATTTGGGATTACTGTAAGGCCTGCCTTGCTCCTAGAACTCATTGCTGATGTATCTTACAGCTGAAGTCTTGCATTATCTCTCTTAATAGACTCACTCTGTTCTGCTGCAGTGCTGCTTCATACTGATTTTTTTCTCAGAGAAGAAATGCAAGCATTGGTAGGAAAAAGTTAAGATGGTAGAGAGCAGATCTGGTGGCTCATGTATCACACTGAGGCTGTAAGTGCTTTTGGTTCTAATCAACCTGCCTAGTGACCATGTTTCTCTGTGCCTCAGTTTTCCCATGGGCACAGTGCAAGTAATAATACTGAGACTTACTGGACATGAAGGGATATGGAGATGTGAATTGTAAGCATGTTGGGGAGGAATGGATTTCTTGTGTTGTCCAAGCATACCTGTATGTTTTTACTAACACTGTATTTCCAAATAGATTTTAAAGATTGAATGGGTGCATATGAATGTCTGATCAGTTCTTCAAACCTCCTAAGAGTCAAGTGAGTCAAAAAGTTACCTCTAACTTGTTTCTGATGTGCTACTACTACCTTTGTATCATAGTGCACCCCTACGACCTATCAAGCACTAACTCTTATCAGCCAAGCCTGTCTTTTGTAATGATAAATACACATGATAAATCCCCCAATAGGCAGCACTAAAATATTTGTCACCGAAAGAAAGCGCTTCATCAGTGGATCACTGACATGTGAAATGGTGTATGACTATGAAGAACCAGTCAATAGCACGGCTAAATTCTTGGATAGGTGAAGTTGTACTCGAGTAACATTTGGATGCAGCTCTGTGATAGGGGGGGCAGGTGGTACCTGGTAGGGTGTGTGCCTGTCTCAGCTGAGCTAAGCACTGTGACTACAGAAGGAATCCGTACACGAGCTGGAGCTCGGTCACTCCTAGAGCCCTGTGTGTGCAGGGTGACACACTGGTATCCTGAGAGGTGTCTGAGCGAGGGTCTCGGCTACGGGTGAGAGAGATGGGGGCCTGTACGTGTCCGTAGATGAGGCAACCTCAGAGCCCGCCCCGTTCCAGCCTGCGCCGCGGCTGTGCTGTGCCCGGCTGCTCTCGCCATAGCATTGGGATGGCGCAGAGGGGCCGGAGGGTCGTGGTCACGGATGGCCCCGTCACCGCCAAGTGGTGTGCCCGGGGTAGGGATAGGCGGTGTGCCCGGGCCGGGGCCACATATGTATGACTGTCTCGCCCGCGGTGCTGGTGAGATCCTGGATGCCGGGATCTCCCATTCCGCGGTGCCCCGTCCCGGTGTGTTCCATCCCGGGATGTCCTGCCCCGGTGTGCTCCATCGCGGGCTCCCCCGTGCCGCGCTCCCACATCCCGTCACCGCGGCCATGTGCCCCCCACCGGTTCCAACGGCGGCCCCGTCCCCCTGCGGAGGCCACGCCCCCTGCCGCAGCCAATCGGCGAGCGGGAGGCGCGCCCCGCCCACGCTCGCGCCCCAGCCCCTATATTAACGGCCATTGCGGCGCCCCCCTCAGCGCCGCCTCCCGCCTCCTCCGCCCGGCATCGCCTCCCGCTCGCGCCGCTCCCGCCATGACCGATGCGGCTGTGTCCTTCGCCAAGGATTTCCTTGCCGGCGGGGTGGCGGCCGCCATCTCCAAGACCGCCGTCGCCCCCATCGAGAGGGTCAAGCTGCTGCTGCAGGTGAGCGCCGGGGGCCGGGGCCGTCCCAAGGTCGCCGCAAGGAGAGGGGGGGCGGCGGCGGTGGGCCGGGGGCGCGCGGGGGAGCGGCGCTGACGGCGGCATCTCGGCCCCTGCAGGTGCAGCACGCCAGCAAGCAGATCTCCGCCGACAAGCACTACAAGGGCATCATCGACTGCGTGGTGCGCATCCCGCGGGAGCAGGGCGTCCTCTCCTTCTGGCGCGGCAACCTGGCCAATGTGATCCGATACTTCCCCACCCAGGCCCTCAACTTCGCCTTCAAGGATAAGTACAAGCAGATCTTCCTGGGCGGCGTGGACAAGCGAACCCAGTTCTGGCGGTACTTCGCCGGTAACCTGGCATCCGGGGGTGCCGCCGGCGCGACCTCCCTCTGCTTCGTCTATCCCCTTGACTTTGCCCGAACCCGCCTGGCAGCGGATGTGGGTAAAGCCGGGGCCGACCGGGAGTTCAGTGGGCTCGGTGACTGCCTGCTCAAAATCTTCCGCTCAGATGGCCTTGGGGGCCTGTACCAGGGCTTCAGTGTCTCTGTCCAGGGCATCATCATCTACAGAGCCGCCTACTTCGGCATCTATGACACCGCGAAGGGTAGGTTGACCAAAACAGCACTAGAAGGGAGATGCTGGGCTGCGGCAGGCCTGTAGTGCATTTCGATAGTGCTGGTGGCTCACCTGCGGTTCTCATCAAAGCCTCTCTCCTGCAGGCATGCTTCCGGACCCAAAGAACACGCACATTGTTGTCAGCTGGATGATTGCTCAGACCGTCACTGCTGTCGCTGGTCTGGTCTCCTACCCTTTTGATACGGTTCGTCGTCGCATGATGATGCAGTCTGGCCGTAAAGGAGGTAAGTTTCTATCTCACTTTGTATAAGAGTTATTGGGCATCCCTGAATCAATAGCTGGTGGTGGAGCTGAAGTGAAGGCAGAGTGGCTTGGCTTTCATCAGCCTGTGTAGATATCCTCATCTCTTGTAAGGAGAGGTGTAGGAGGGGCTGCAGAAGCAAGTGACAGGATGGGACACGAATGGGTTGGCCTGTGCAGCACACCTGTAAGGTGGCATGCACAAGTCAGGTATATGTCAGTAGGTAGGAACAGCAGAACTCGCCCAAGGATGTTGCAAGCCAGTGTCTCTGGGACAAGAAAGGACAGCCTCCTTAGCAGGCACAGCCTGGCCAACTGTGCAATAACTTTTGGGTTTGGAAGTGTTGGTGTCAAAGCAAGGAGTTGCTGCCTTCTGCTTGAACCGGTCGTTTCAGTGTCTCCCAGGGACAATGCAGCAGCAGCAGCAACATCTCTCCTGGGCAGTCTTGTCCTCTAATGTGCTAGTATTAGAGAAAGTCAGCCAAGAAATGGGATGCACTTGAGGTTATAAAGCTAGCAGATACATGAGGCTGTTTCTGACCTGGATGTTGGGGGTCATGGGCATCCAGTTCCTAAAGCTGTCTGTCTCCTGCAGCTGAAATAATGTACTCCGGCACTCTTGACTGCTGGCGGAAGATTGCCCGGGATGAGGGCTCCAAGGCCTTTTTCAAAGGTGCATGGTCGAATGTACTCCGAGGAATGGGTGGTGCTTTTGTCTTAGTCCTGTATGATGAAATCAAGAAGTATACATAAGTTGTTTCCTGTTGTGAACTGGCATGTTGTTCTATGTAGTCTATGACTGTTCATGGACTTGTTTGAAAACCATCTAGTTACTAAACAGTGGCGGCTGATGTTTATACCAGGTTGGCATGTGGCAGGGGTGACTGCCTGTCCTGTCTTTATCAAATTATTCCCCCTGATGGGACTCATGATGGTTTCTATTTCAGTCACTCCTGCTTAAAGACTACAGAGAAATAAAAATCCGAAACCAATTTTCTTCATCTCATGTTTGTTCTTACAGCAGTTGAAGTATGAGGGGTTTGGGGGTCTCAGCAGTTGTAGAGAAGGAGGAAGATGAACCATCTCCATCCTGCAAGCCTCACTACCTGCTAAGTACTGGCAGGTAAATACAGTGCAGGCTGCCAAGGAAGCTAGGTAGTGTTCCCTCCCCAGGGGAAGCCCGTAGTGTAGGCTGGAATGGGGACTGGCAGCTCTGAAGGGCTCACCCAGCTGACCTCCCTGAGACTCCACTAACCAGAGATGATGGACTGAGTGTGTGCCACAGTCCTGCCTGTAGCCTGTCTGCTCCTTGGAGCTTAGGAAACCTGATTTTGACAATGCCAAGTGCCTAAACTGTCTGTAAAGCACAGCACTCCCCATGGCACTGAATGCCTGGGAGGCTGGAGTAATGTCTAAAGGAGTGTTTGCTGCTCTCTGGAGGAGCAGAGCTTGTCATCATGTTCTCTGCCTTAGAAACTGAGCTACCTACTTGGGCATGTTAAAACCCAGCCAGAGGACACAAGTGCTGCTGGTCTGTAGCTTCCCTGGCTAGCCTTGCCCTCAACAGAGAGCTGTGCTGTGGGGATGCAGTAGCTGAGCAGAGACAGCTTCTGTACCAGCTGTGCTTGCTAGGCAGGGAGCTGCATTCCCAGGCTCTTTCCTTACCCCTGGAACTTAAGGTTCAAAATTCCAGGGGAAGAGGAAAATTCCTTCATGCTGCTGGGACAATTTGGGGAAAACTGCAAGACTGAGCAATGTGTGTGGTGTGGCCTTTACCCAGATACCTCTGTAGGTCTGTGAGTCACTCCAATGAAGCTGCCTGGTTTCTGTCTGGGGATCTGGAGTGGTTGAGTGGATGCTCTCCTGGTCTTCTGCCCTTCTGATCAATGAGTCTCCTCACTTCCCCCATGCCTTTGGTCCTTTCTGGCTGCCCAGGCCTGCTCAAAGCAGTTGATTTCAATCACTGAAACCAATCTCAACCACTGCCCAAGGCAACTAAACAAGACCTTGTGTTGCAAAGGGCGAGAGTTGTTTTTATTGCTGGAATCTAAGCAGGGCAGCCAGGCATGAGAGTACAGCACCTTCCTGCTGCAGGTGGTGTTGGCTTGCCGGGGTCCCTCTGAGTGGGCACGTGCATTCCTGATGGGAGACAGTCTTGTGCCTCACAGTTGAGCCAGCTGTCCTTGCTGATGCTTTTCAACTGCCCCTGGGCTGCTGCAGTATGAGATCCCCCACTGCCTGCTATGGAAATGAAATGGGCTGTAAAGGTGAGATGTGAAGCAATGCCACAAGCAGTGGGCAGTGCAGGCGGCACAGGCAGCAGCCTGGCAGGGGACTGTGCCATGGGGCAGCTTTACCAGGGAGCTCTTTCCTGTTGTACAAGTGCAAGCTTACTAATTAAGGGCTCTCAGCCTCCTGCTGCTAAGCTCACCTGGATTTCAAGGGCTACTCTGAAATGCTGCTGACTGCTGAGCATGGGGCATCCCTTTCCTGTCCTTTCCTCTACAGGGAAATGGCCAGGCCATTGGCACAAGAAGGTAAGTGCATCATTTCTTCTTGCACACAGTGGTGGGTGACTGAGGCACTGACCTGGGCTGTTGTGCCAGGCTGCAAAGGAGCTGAGCTGGGGGATCCCTAAGTCCTTAGACCAACAGATTGTGCACTGGACTTGGGGTGCAGGGCTGGCACTGAGTGAAATGGGGTTTAGCTACCTGCCCTATCAACTGCCTTGGGGATTCAGGAAACAACGTGTTTCACGGCTCTTTTTTGTTCTGGCAGGTGGGAGATGTGGGGCAGAGCCCACAAGGGGTTTTCCCTGCAGTCCACTCTTGGGTAGCACAGGCTGGTAGGCCTTCTGGAGTTTTAACCTCCCCCTCCTGGCAGCTCCATGGGAGCAGCTTTATCTGGGGACCAGGCTGGGGGCTTTAGCTGCTGCTGTTGCCTGTCACAGGAAGACATTGCACAGGCATTAAGGGCTTCGTTCTTGTGGGGAAATTGAGGCATGGGAAAGGGACTGGGGCCAGCCAGTGGCAAGGCAGCAAGCTGAGTGCAGTCCCTCCAACACAGCATTGGGCTATGCTGCCCCAAGGATGGCATGGATGGGGTGGATTTTCCTTTTAAACATGATTCTCCTGTGGGAAAGCTTGAACATCACACATGTCATGATTTCCTCCACAGAAGCTGTGTCCAGCCTGGTGTATCGTCTCCTGTGCTGGTGGGAAGGGATGGCTGAATGCCTGTAGTGCTGCTTTTGTCTCAGCCCCTCGCTCAGCGGCCATAAATCCCAGGCTTAGGAGGTGTTGACACAGCACAGCTGTGCAGGGGATTGTGTGACACACTTGTCAGTGGCTGGGGCAGGTGGCGAGTGGTGCAGGATGGTTGGAATGGCTCAGTGTGCACCAGCCTGCCCCAACTGGGCTGGGCCTGGCTGTGTGCTGAGTCTTGCAGTGGAGAGCATCCCACCCCAAGGACTTGACTTGTTAAAGACCAGCAAAGTGCCAGCTCATCCACTCCACTGTCCCCTTCAGCAATTGTTGTGTCACTCCAGGATGTGTCTCTGGGCTTTGGATGGAGCCAGGAGTGCCCCTGCTTCTATGTCCTTGTCACCCTTGGCAGGCATTGCCCTAGCATCTTTCGTGTGCTGCCTGCATGACTGGCAGCATCTGGTGCAGAGGGGCAGGGGAAGAGGCAATGCTTTGGGTCATGCAGGATAAAATCAGTTGTTCCGAGTGGGGATTGATCCTGCCACTGCCCAGCCATGCAAGGTGGCCCTGTCAGCTGCCCAAAGCACATGCATGGTGGGTTGGGCTGTGGGGACGGAGCTAAGCTCACATGCCTGCAGGGACACAGCCCCAGTTCTGTGCACCCTAGAGCCTTACCGAGCTGCTGGGGGGTAGTGGTTTTGGGAACAATGAGCCCTCAGGACCTGCCAAGACCCCACACCAGGACTGGCAGCATCAGGGAGGTTCTGGGAGGTGTCGTCCCACCAGTGGTTTGCTGGTTGTTGCTTTCTGATCCTGCTGGGATTGACAGGAGTTACAGCCCTGGCTGCAGGCACGGGATGGAGTTTTTCTGGCTGACAACAAAAGAGAGATTGGCCACTCGTGCCTTGAAATCTACCCAAAACTCCAGTATGCTGTGGCCATCTCGGTTCTTAAGGATTCCTCAGCAGGGAGTTACAAGGCTTCCATTCCATCCTCGGAGCCCAGCCCTGCAGCCTTTTAAACAAGCCCATCATTTTATACTTTTAAAATGCCTGGATGTGGCAAAGTCCCGTGGGCTCTTTAGGACAGCACCAGCAAAAGCTGAGACTAGTTTGATTCAGGCTGATCAGTTAGTGCTGCTCCCAAGCTGATCACTTTTGTCATACACACTGTTAGTGTGCATTTATCAATGCAACAGTCTAGGGAGTCAGAGCGGGCCATCTGCACATCGGTCAGTGAGTAAAACAGCACAAACATGGAACACAAGGAGAGCTGTAAGGGTTGACCAGAAACATCCCCTCAGGGGGCAGGCAAGGAGTACTCCATGCTGCTCCCCAGGCACAGCTGGGATTAACAGGGAAGAGGCTGGATTCACTGTTACCACTTCTCTTCAGCATTTACAAATTGTGTGGAGGTTTTGTACAGGTTATGGGGACCCAGGCAGCATTGTTACATCCAGAGCTGTTCCAACATGGTAAATCAGACTAGGGTCTTGTGAAGGTGCCTGGAAACTGGTCTGGACTAAGTCATGAAACACAGTAAGTAAGTCTGGCCATGTGTACCATTACTTTTGGAACAGATCCCCTCCTTCACTTTTATTTCACATTTTGTGATACCTCTGCATCTGGACAAGTTCTTACATACGATATGGTGCTCAGTTAAACAAACAAATCTATCACTTACCTGTATCTACAGATTTATAAAAACAAATATTGACTTTTACAGAAACATGAAATCTGACTTTTCTTTGGTCTGAACTCTGCTGCAGATTACCCATTTGCTACCAGGGTATGGGAAACCCTGCAGGATGGCTGGTTTTATCTATTATAACAGGACATTTCATCAATTGTTTGAACTAGGTGACCCTGCTTCCTGTTGCTACAGCTAATATATTTCAATTCATTTAGATCTAGAAATGAAAAACCCAATTTGATTTACACTAGCTCTAGTTGAAGTAAGAAATACATAATAATGTATTGGATCAGATTCTCTGTGTTGGAGTTGTTTCAGCCATGGACTGCATAACTAGAGTGTATCAAAAGCACCTCAGAAGAAACGAAGTACTCCCCTTTCTGACTGGGTCCATGCACACGTCCTGAGCCAAACTTGTCCTTCCAATGACAAGAACGACAAACTGACTGAACATGGACTGGCCTTCCAGAAGCCTGTGCTGTGCTGTCTCAAGGCTCCAGGTGGCAGCTGAGGAAGTTGATGGCAGTTGGTAACAGCTACTTTGGACACCTTGTGCTGAGCTGGGGCACTCACCAGATTTTCTTTGTGCCTCACCAAACTGCAAAGATGGTCCTATCCCCACCTGGCAGCCCCTTCACAGCCCGTCCTCAGCTGAAGCCTTTTGTCACTCCCAGCCTTAACCCTGACAATGAATCACACCATCCCCAAGTTAGCTTGTTGTTCTGGTGTCACTTGAAGCAAGACCACACTTCATCCTTGGACAACTGGAGACTCAGTGTCTGCATCCCAGCACCTCTCACAAAGTCTTTTACTCTTGCTCAGGAAAAAAATCTGAATTTTTATAGAGTGGCCTGCGGTTACCCCCGGCTTGGATCGCTCCCAGAGGAACCCTGAGGCCCTCCCCTGGCTGGACTGTGCTACCACACCGGGAAAGGGGTTTGTGTACCCACGCCCGCCTCCTGCCCTTCCCAAGTATCGCACGCCACCAAGGGCCTCTGGCCACAGGCTTTTGGAAATAGGCTTCAGATTAGCCGGTGATCAGCAGGGACCAAGATCAGCACTGTGTGAGTTAACCTGAACACCTGCTTACCAGCCTGGCATTAAATTGTCACAGGATCTGCAGACCCATCTCTGCTAGCTCTGGGCCGAGTTCACTCCCTCTTTTACACCTTTTTTTCCCAAGAAAGGAAGGACAGATCCTTAGGTAAGCACATGAGTTTTCCCAGTCAGGATTATAAAGCCAGGTGGAAAATCTTTATTGATTATAGGAAGTTTTCCATAATAATTGTGGGAGATGGAAGCATCTTGTTCATTGCTCACATTTTATGATACTTGGTAGAGTAAGAACATCCCAGGAAAGGTATTTTGGTTCAAGTCTGTAACATGGTATTTAATCCCAAGTAGAGCAACAAAGACACGGGCTAGAGAGCACTGTTATTACATCACGCAAGAGGCACAAAGTACTATTACCCAAACAAGGTACTTTAAAAACTAGCGTGTAATGTTGTCTATCCAAGTCCTTAGTGGTCAGTACATTCAAAACAATTTTTCCTTCACATTTCACAACTCCAAATACTGATACTGTTTTGCCCAGTGGGCTAGTTCAGATGTGCAGTTGTATTCTTTAATGATCACTGCCTGTATCAGTAACTTCCAACTCATTAGCAGCCGTTGTTATTTACGGTAGTTTAAAACAGGGTTGGATTTTATATTCTGGTATGTGTCTGTTGTGACAGTTTAATTCTGTACAACTGCAGCCTTGTGATGTTCCACAGGAGCTGAGACTGCAGTGCTGCTGCCCAGTCTGCTGGCTGCCTCTGGTGGATCAGGGTGAGCAGCAGCACCATGCCCAAGCCTTGCATCCCAGTCATTCCAGACTGTGTTGGAATGGCATGGTTCAGGCTGCTGCACCTTTTGGACACATTTCAAGTAACAAAATTAACAACAGGCATAGAGCTTACTTTTGTAAGGATTTCTTTGTTGTATAGTTACCTAGTGCTCTAATATATTCAGGGAAACACATTTGAAAACTACAAAATAAAAAGACAGATCTAAAGGTGAACTCGGGAAGGCACCCAGCAAAGATTTTCTTGAAAGTAAATATTCTACCTGGAACAGCCTGCTCATAACACTGGGTCTGTAGAGAACTGCAGTTTGAGGGAAGTCTCCAGTGCCATTGAAGTTAAGACTGGTACCCAGAGTATCACTTACACAGAGGGATACGGAGAGGTTCTCATCCTCCAAGCTGGCTGCAGCACAGTGCAGCTCTTGAACATTGTCTGTTACTTCTGCTTTGTTGACAGAACTGTGATAGCTCTTGGTTGCTTTCTCCTGCCTCCAAATATCCAGCAGATACACAGCATTTCATTTGAACTGATTATCAATCAGGGTTCCCTTCATCTTGGCTTTCTTGGCTTCCAACTCAGCCTGAATAGGAAAAGTAAGGCAGAATTAAATAATGTCTGGATACTTTTCCCTTCAGTGCTCCCATGAGGTTTGCTCTTCTTGTCTGACCAATGCAAACTTTTCAGTTCCAAAACGAGGAGCAAGAGTAGCTCAAGTGCTTTGCTGACTTCCTCCTCCACTGACGCACAGAACAAGGACCTTTAAAATCATATAAAACCCAAGACCAACTGCCCAGGAGACAATTTCATACTTTCTATCCTCAGGTGGAAGCTGCACATTTCCTCCCCCTTCCATCTACTACCCTCCTGTCACAGCAGGTAAGATCAGTTGTGATGTTCTTGCCATTTATTCTTCGAGTGCCCCTTGCAGTAGCAGCTGAGCTGCAGATCCTCCACAAGAGCCTTGCTTTGCCCTGATGCCTCATGGCAATGACCTGCTCTGCCAAGCAGGCATGAGAGCACAGGCTGGCAAAGCCATGGCCTGATTTCTCCTTTCCCTTGTTCCTCGTCCAACAGGTCACAGAAAGCCTCCCTGCAAGCACTCTGCTGGCTGCTCTTCAGTTAGCTCTCCAGGTAATGGCATGCAGTTCAGGGGGACAAGAAGAACATCTCTATAAAACTTGTAAAGGAAATTTCATCCTCACAAAGCTGCAAGTTGCCTGTGACTGTACCAGGACCTCTCTATACGTGCAGTCTGATCTGCAAGATAGCTTTTGTGTACAAAGCCAACACATCTCAGAGCTTTGTGTTCAACACCAAAGAAAACACTCACCAACTCTTGTAGCCTTTTCTTGCTCATGCCTTTGCGTTCCAGCTGTTTCTCAATCACTTTTGCATTTTGTGCGTATGAGTCTGCAATCTCCCTCTGAAACACACACGTCACTTTGCAACAGCAAATCCCAGAGTAACAACATCTCATCCAAACAGTGAGACCATTGCTGGCTCTGCCCAGCTGAGATGTGGCTGCCACTAAGGGCATCCAAAACTTACTGCTTCAATCTCCTCCTCCTCTTCATCAATTGTGGAGACTGTGACAGAACTGAACTTGCCCATGTCTTTGGTCCGTTTGGTCATCATCACCTGGGTGAAAAACAAGAATATTTTGTTAAACCTTGGCAACAGTTGTGCCAGTAGGGATTGTTTCCTCCTTCCAAAGCTTTTAAGGCTTCTTATACAAATCGTCAAGATTACCTGAACTCTGTGGGTGGCAAAGGGGAAATATGCTCAGTGATTTCTGGGCTTAGAGGTGTCATTACCAGAAGCAAGCTTACTGATATACAGTAGATGAGCCAGACTTTGAGAATCACTTTGAAGACTACCAACCTGACCTACTTACAATTGGAAACTTTCTGTTAACTGAGCCTAAACTATCAGGCACAGTCTGGATTTCCAAGGTTATTTTGCTCTCCCTTTAGTGCTAGGACTCCAAGCTGCAGTGACCTCTGTCAAGGAAAACTTAAGGGAGACACGGAAAAGACACCAAATTGAGTTATTGTTCAGAGGTCCTTTTTTCTTTTCTCTCCCCTCTGCTCTCACCATTAAGTTATTTTATACACAACACCTTTAGAAAAGCAAAGATATCCTTCTTCTCTAAAGCTAATTACCTTTTTAGGAGGTTCTTGTTTCTGAGTGTATATGTTTGTTTTCCCAAAACCCTGGCCAAATTTGACTACAGCACCATCAACAATGAATGTCACAGGAGCATTTTTCTGCTGGTGTTGATAAAAGAGCAGCAGTCCACACCTGGAAACAGAAATATGCATAGCTGAGAGGAAACCCAGATTCTGGATTCCTATGGTTTCCTCATTAAAAAATTGTAAAAGTCGCTCAAAAAACGAAAAAACATCACTTACTTGCCACACTTCTTCCTGAACTGCCGCTCTATGCCTTCGGGTCTGGGGGAGAGAGGCAGCACTTGAGCAGAGCACACGGACACAGCGTCTCCGTGCCTGGCGGCTCCCAGCTGGGCGGGGAGGGCAGCCCCTTCCCCGGGCCTGGGGCTCAAGAGGGACAGGGGGTGCAGAGCCGGGCCCACCTGCGCAGGAAGACGCTCTCCTCCTCCTCGGCGTTGCAGAACTTGTGGGCGTGCTTGGCCGCGTCCATCACCCGGGCGCGGTCCCGCGGCCGCATCGGCAGCTTCTCCAGCTGGCAATCTGCGGGGAGCGGCGAGGCCGGGCTGGCGGCGGGGCCGGGATGGCACCGGCGCCGGGAACCCGGAATCCGCACCCTCACTCCGCACCGACATCACGCATCCCGGACCCGCACCCACACCCCGCCGCCGCCTTCCCGGGCCCTCTGCGCCGCCGGGCCGCGGNCCGCGAGGCTCCGGGGGAGTGCACACAGAGCCGGCCGGCTCCCGGCAGCTCCTGTGCCTCTAAGGGCCGGACGCTGGACAAGGCTCTTCCTGACAAACACCCAGAGCTCGCATGGTTCTTATTGCACAGGCTGGTACAGCGGGAAAGGTCCGGAACAGCAGGTTTGCAGTGCGGCTGTGAAAACAATTTTCTATTACTTTCTTTCAGTGGGTCTTCTCCCGTGTCTCTTTCTGAAGCCGCCTCCCCACACAGCTGGATTATTACGAGTGAGAAATTACAAGTGAGGATAAACTCGAAAAACGGAGCCCAGCCATCCTGCTTTACACAACAGCAGAGAGATTCTTATTTCCAAAAGCTGTTAAATAAATGTAGACAATAGGTTATTTTCCCTTGGAAAACTCTCTGGGGAAGAAGAAAATGCAGCTTAGCAGGTTGTGCTGATTTTGGCAGCGATAGAGTTAATTTCTCCACAGTAGTTGTTTTGAGCCCATGGTTTAGATTTGTGCTGGATGCAGTGCTGATAACTCAGAGATGTTTTTGCTACTGCTGAGCAGGATTTACCCAGAGCCAAGGCCTTCTCTGCTCCTCACCCCACCCCAGCTGTGAGGAGGCTGAGGGTGCACAAGGAGCTGGGAGGGGACACAGCCAGGACAGCTGGTCCCAACTGACCCGAGGGATATCCCAGACCATATGGCCCCATGCTCAGCAATATATCTGGGGGAGAAGGAGGAAGGGGAGGCATTTAGAGTGATGGTGTTTGTCTTCCCAAGTCACCGTTACGTGTGATGAAGCCCTGCCTGCCCTTGGGAAGTGGGGAATTAACTCCTTGTTTTGGTTCGCTTGTGCGCCTAGCCTTTGTTTTCCCTATTGAACTGTTTTGATCCCAACCGGCAGCGCCGCCGCCGCTCCGCCCCCTCCGTGACGTCGCTGCACGTTGCACCCCCGCCCTCCGCCGCCGTTGGTACCGCCCCCCCAGGCACCGCCCCCCGCCGCGGTGGTAGAGGCTGGGCCGGGGGCTTAGCCACATCCGGCTCCGCCCCCGTCTCCCCGCGCCGTTGGTACATCCCGGGACCGTCCGGCTGCCGGCGCAGGAGTCGGTGCAGCTCAGGCTCCCCCCCCTCCCCCCGCGTCTGCCGTAGTGGTAGAGGCCGCGATCGCTCCTGTCCGTCAGCGCTGCCGCCGCCTCAGTCGGAGATCGAACCTCAGCCGCGCCCGGCGCTCCCTCCGGCAGTGTATGCCTGAGCTATAACCCTCAGCCCGCCATGTCCACTCCGGCCCGTAGGCGCCTCATGCGGGACTTCAAGAGGTACCGAGGCCACGGGCCGAGGGTAAAGGGGCGGGCGGGCAGGAGGAGGACGAAGGGCCGAGCGCTACCGGGGGAGGAGGGGGCAGCACAACATGGCGGCGGGGCAAGGCGCGCTCCGCTGATTGCGTAGCGCGGGCGGCGCTGCCTGGCGCGGGTTACGCCGTTTGCGCAGGCGGCCGCTGCCGGCCCGAGTTACGCCGTTTGCGCAGCTTCGGCCCGGGTTACGCTGTTAGCGCGGCGCGGCCGCTCCCGGCCTGGGTTACGCCGTTTGCGCAGCGCAGGGGGCGCGGGCCGCGCTCACCGTCCTTGTGCCGCGCAGGCTGCAGGAGGATCCCCCGGCCGGGGTGAGCGGGGCCCCCTCCGAGAACAACATCATGGTGTGGAACGCCGTCATCTTCGGGTGAGTCGGCAGGGAAGGGGGCGGCGGGCCGCGGGGGCTGCTCAGCCGCCGGGGGGTTGGAGCCGGGCTGCCAGCGGGGTAACGCTGTGCTTTGCTTTCTCTCCTCCAGGCCCGAGGGGACCCCTTTCGAGGACGGTAAGTGCGGCGTGCGGGGCTGGTGTTTGGCTTTCTTGGGGTAAACTGCTGCGGTTTGATACGGCCTTGGTGTCACTACTGTAGACTCTACAACACGTGTGGGCCTGGGGATGGCGGGAGGGGGCGTGGGTGCATGTTCACCTGACCACACACGTGTGCCTGATTTATGTAAATATTATTTTTCTAATCCTACTCTCAGAAAGTGTTGTAGATTTAGATTGCTGTGTTGACTTACAGAAACATATAAATTAGCTTGTGCAGTCTGCTTGTAATCGCTGTCTATTATGTCATTTTAAGGATCTCTGCAAACTTTTCTGTTGAACTCTGGATCGTGTTTTATGGGACACTCATGTTTGGGTTAGCATCAAAAACTTGGTATAGAACTGTTGTCTTTTGTTTGAGTTCTGTTTTTTTCTGATGCTGGAAGTGTTTTGTGAGCAAGTTCCAACTGAGTCGCTGAAGTAGGAAATGGGCTGAATATCTGAGGAAGTTCAGAACAGTGGCTTTTTCTTGTCATTTATTTTGCTCTGCTACAATTGGTATCATGCAGGGCTTAAGACTGAAAGGCCTTTTTAAGTTTAAAAGATGACTGAATAGGTCCTGGTAACACACCTGTAGTTTCCATCTGGTCTTACTGACTTTGATAGGTTTACTGATGCTGTATGAGTACTTAAGCATCTTGTGAAAACCTGTTAGACATGAAATACTGTCTAACTGAAATCAGTGATGCATTTTTTTAAGATATTTTCAGTGTAGGCTATAATTAATCTTAGATCTCCATGACTCATGACAAAAGCATAGGAAAAATTCCTTAACTCTTCTGTTGTTCTTGGCTAACTCTCTTGTCTTTGTTTATCCTTGGAGGTAGCACCTGTGGACGTGCCTCTAAATTGCAGATTGTATTTCTCTTTGAAGATTTTGGAGATTTTAAATATTTCAAGCCTAAGAAAACTCTGAAGAGTCACTTCTTTTTAATGTATTTGATTAGTTAAGAGTCTGGAGAATTAGTTAAGTTGCTGGAGTAGCTGCTTCAGCAGTCTAATGTTTAGAACTTGGACTTAAAACATTGCATAATAGAACAGATAGACAAAATGTATTTTGCTGTCTCATCTTGTAACCCTCAAAGAAGGGCTCTCTTAAACTTCTGTGGGGGTTGCTAGAGCTGCTTAGGCTCTTGGAGCACTGCTGCTAATAGAGTGATTCACTGTTTGGAGCAGAAAGCTGTCTCCTTGCAGTGTGCTAAAATGCAGGTTGTTGCCATGCTCAGGCTCTTCCAGCTCAGCATGTGGTTAACAGATGCTATATGGGCTTTTTTCCATATATTTCCATTTAGTTGCAGAAGGTTGAAGACTGCTTTTGAGAGCCCTGACATATTGATTTCCTCTGTGCTTTCTGAGGCAGCATTATGTCTTTATCTTGGATACTGAGGACGTGTTGCAGTCACAGCAGTTTGAGGTTTAGACAGATGCTTGAGGCTGCTGCTGCTGTCCTCCTGCTTTGGTTGATGTCATAATGTAATCTCAGGATGTGATGGATTGCTCTTTTCTTAGCAAAATGTGTGTTTTCACACTGTGTGGTCAGGAAAACAGATGTGTCTTGTGTTGCAGGATATCTGCTTATCTCCTCTCCTCTGGATGCATCTTACCTTGCTAGATAACAAAGCACTAAGTGGTGCCTGGAGATTAGGGCTTGTTGGTGCCTCAGCTGTGCTATTCCATTCAGTGAGTGGAGTAGTACAGTTCAGATAATGGTAGTGCAGTCCAGATGCAGTTCAGCTTCATGTAGGTAAGAGTAAGAGAATTTTATTTCAACACTATGTTAGTTTGGGCTTGCTTTGCAAGTGTGCAGGCCCTTGTGACTCAAAGGTACGCTGAAACTATAATCTTTCTCATGAAGCCTTTCTCATGAAGCAGGTCAGTGTTCTTTTTCATTTTTAGGCTCTTTCACTCCGTGGTGATACTGTAAAATTTCAGATAGCTTAGTTCTTGTGAAAGTAGGCTGTGAAATTTGGGGGGTTTTGTTATTCCAGGGGTATGATAATTCCAACATCATTAGAGTTACTGTTCTTTATCCTCATTCTGGTGAGGCCTTTCTCCACTTGCAGCTTCTGTGGTGTCGTAGTTTGTCTGGGCTGCAAACCTGAAGTTGAAACGCATTTGTTTACTTGCTGTGCAGCATTCTGCAGCTGACATCCCTCCTTCTCCACCCCCAGACTTTGGAGGGTGTTTTCACAACTCAGTGCACAGGCTGGCTCAGCTTAGGAGCAACCACTAATTTAGATCAGCAGCATAACTTCCATCTTCTGGTTTAAGAGGATTCAATTGCAAGTGTCTGCAAGTAGGACCCTGGGGATATTTATCCTGCCCTTCACCATATTTCTAAGAATTTTATGTGTGTGGCATCTAAAGTGGTAATGCTGGCACAGCCATGGAAATCCAGGCTGTCCCAGTCCTTTAGACCCGTTTCTCTGAAACTGGATGATGATACTGTGGTTAGTGTAGGATTCCTGGCTCAGACAGATTTAAGTAGTTCAGCTATTGTAGTATCCTGCCTTGGTGTGGTTTTGCAGGAGGCTTGAACAGAGAACACAAGGCATTTGTCTTCTGTGTGGTTTGTGCCTTGCTGATGGAATATGGATCCTGTGTCCTCGTGCAGGGGCGAAAGAGCTCGTCCCTGCTTTTTGGGCACTGGAATGGAGGGGTTGCTGTCAGGGGCTGCAGTGAGGGGGCCCTGCAGGGACACGGGCTCTGCTCTCTGGGATTGCTGGGGCTGGTGCACAGGTTGTGCAGAAGCCTCTCTTGGCTGTGTCAGGGTCTCAAATCCTGAGGTAGAAGTGATCAACAAGGCAAGTAAAGGGCAGAAAAGAGAATGTTCTCCTAAGATTCGTGATCCCAATAGCAATAATGAGAGTGAATATGATAATTTATGTTTTAAAAATGACTATCTAGGGTAAGTTGTGAGAAATACCAGTTGAAAGTGTTAAAATTAGTGACAGAAGGGACTGGACACTGAAGGTCTCATCCCCAGCAGTGTGTTGTGATACCTGTTTGACTTTTGTGGGCTTTCAGTGTGAGTGACCCTTGGACTTAGGTGCGTCAAATCTCTGGATTTGCCCTTTAATAAAGCTCAGTAGCGAGGGTTTGTGTACTGTGAAGCATTTCAAAGAGCCATTACCACTCTGGGCCCTGACTTGGAAATCTGAGTAGGTAGATACTCCAGCTGGATATTGCTCCAGATGAGCCCCTTGCTCAGATTTGTGTTAAAAGTAGCACTGTCCTGTCTCTGGTGGGACAACAGCTTCCCTTTCTTTCAGTAGTTTTAAATGGATTGTAAGACCAAACTGCTCCTGTTGCTGTCAAACCTATGTGATGGTTTGTGCTGGGTTTTCATCCTACTGCTTGCTTAGTCACTCCTTCCTCAGGAGGAGGCTACTGAGAACCGGAACTGGGGCAGGGAGAGCTGAGAATATCTAGAGTCAAATCTCTAAGCATTTGGTTCTAAGGGGCTGATATTTGCAGCTGGTAGAAGTTGTTACTAACTTCCCAGTCCTGGCTTTCAAGCTGATCTCACACCTGGCTCTGTGCCTCTGGACTAAACTGGAGTAAACTTGAAAACCCCACTGCAGATTTCCACTAATTTGAACAATCCTAACTCTACTGTTCTGGCTTGTTTGTTTCACAGTGAGATAGCATAGTGTTGGCTCTCTGCTCTTACATTGGCTGCTAATAAAAAAACCAAACATTGCATAAACTTATTTTTAGGGTGCTGAGATTTCCCACTGCTGTAGAGAAAGTGCTAACGCATCTGTGCTGTGTCTTCATTTGCAAACTGGAACGTCAAAGCAATGACCTTCATTTCTTGCAACTCAGTGTTACAGTTTATCTCCTTATAAAGGAAGGAGTCCCTGGGAAATCATGCAGGTCCTTGCTGATCTGGGAAAAAAAAAAAAAAAGAAAAAAATAAACAAACCCAAACCAAAAATCTGTTCTCTGGCTTACCAGTTGTTGGCACATGTTTGCCAGCCAAACAAAGGAGTAACTTCATTATATTGGTGCTGGAAAACTCCCTCACAGTAGGAAGCAAGGACACTGAGTGTGGAGGGGACAGGGGGAACCTGACTCATCATTGATACATAAGGATGCCCTTTCAAAAAAGGTAATATGCCCCACCAGCAGTTTGCTCCAGCTGTTACTGTCAGGTGCAGTCCTTGTACAGGAGAGCTGTATATTTATATGAAGGTACTTCATATACTTCTCTCTGGGCATACCCAGCAACATCCTAAGCTGCCTCTGGGGCTGGTTGCTCTTGGTGGTAGCGTGGTTGGGAGGAGCTCACATGGTCTGCAGTGGAGTAGGTAGAGTTCCTTAGTTACCGAGTTGAATCAGGAGCAGTCCTTAATCCCCTAAACCCATGTGTGCAGCTTAGTTGACAGACTTCTTATTCTCAGATTGTCATAGCCTGAGGAGAAGGGCTAAAATAACTTACATTGGTGCAGGCTGTTAAAATGGTTGGATTGAGACTCAACTACAGTTTTCTATTTCTGCTTATTCAGTCTTTCTCTAAGGAAGACCAGTTAGTGTGAAGTGAATGGTCCGGTTTATATTTTAAAGTGTCAGATTTGGATGCTGCATTCAATACTACTTTTCTGCAAGACCTGATTACCTTACAGTTGTTGAGAAACATGACTTTTTTTTTTTTAATTTAGAGGAAATAACTTACCAGGTCCTTGCCATGACAGCATATTCCATAGGTAGGACTCACCGAATGACGTTGTGTTACACAGATGGTTCTACACCCACTGCTGTTGTTTGTACAGTGTACTGGGATTAGGCTCTCTGGAAGAAAACCCCAAGGGCAGATTTATTTCCTTACGTAAACCTTTTGACTGGTTTTGGCAATAAAAGTAAGTCCCAGGAAATACTCTTGGACCAGTACTGTCTGGGACTCCAGCATTAATGATTAACTCCATGAGAGTAAAGGAATAGCTGTGGGATTGCACAATGTGTGTTCCATATCCAACATGCCTGTGTGAGCACAATAGTGTCAGTGTGTATCACAGGGGGATGCTACTTACTCATCCCTTGTGTAAATTCATGCTCAATAAAGGTTGCTTATCTCTCTTTCAACTCCAGGAACTTTCAAACTTACAATAGAATTCACAGAAGAATACCCGAATAAGCCACCTACTGTTAGATTTGTCTCTAAAATGTTTCATCCAAATGGTAAGTACTTACACAATGCTGGGGTTTACTTTTGCTGTTTTGTTGGAGGTTTGGTGGGGGAAGAGAGGGCTGGGGTGTTTTTTATTATAGCTTGCTGTATAAAACGTCTACTTACAATAAAAGTTTCCACTATCTAATAAGGCAGCAAAATTCCAGTGTGGTTGTGTAGTTTTGGTGAGGATGGATATGTGAGGAGTGCTCAGGCTTGAAAAGAAAGGGGCAATAAAAGGAGCCTCTTACCTTTCAGGTGTTACAGCACAGTACTGATGAGACACTCAACTGCCTGTTAAGCCTTACAGAAGAATGTTTTGTACTTAAATAGCAGTGCTTTGGACTTCTGTCTGTATGTATTGTAGACATAGCATAGTGACACTGGTGAATGCAGCTGTCTTCTATTACTTTTCTTCCCCAAAATGCCTGTAAGAATGACATACCATGAAATGTAGTTAGGGTCCAGCTATAGCCAGTGACAGTAAGAGTGTTTAATGTAATCCCCTTCCTTGGTAACTAAAGGCTGGAGAGGTATTCCTTGCCTCCAAACAAATACTAGCTTTGTGCAGAAATTCCAGAAACCTTCCAGCATGGCAAGTGTGGGTACAGTGCAGGGAGAGAAGGTTCTCCTGTAGCTGCTGTGAGGAAGGTGACTGGACTCTAAAGACTTCATAGGGAAACCTCGAGTATGAACAACTGTGGATGTTCTTTGTTTGGTTCACTTCTGGGTAGCTAAAATTTTTTTGCCTTAAAATCTGTTCGTGGTTTTCCATAGTGGTAGTTGCAATGACACAGAGAAGTTTGTGAGAGAATAACCAGGGGTTGAGTTTTAAATACTTGAGGCTTCAGTTGGTGAGGAGCTTCACTGCTTCCGACCTACAGGCCTATTTGCAGGATTTCAGCCTGTCAGACACTATGGATTGTTGCAGTGTGTCTGTATGTAGGTTTTCAGAATCGGGCAATATGGGAGAAAAGCCAGTAGCTGTACAAGTTGTGTTTTAAGCTGGTTTTTTTGACCCTTTCCAGTCTATGCAGACGGTAGTATATGTCTGGATATCCTTCAGAATCGCTGGAGCCCCACTTACGATGTCTCCTCCATCTTAACATCCATACAGGTAAAAGAACTCTGCATGAAGAGACAGAATGACATTAGGATGCTTTGACAAAAACAGCTCAGGAAACTTTTCTTCCCCTCTCCTAAGAGCCAGTGTAGCAGCTATACCTTGATATTGGCAAAATGTGAATCCTTCCCAGGTGTAAACTGGCCAGCCAGTGACACAGGTGGTCACTGCAGGGCTCCACCAGCGATGCATTGCTTGGCTGTCACAGAAAGTCACCTGCACTGTGCAGGGGTGATGCTGGTGGCCAAAGCCTCTAAAGCCTTCCAGCTGCAGGAATGCAGCGTGCTGCACCTGGACTAACGTCTCTGCTCTGACTAGTAATGGATAGTTTACACAACGTGTTGGAAAACTGTACTTTGCAGTGCCTAAGGATCTTTTTCTTTTTGCGCAGTCCCTATTGGATGAGCCAAATCCGAACAGTCCAGCAAACAGCCAGGCAGCTCAGCTATACCAAGAGAATAAGCGGGAATATGAAAAACGGGTTTCTGCAATAGTAGAACAGAGCTGGCGTGACTGTTGACCCAGGATGATGCAAATGAACACTCTGTTGATGAGGAAAATAAACAAAGTGTCCGAGTCATCTTTTTCCTCCTAGCATTTACTTTGCAAGCAAAATAGCTGTTGTGCTGTTGCCACCCTCCCTTGCTGAAGCTTCTTCTCCTTGGACATCAGAACGCACCCACTTTGAAGTCAAACGTTCTGTACTTGGGTTACTTGCAAAAGAGTTACTGATGCTGAGTTCATTTTCTGTGGTCCCTCTCCAGTCTTAGGGCAGTATTGTGCATTTCTGTAGTGTACACTAAGCTTTTAATTGTAATTGTGTTATACACAGTGATGCTTATGTGTAGCTTGATAAAAGGGATGTTTATATACATACACATTTTTTAACTGATACTAACTAAAGTGCTGATGTGTCCAGGCTGGTCACTTACCCCTACTATTGGTTTAGACCCCACTGCATTTGTAAGTACTGGGTGAAGAAATCACCTTTTGTTTCCCTTTTGTATTGGTTTATCAACTCCTTCACTCATGTTAAAAAAATCAGCTCTTCAATTGATTCCAATTCAAAGATTCAGTAAGACCCTGGAATGCTTGTTACTTCTGCACTTCACACGCAAGATTTATGTACAGATCTACATAAATCACTACAGCTGTGGTACTTGGATCTTTGCTGAGGGTGAGAAACAAGCCCTTTTGTTTTTTTAATTACTATTTTAAAGGACATGCCTACAGAAACTGGCAGTAGGTTTCTATAGTCCTGTCACCGAGGCATTACTGGACAAAACCAGGTAGAGCTGTGGTACTCAGCAAAAGGCCTTCCACATTAAGGAAGAGGTAAAACCTGACCTGTTCCAGCAATGGAACTACTCTCCTTCGATGTCTTTCTCCTGCCCCTTATCTTTAGCTGAGAAAGATAAGTTATTTGGGATCTAACTTTGTCTTTTGGAAAGTTTAAATTAAGTCCAGGGTAGGCACTCAAGTCTCTGCAGTTTCTGCTCTTCGTAGATGACCGCGTGGTTTGTGTAAGCTACTACTGCATGCTTGAGTTCGTTCCCTTCAGTTTTATGAAAGTATTTTTTCAATTCTGAAAAAAACATTTGTAAGTCCAGTCACTTTTTTTGTAAGGCGAGTTTGTACCTTTGGATACAGAACCTTAAGCAGCAGTGTGGGATAGAACCTGCAATTGTGTTGTCCACTGTTCCAGTGTCTTTTGTGTGCACATTGGTCTGTTAGTTGAAAAGTATAACTTTGCACAAGTAACCCATGTAAGAAACTGTACATTTTTCAAAAGTTGTAAATAAAGTGTAACCTTAGTGCTTATTGTATAAATAGGCAAGAAGTGTATAACTGTGCTTATTTAACTGGGCTATCAGGAGTCGGGTGTGGGGTCAAGCTCCAGCACTGGGCACTACTTCCTGCTGTGGGCAGCAGTTGGGGGAGACGTGTGCTGGGGGTAGTGCAGGATGATAAATTCAACTCTAGAGCCAGGAGGGGCAGGGGAGGAGAGACAGGGCTGGCTGCACCTGCAGAAGATCAGGGTGTGGACTGGGCTGTGGATAAAAAGGAACCTGTGATTCTGAGTTAGCTACAGCAACTTCATGAGCTCAGTTGATACAGGAATCATTTACTTTCCTCCTGTCTTAGCAGGTGGAGAACAGGATTTATGATAACAAAAGCTGGTTCTGCTGCTGAGCTCCACAATTACAAGTGCCTGGACTCTTTTAATGCAGATTTGTACCTACAGTGACAACAGCTTGTACCCTTCAACAGCTTTGTGCCTTACATGGAGCAGCTGTAATGCCTGCTGCAAGCACAACCCTTTCTGAGGGGGCCAAGTTCCTCTAAGGCCACAGAGGCCCTCGTAGCAGTCCCACTGTTGTTGTGTTTGTTCCACTAGTTTAAAAAACCCAGAACAATGGAGTGGACTCTTAAGGCAGCTGAAATGAGCAGCACTGAGGTGCTAAAGAATCCCACCTTCACAGCTTGCTCAGGCAAGGCCTTTATCCACTGATTCCATCATAGCCCCTACGCTGCCGTTCTCTGCTCCTGTGTAAGGCCCTGGCAACCAGACCCAGAGCCCTGCACCAGGTCCTGCATGGGCACCGTGCGCAGCAGAGGGGCCACAGCCCCAACCCAGGACAGGAAAGGCAATGTCCTGCAGAGACTGCCTGGGCCAGCTGCCCCTGCTGAGGTACAGTGATTACAGCTGGGCCCCACCTCTCCCAAAAGAGCCATTTTTAATCTCAAATACCAGTGGTGCTCTTACTGCTTGCTTTGGCATCACCAAGCTCTAACAACCTGCTGCATACCCAAGTTAGGGAGGAGGAGCTTCACTTCTTTGCCTAGAAAGTACCAGGCTTCTTCCACTCCTACAGCACCATCTGCTAAAGCCCAGTGTTCTTGAGAGCAGAATTCAGACATAGAGAAGAAATAATGCACAAAAAACAACCCCACAAAAAACAAAACAGGAAAAAACCTGCTTTTAGAATTAACTGCCACATTATTTTTTCACAGCAGCAGCAAGTTGTTATTCAGCAGTCCAAGCAGGCAGAAGCTGTGCAACAGCCAGGAAGAGAGGACGCTTGCTCTCTGCTTCCTGAGTCTCACCTGTCAGGGCAGCCTCTCCTTTTCCTCGTAACCCTGCAGGGATGAAAATCCCTCTAACTGCTCATCACTGGGACATTCTGAGGTTAGGCATCCTCACCTCAGTGCTGAGAGCATTTAAAAACAGAACAAAACGTGGGAAAAAATATACAGGAGTGTGTAAGGAGATGGGAGAGGCAAATATAAGCACCAGAAAACTGAAGGTGATGGCTGAGAAATGGCAACAGGAGACCAGACAAAAAAACTGCATTAGGACTGGCTTAACAGTACAGAAGCATCTGCAGACCCCACTGCCGACAGAATAACCAGCAGCTCTAGGCATGCCACGCTCCTGGCTCCTCCAAGGTCAGTTCCTATGCTTTAAGCTTCCCAAGCATGAAGTGAGTATTCTCCAAGGCTCACAGAGCACTGTGTCCTGTAATCGTGCTAGTGGAGCAGCACAGATGGAGGTCAGAGGCTGCTTCCTTGTAAAGGAGGGAAGCACTCCGGCCTCTCAGCTTCCACACTCACACATGGTCAGAGCAAGGCCAGGAGTTTCCTGGGAATCGCCCTCACCAGACACAAGCACCGGTACAGGAATGGAGCAGAGAAATAACCAGGCACAGATTCAGTTTTGTTCAGGATTAAAGAGCTGATATTCCAAGTAAAAAAATAAGTTATATAACAGTCCCCACAAGCTACATGAGCATCTTTGAGCGTGGGCTCTGCATTTACCTCCAGTTTTTATATTTCACACTTCACCATGGTATTTGCACATGTCAACCATTCTCCAAGGTAGAAACACGCTGGAATTCTCTCAGTCTCATTCGATGGCGATGAAGGTGCCTTCGGTGATTCTCAGAATGGGAGACTCAAGGTAGAAATCTATGAATAAAACTGTCACTAAACTGGTTAAGGATTACATACTGTACATACACACAGCAGAGACAAGACCTTGATATATGTATTTCTCAAGAATAATCAAGTTTTCACACTTTTTTTTTTTAATACAAAGTGTGACAAAACCTTTTTTTTCCAGAAATAAAACTTTATTTTTGTTGTCTTTAATACCAATTTTACATACAGGTTTATGCCCCCAGACTGCATTTTCTTTGCTTTTTAATTTTTTTTTTAAAAAGGTTTTTTTTTCCTTCTTTGCTCAAGAAGAATAAGGGACCTATCATTTTAAATGATGTCAAATTCCTTCTCATTGGACATACGTGTTTGCTATTACAAAACTATTAAAATGTGAAGGAACAAGTAATATCAAAGACACATACAGTAACAGCACTACTGCTTTTGGGTTGTGCTAATGCTCTTGAACAGAACTCGGTCGGTCCTAAACACCTAACAATATTTTAGAAATTATATTGCCAAAGTAAAAGACTTTAATGTCATTATTACCCACAAGAAAAATGCAGCATCTCTTTCTTTAGTCGAGTTCCCAGGAAACTCAGTCTCTGGTCAAAGGGGACACCTCACCTCAGTTTGCTTGGGGCATGATAAGCTCGTAATGCCCAACCTGGCCTTCCTGCTTCAGCTGGTCTAACAGATCTTCCTTGCGCCGCTTCCTGCTCACCACCAAGTATCTGTTGTGTCCCTGCCCATGGGATTTACTTTTAAGACCATATTTTTGAGCAATTTGATGTATCTGCTTCCGCTCATCCATGGTCAGTTCTCTAGAGAAAGTCAAGTCAATGTGACTGTCTGACCGTGCATAGTTTCGAATGATCTCTTCAATATCTCTCTTAGCGATTCTGTTCACCCTTTCTACATCAAGCCCAAGTCCTTCCCTTTTGAACTGCTCCTTTACTGAAATAGGCTCCCTGATTCCTTCACCATCTTTCCCTAGGCCACCGCCTGTCCAGCCCATCTTTCTTAAAATTTGGTTCCCAATGTTGTCTTCTTTGATCTTCTGTTTGAAAGCCTCTTCTGCTGATCTACCCCGAATCTCATTTCTGGAGATGACGTCTTCAACGGTGCCTTTCTTCAGGTTATTAACTACAGTTGGCTGAGTCTTTTTGAGGATTTTCACAGCTTCCTCTGCTGCCTCATGCTTGACAGATTTCTTCACTCCAACTGCTTCTGCAATGAATTCATCTTCAAGCATCACCTTGCATTTCCATCGCATGCCTGTCATCCTCTCAAAGACATACTCCACCGTCATCTTGTTGAACTGGGCGGTGTCGTTCAGGGTACACACTGGGTTACTGGAGTTCTCATAGATCACCAGGTCCTTCAGGTCCTTCTTCCTCCCGGAGCCCCGTGACGAGCAGCCCACTTTCTGCACCTGGGTCACTTTGAGGGATGCTATATTTGACTGCATCTTCTGCAGGATTTTCAGTGCCTCCTCAGCTGCTGCATGCTTGCTGGTCTTTTTTGTGCCAAATCCCTCGGCCAGGCAGTGATCTTGGAGATACACCTGACAACGCCATGAGCGGTTGGGCATTAATTCATACTTATATTCAACAGACATTTTGTTATATGAGGCAGAATTGTTAAGTATTCCTATTGCATCACTGGCATTCTCTGTGAGGACAAAACTAGTCCAGTGTTTGTTGGCATTCGTGGAACCTTTCATAGATTCAGTACCAGGCTGCATTGGGACACAGTCCCTGTTGGCAACTACGAACTCCTCGTGAGGTTTGAGAGCAGGAGGGAAATCTGGGCGACACACACCTGCCTCACACACCACCAGGTCCTCATGGAAGGTGTGCTTGAACTTCCGCTGAACAACTCGAACTTCCACGGATTTCTTCAGCAGCTTCACTGCCTGCTCCGCAGCTCGATCCCGGGATCCATTTTTGCTGCCAGCGTAGCCAGTGGCCAGGTAGACGTTCTGACATCGCACCTCACAAGCGAAGCCATCTGTCAGGAGCTTCTTGCTCTTGGGGAGGTCAGCAGGGGCAATCTCTTTCAGAGGAACATAAATATATTCAGGGTTTGTCTTGCATGCCTGAATTGAACGTGTCAAAAGATACGTGAAGTTAATTTTATCTGTCCCAGTGTTTGCATCTGGATTAGTAAGATTTTTCCAGACAGCTGCTGACAGTTTCTCCATAAAGCTCTGCTTCAGCATTATTGCTGACGGAGGGAAAGTCTCTGATGTAGATGGGGCAGTTGAAGGGGAAACAGAAACCTGCAAGGCGCTGCTTGTGGTAGAGTCCACACTATTCACAGCCTTCTTGACTGTGGCTGCTGGGCCTGCAAATCCAAGCCCAGCTGTGCTGGAGAGCTGGGGATCCAGCTCTCGTGCATTCACAAAAGAATTTGTACAGTTTTCAGCTGGCTGTGCCGTGCTGTTTGTATTTGCCTCTTGGTTCACCTCCTGCATTTGGTTATCCAGAGAATTGTCCTTCTTGCCATCCTTCTCAGCGCTGGTGACAAAGTGTATGGGTTCAAAGCGTGGTCGCACTCGGAACCTGGGGACCACCTTTTTGGGTGGCTCAGGAATCTCTTCTGGCTCTGGACCTATGAGATGGAAGAAAATTACACAATTATCAATATGGGCTACGACAGGGAGACAGTGTTTTCAGAAAGTGATCTTTAAGAGGAGGCTGCAGGCTCTGAACACAGGATTTGCACTCCTTAGTCAAAACCCAAAAGGTTTCCTTCCAAAAGACATTCACAATTCATCAAAGGCAACAAGTCATTCTTGTGCAGGTCACTACAGTGGTATTTCCACCTTCACAACTACCACACAAAAATCTCTACATATTTAGTTACATGATGCTGCCTTCCAGCATTGCCCACTGACCCATCTGGTAATTTCTGAAATCTACTAAAATAAGTAAGACTATGGCCAACAAGACAGAACACCAGAGCAGGATTAGAGCCTCAGCTCTGACTCTGCTGCAGGGTAGCAGGATCATGTCAGATAAACTACTGTATCTTCAGGTCTTCTCATCTGAGGTGGAACACAGTGATACCAAACCCTCCTTTCCAAAACATACAGGGCTGTTACTGACTTAACAGAAGCACATTTTCTCTCAGTGTAATTGCTTTGGGCTAAAGGGCAGCAAACATGAAGAAACCTGCCCAAGCCTCAAGGGACCAGCTGCAGTGACTTGGGGGCCCCATTACTGACAGACCTCTTGTTTCTTCACCAGAAGAAATGCAAATGAGACAGACTATCCCGATGTGCACACCTACTGCAGAAAGGGAGAATCAAACAGCTGACAAGCAAATATGTTACATCTAAGAGATGGTTACACAAGACTTCTCTTGTGGAAAATTCAGCACCCACATGTTGCAGTGGTACATGTGTGTAATTTCATCGGAGGAGCAGAAGGCCAGCTCAGTGCCAGGAACTGCTGCCTAATCCAGTGCCAACGTGTGCGGCCCTGCTGTAGGTCAGGCAGTACAGCTGTCTAGACATCAACCACCACAGCACAGGTATCACCACATAGCTCGCTGCAGGTGAAAACAACACCTGCACACAGCATAAACAGCCCTTCCTTCGTACTGAAATCAGGTGACAAAGCTCTTATGCATTAAATGCTTTGCCCATCAGTTTTGATGAATTATGGCAAGGTTTGCATTTCTTCCCCAGTTTTGTATTTTGATGGTTGCACTGCAGCAGCACCTAAAGGCTCTTGCCAGCAGAACAGCTCATTATGCTGTCTGTGCAACAAGCCCCGGAGAACCCTCAGGACTGTTGCCTGTGACAGACAAAACACGGGAGAAGAGCAGTATCTCCTCAGTTTTGCAGCTGGCCCATGGAAGCACAGAAAGATTCCTGGCTATCAAAGTAAGGGAAGCAACTCTGGCCGAGCTAGAGATTATATCCAAGCCCAGAGGAGTCCTGTGCTGTCTGACCATTTGTGCCTCACACAGCCACAATGCTGACTGACATAGGGGCCTGCCCGCACCCGGGCACAGTTCTCGCCCCTCTCCAGAGGGAGGGGAGGCAGCTCTGAAGGTGCCATGGAGAAGCCAGCAGACGGAGCCATCCAACTGCCAGCCCTCTCTGCCTGCTGCACTTCCTCCACTGGAAAAGCTACAGCTGGAAAGATCCCTGAGACCAACGGACTGGGCTGACATATACAGGACTCTTCCAGGCCCAGCAGGGAGGAAAAAAACTCCAAAACAACACATCATGTCTGCTCCCCATCCTCTCAAAGCTCCAAGCAGGTTGTAACTCAAAGTCAATGAGCTGAACTCCACATCTCTATGTACCAGTACAATCCTTCCTTGGGTCAGAACATCATCCCTCACCACAGCGGACAAAGCCAGACAGGTATTCGATTCCAGACAACATCTCTAAGGGAAACCAACTGCCTGATAATTGAAATGAAAAATGGTACTTTCTCAAGCAAAGATAGAACTCTGTGTGAATCACGCACACGGCAGAGGAGGGGGAACTGCTCTGCAGTCCAACAGAGCACACCACGGGCACTTCTCCCCAGTCTGCTGTGCCAGCTGTCCCGGAGGCGGCCCCATGGCACACCGGTGTCCCCACACTCCCAGTGATGCCCATCAGACAGGGAAGGGGTCATTATCTCTAACACGATCAGATGTACTCACTGTCCGATGGAGAGCGGTATCTCTTTAGCTTCCTGTTGGGGACCAACTCGTATGACCTCGTTTCCCCAGTGTCGATGCCTTCCGCCATCTTGAGAACCTTCTCCATGACCTGCATGCCGTATCTGTGTGGGTTCAACAGCAAAACACCTCAGAGCCGGCCCCACGGGGCAGCACACATGCATACACAAGCTTTTATTATGAAAAACAAGAACTAGCAGACACAGCAGCTGGTGCAAAGGAGATGCTCCTCTGATTCCACTAGAGCAGAGCACAGCACTGACCACTGTCCCCCTGCCACAGCTGGTCCGGCATGGGCACACGGCCGCACACCAGCTGACCTGGCTCTGCATGAACCCACTTGTGAATAAACCATGCAGCCACCACACCAACAGTGCTCTAAACTGAAATATAAATATTTGACAAAATACAGTATTTGGCAGAGCTGCCAGGAGCACTAATGAACACTGGAGTGTGAAGGAGGAGCAGCAGCTTCAATGAACCAAACACAGGAGCTCAGACTGGCACTGGAGTCCTCTGTGGAGCAGCAGCCAGAGCCTGCATGTCACCAACGCCACAACTGCCATGTCAGGTGACAAAGGCACTACTCAGCCTTCATCGACCACTCTTAAAAAAGCCAAACTAAATTCAAGCTGGGTGCTGTAACCAAAATGTTTTAGGTTCCTGAACCATGACAGAGGTGAGGTGGCTGCGACAAGCTCTGAGCAAACCCTGACCCTGCGGCAGCATCCACAGTTCCACACAGGCAGGACATGCATGGCGCAGCCCTGTCCCATCCCTCTCGGCCTTGCATCCCCCACCAGCTAAGTTTTCCATTGCTCTGGGGATCCACATGATTTCAAGCCATTTGCATTCCGAGGCTGAACAGGAAAACAACTCAAACCTTTCTATCCAAGGAGCACCTACAAACACAGCCTGACACCAGCCTCTGACAGTTTCACACCCTGGTTCAGAAAGGAGGAAGAGCAATGCTGCACCTGTTCCATGATACGCTCACCTTCCAAAGTCAGAAAGCATCAGAGCACTGCCCGCCCACAGACAGGAGACCACAACTGTCCCAAGAGCCAGAGCTGCAATAATTTGCACCAGCTTCTAAATACTGCTGTTCCAAGGGCTCTGGAAATCTACTCAACCTCCACTTGAGAAAGGCTCTTCCTGTTCCTGATTTAGAGGGCCAGGCAGAAATTAGATCCATATAAATTCCTGGGTGAGAACTCTGAGCACAGACTACTGCAGTCCCTGCTTCAGCAGCACAGCTCAGCCCTCAGCAGAGGCAGTAAAATCGGGAATGGGAAGAAAATGCCAGGAGGGATCAAAGGAAGTTGAGAGAGTGGTGATACCCTGTTGGGGGTTAGGATTTTTCCTTTTGCTTCTTTTGCTCATGGAATTTTGTCCCATCTGTTGCCAAGAGACAATAACGACCAGTATTTAAAAGAGACACAAAAGAAAGGGCCAAGGTGGAGGAACTGTGCTGCTGGCTACTTTCTTACCTGGGGGGTTTTCTCTTGGGAAGGGCAAAGATACCGTGAGATTTTGGCTGGGCAGTGAGGGGCTGGTCTCAGCTCCTCTCGCCCTCAGCACCGGAGGGGGATGGTCGAGCTGTTGCTTACTGCAGGGAGAATTCACTGCCACTGCCGGAGCCCAGCCCTGTACTGCTTCTCCTGCTGTGGGTGGTCCTTTGCTCGTAAGAGTAGCCATTGAACTGGGACCTTATTAACACCCTACCTCACTGGAGAGGACCCTCACCATCTATTCGGGTGCCTAGGGGGAAAAAAACCGGGACTCCGACCTTCTCCTCCTTCCTGGAGGGTGCGTTTCCCCGGCTACGGAGAAGCCCGGCTGCCGCTGCCCAGCCCTGCTGTCTTCTGCTGCTACCTCTGTCTTTTTTGCTACACTCTAATCCAGCACTGAGTGTCCACCCAAATCCCACAGCTCCTNCTCATTCTCTCACAAAGGAGAGAGGAGTGGGAATCTGTTCCTCTCCCTGGCTTACAGGGACAAGATGACATTACCTGTGATGGACAACGTCCCTTTCCAGCAGGGGGCAAGAACAGTGTCAGATTTGACACCTGTCGTTCTTCACAAAGGATGGAGACCTTGGGGCTCATATTTCTGCTGGGGGCGGGGAGGAGATCAACCAGTCCCAACATGTGTTTGTCTAATCTGGCCAGAGGAACCCAGTGCCTCCAGTACCCAACTGAAGTCGCTCTGCTGTGACTTTAACAGGTTATCCCTCACCCTGATCCCTGTAGCTCTGGAGCATAACGCTTTCCTGCACCACTGCCCCCATTCTCAGCCACCTTTAACAGATCGGGGCACAGGAGCACTTTCTCTCATCCACGCCTAAACTAAATGAAGCCTTTTACTTAATCCCTTCCTCACAGACCATGTTTTCTAAGCCTTCTGGACACTCTCCACATCATCTCCCAGCAGAACACTCACTCAGATTTCATAGCAAAGCTTCTGATCTGTTCTTCACAGAACCACAGAATAGTCTGAGTTGGAAGGGACCCACAAGGATCATCGAGTCCAAGTCTTGAGAGAATGGCCCATACAGGGATTAAACCCACAACATTGTCATTATCAGCACCCTGCTCTAACCAGCTGAGCTACTCTGACAAACAGATTGTCTTCACCTGGCAAGAAATGAGCATTAGGAAAACAAAACAAAACCCCAAACTGAACCCAAACCAAAAACCAACCAAACAACTTAAGAGAAAACAACAAAAATCCCTCAAACTTTGAAGCTATTCACTTGATAAATCAACAACAGCTCTTCCCAAACAGCAAAAGGCAGTCCCAGGGAACACTGCAGGTCCCTTCCTTCCCCAGGCAACTGTAAGTAAAGCTAGAATTGCTTTAACAGCACAGTGTGTTCCTGTGCAGCGCTTCCAGCCAGGCACACCAGCTCTGGGGAAACAGCCTCACTGATAATAGCTCTATACTGCATCCTGCCCAAATCTCATCTCTCCTGAGAGCTGCAGGTGAAGGAGTCCATCACAGAAAGTATGTGCACTGACAGGCTTAAAACTGCATCAGTTTTTGGGATTTGGAACCTTCCCACACAGTTATTCACTTCTATTACCAGCACCCTGTAACTCCTTATTGCACCATTCCCAAAAGCCCTGGCACAAAGAACGTCCCCCATTAAGACAGCATACAAACACATTAAGCTGGACCACACAGACTGTATAAAACATTCTCAATTTTAACATATTGCTCAAGCTTTGGAATTTGAAACTATTTTAAATCTATGTCAAATTTTGGTGCTTGCAGAGCAGATCAGTTTAGTACCTGACCCAGGGGGAAAAAAAAAAGGGAAACAGGCAGCTCTGTATTTAAAGATATTGATTTTGCTCTGTAGAGACAACACAAAGTATTCCCCCAACAAGGCTCCAGGATGGAACATTAATAAAAGTCCATCTGTGTGCCCTCAATGCTTGCAAGTTCCTCTGTCACTGCACAGTTTGCAGAATTTGGTCGTTAAGCAACTGCTTCTGTCCTTCCATCCAGTTAAAAACAATCACATCATCAAACGTGTCAGTAGAACGTGGGGGACGTTTCTGCAAACCTCCACAACCTGGCTACGGATTGTACGGCTGGATGAAAGGAAACCCCTTCCATTCTCCATGCCTATTTCTCCCAGAAAAGCTGAGCGTTCGGGGGACTGTACAGGCTGCTTTGTGCTCAGGTGAACTCTCTCCTCACTTAAATGACACAGCACAGCACCACGAGCTTAACGAGCCCTGGGGGCGGGACATCAAAAACTACTTTCAAAACACACATAAACTTTTCCAGTGTCTTGCTCCCCTTCACATACAAACACCGGCATATTCGAGCAAACAAAACTGGCCAGGGACAGAAGTTCTCTCGCACCAGCCCCTTTCATCCCAGCTCTTCTGCGGCTATTTTCTAAAACGCATCTGTGGCCGAAATTCGGCCACGACGGGAACCTGCGCCCCTTCTCCCGGCGGGGGCTTCCATCCCGGCTTCAAACTTCCACCCTGACTCCTGCCCGCAGCACGGGCCGTCCCACAGATCCCCCCGACCCCCGCCGTCCTGCGGGGTACCCCCGGCTGACAGCGAGCGCCGGGCCCGGCGAGCCAAGAGACCGCCCGCCGCCCCGTGTGTCCCCCGGGCCTCACCTGCAGCCCATGAAGACGTGGTTGGTCCAGAGCACGGAGAGCGCCAGCAGCTGGTCGATGGCGGCGCCGGGGTACTCGGGGAGGTGGCGGAGGATGAAGCGGCGGCGCAGCGCCCATTGCCGGTCGGTCTCGTTGTACTGCCGCCACTGCTCCAGCACCGGCTCGGGCACCGCCTCCGGCTGCGGCTCTGCCGGCGGCGGCATGGTGGGCAAAGGCCGCGGCGCCGAACCCCGCCGGGGGCGCGGACCCACCGGGCGCGTACGGCGGGACCAGGCCCCACGTGTGGACCAGGCCGCGGCTCGCTACGGGCCACCGGGAAGCGCCGGCCCAGCCCGGCCTCNACGATCGCGCGAGACGCTGCGAGAAACAACCGCCATGGTGGGGCCGGCCGCTGCGGGCCTCAGCGCTCCCTGGCGGCGGCTGCCACGAACCGGGGCGGGGCCTGAGCGGACGGGGGCGGGGCCGGAGCGGTCCCTGAGGCAGCCCCGGTGCCGACGGTCCAGACGGTCCCGCTCCCCTCCCGCCCTCTCCGGGGGTCTCTCCGCGGGACCCGACCCTGCCCCAGGCCTTGCCGAACAGCCGCGGTTGCCGCAAGGGCGGCCCTGTCCGCGGCGATGCGCTGCCCGGGGCCGGGAACCGCCATCCTCACTTCGGCTTCCCCGTGACCGTCCGGAGCTGTCCGGACCGCCGGGCCCAGCGCCGCCGGCCCCGCGAGCAGCACACACACACACCAGAGCAACCGCGCTGGCTTTCGTATTTTTTATTTAAAATTTACATGAAAGTTAGAAAGGTAACAGGCAGAACAGTGCTGGTTCCTCCATGTTTGCCGTGTAAATACAGAACGCGGTGCCGTTTTCACGCACTTGCATTTGTGAAAAGGAAACGAGACCGGCACGGGACGGTGGCGCGGGGGGCATGCGGGGCGCGGGCAGGGCAGCACGGAGGGGTGAGCAGTGCCCGGGCGGCTCCAGCACCGCCGAGACACTGCACCCCGCTCACGGCGGGCACGGAATTTATCCTTACACCACCCCCGGTATCGCCTCTCCCTGGCACTGCCAACTTCTCCTAACTTTAAAGAGCAAGAGGAGGTGGAGTTATGAAAAAGAAAGTACCACTTGACTCACGTCCACCAGCCAATGGGCCTCTTTTAACAGGGTGGTGAGACACAGGAGGACACCAGTGAGAACACACAGTTCTTACTTTATTTCTTTGATAAAATTAAATATTTCGTGGCTGCCAACAGAGCAAGTTGCACCATATTTGTATTTCCTTTGACTCTGAATGCACGGTTTCCAAAACCAATCAAACAACAGCATATTGAAAATATTCCTTAGGCTTCACACCTCAGGGAAGCCCATAACATTTAGATTATTAAAGACAACATTAGAAAAAACATATGCCCATAACAACATTTGAAAATGTATTCGCTACATCATTAGTCCCAACATCACATTTCTGTTGCTCTTTAAAATTCCAGGTAATCAGTTCCCCCCGCATCACCCTGTCTTGTCACACAAATTACAAGACACTTCAATTTTAGGTATCATGCAAGTCAGTAAAAGAGCTTCTTTCCAAGACACTAACACTGAAGATTTGTTCCCCCCTCCCCAGACAAAAGACCCTTAAACTCTTCTAGAAGTGGCAGTCTTCTCCCTCAGACACAGTGCAGCTGGCGAAGACAGATTAAAAAAAGCTACAGAGAGAGAAAAGGGGAAAAAAGAGAAAAAACAGAAGATTAGCAAAAAAGAGAAAGACATTCAAAAAGCAAGAAAAAGAGATGCAACATGGAAACAGCTGACAGAGGAGAGATGGAACCTCCTTGTGGTACCTCAAGTACTTCAGGGAAATCGCACAAGTAAAAACCTTTTTTTCTTTAAAGTCTTTAAAAAGATTTCACATAACTTTAAATAACATTCTAATAAGGCAAATTGTCAGGAAGAACCGACAGTGACCTGCAGTATGGTAAAAAAAGCCACATTCAATTGTCCTTTTAGCAGATAATCTAGAAATCACTGTCAGATTAATATTGACTGGTTTTGGGAGCAGCGTAACACTCAAAAGTAGAGGAAGAAGAAAATATTCAAATTATTTTAACTTGCTAAAAAAAAATCCCAAACAAACCACAAAGCAATCAAAGAGTTCTGTGGGAAATGAAATTGTATTTATGGTGAAACAGAATACCTGAGAAAATACGTTGCAATCAAGAGTTTGGACTGCCCTGACTGCTGGGAACGGAGGCCAGGCCACGGTTTGATCTGGGGCTGCTGCTATGAGCAGGAGCCAGGCTGACCCTGTGCTGAAACTGCTCCTGAGCCTGTGGCATCACCCAGAGCACTGCTTGGGTAAAACTCCACTAAAAACTGCACTGAACAGCATCATTTATCAGGGCTAGCCCTGAGGTGTGCTTATCTTCCAAAACCCCAGGATCTGGAGGGGTTTTGTGGAGGCTGTCTTGCAGCATGCATCTGATCTTTCAGCAGGGGCAGGACATGTGGATTCACCACACACAGAGCACTGAGCCTGCCCACAGCACAACTGAAGGATCAGGGCCACAACAAGCAAGTCCAAAATGGAAATGAGGATTTACATGCTAGTCTTCAGATAACATGAATTAGCAAAAGAAAAAATAAAAGCAAATTAAAAAAGACAGATGATGTCATGAAAATGACACCAAATATAATGAGAAAAGAGTGTTTTATCTCTAAACTACGTGATAGTTAAACTAAGATGGTATTGTCATTTTAATGTCATCAATAAATATATTTAAACTGCGTTGTTATTTCGCCAGCAAAAATAACTCACAGAACTTATTTCCATATCCCTTATTTTAGCTGGGTGGAACAAGACCAGGAAAAAGAGGAATCCATTAATTGTAGGGGAAAAAAATATGGCAGGATTTAAAAGTTGTAGCATCCATAACTTTGTTATGACTAATTTTACATTGTTTAATAAAAGCAGTAACACCAGTACATAGTAAAGACAGAATCACAACGAGGACATAGGAGAGAGCAAGGGTAACACCCTGGAAAGGTCACAGCTGAAATGCTGTCACGTTTTATTAGACCCTATGATTTAACAAGTAAATGAAGGTCCATTCCAGGCCATTGTATTCAGGGGTAATTACTCAGTACAGAGCCATGGGTTACTGTAAAAGAAGGGCAAAGAAAACAAAAAACAGAAGAAGTAAATGTTAACCAGAATTCACTGTCCGATGAACTCTTTATTTAAAAACAAAACTCAAGTCAGAAATACACAGAAAAGACACTTGCAGGCAAACCACAGTTGCACTTGGCCAGAGTGAACTCCTGGCCCAGTGAGCAAAACACCCTCCTTTTCAGTGCAAATCTTGCAGTAAAAACAAGGCTTTTGCTGAATAGAAAATACGAGAAGAAACCTGTCAACATCTGTACAGTTCTAAAGAGATGCCAGATACAAAAAAAT
The DNA here is from genome assembly GCA_013399195.1 of Dicrurus megarhynchus. Taxonomy (NCBI): domain Eukaryota; kingdom Metazoa; phylum Chordata; class Aves; order Passeriformes; family Dicruridae; genus Dicrurus; species Dicrurus megarhynchus. Next base: position 54,612 of record VXAD01008737.1, read on the forward strand.
AAAGGTAGTATTTTTTTGCATTAAAACAAGAAATTGTTGGAATCACTGAGAAGAAAGTCAAAGAACCAGCATCGTCTTTCTTCAGAAACACTGATATGTACAGCAAGGTGACCAGCTTTCCCTGAGACTGGATCCAGGATGTGCATCCAGGCCAGCACACTGAGAGGGAGACAAGGCAAGAGATCCTTCATGACCCCTGCAGCATTCAGAGAACACTTAGTTGCAAACCATGGATCCAAATTTGAGATTTCCTCAAGCCTGGGACCTAGAGGTTTGGACTCAGGCCCAAGCCTGTGAGGATGTCAAGTTTTGCAAAAAGTCCTTGAAGGTTATTTGAGTCACACATGGCAACACAGGGGGTTAATGAGGGCTTAGGAACAGCAAATTAACATGGGGAGAGGGCAGCCAGTCTCTGGAGGCAGTACATCCCACCCCATGGCAGCACCGGGCTGAACCCACAGCAGGAGCCAAATGCAACCCCCAAGCAGCTCTCACACAGCATGGAGCAGGGGAAAAGCTGAGCAATGGGAGAGGGGACACTTGCCCAGGAGCACTGGGCATCCTGTTGCTGCCCGAGGGGCAGGAGGAACCTGGCACGAGCACCTCTGGCCAGCAGGGTCCCTCACAAGAACAACCCCAGCAGCCAAGAGCTCTGGTTAAACCCTCAGTGGTGAGCACGGGAGGGGAGCAATGGGAAAGGTGAGCAAACAGGCACAATGGCACAGCCAAGGGTGGGGCATTCGCCTCTGGTGCCAAGGGAAAGGTTCTACAGGAAACCCGAACTGAAAATGAAAGAAAAAGGCAGGTTAATGGTTTTATGGATTAATGACAAAAAACAAAATAAAAATACAAATGTTTCCTAATGCGCACACACTCAAAAAAGAAAACGTTGCTAAGTGTTAATAAGGTTTAATCTGACTACAAAACATGCTTTATGCAGACACACACACACACTCAGCAGTGGGATGAACCAAATTTATTTTCTAAAACAATCCTTTCACAGTTTTGCAAGCTACAGGACTCATCAACTGTGACTTGTTTGTATCCTTGCAAAACAGTGAAGCCCTACAACACTTTATGGATCAATATGGAGAGTGTTTTTCTAAATCCTGGAAAAGTACCACATATACATATTTAATTTAGCAATGACAAATGCTCATTGAAAAAGGCACTGTCTGCATTTGTGTAGTGGGAACAAAGAACTTCATTTGATTCAAAGCCCAGCACACAACAGTGTACAGTTATGAGGACTGCCAAAAGCAATCCAAAACCAACAAAAATCAGTAATGTTCACTCTAACTGCACTTTAGCCGTGCCTTCGTACTCAGCACCAGAATGAACACTGTTATTCTTTGAGCTTATTTTTCCACATTCCGAGCCTGATAAGCAGAGAATTGTTCTTTTCATTGTTCTACAGTTACCGTTGGCAGCAGAGACATTCATTCAACTGGACAGCTCAAGACGACTGCAAGCGCCAGTTCGAGTCAGTGCAAGACCCTTCTGAAGCTCTTCTCTTAAGTGGAAGGTCCCATTTAAATTACATTCAAATGCCTCTCACTGACAGCATAATGTTTACTTGCTTTTCCATTTCCCTTGTGGAGCTAAGAGGGAAGGAATCCTGGAATCAGCTTCTACCAATTTAAGGGCAGACCATAATTTAATCTGGACTATCCAGTAGAGAATGTAAGTCTTAGCTTTGTCTGCAGGGAAGGATGGACTCAAGGATGAGTTTTTAGGGTGTTTTATTGTTTAGTTCCAACAGGTCCCTTCTCTGAGAGGCCTGTGCACCTCGGCCTGGGGCACTGTTATGCTTGCCTTGGATAATGAGTATTGCTGCTCTGTCAAGAAGCAAGACATTCCTGTGGGAGCTTTCTTCTTCCTCTCACCGGAGAATCATCAGCAAATTAAGAACGCTCAATTAAACCCACTCAACCTAGCTGTAAGTAGACTGCTGTCATTAGCGGTTTAATAACCCTAATGAGGATGATAGAAACTAGTCTTGCATCTACCTTCACTGTAACCACAAGTTTACATTACAACTTGGAGGAGTGAGAGGGAAGGAAGAGAAAGGAAAGAGAGAGACATTTTCATGGCTAGCTGGGCTGTATCATCAGCACCACATTTCCATAGCAATTGTTGCCATAGTATCAACGTGGCCTGTGTGATTAAAGAATATAATTTATTTCTAAGAGAGATGGAATAAAGACAACAGAGCCAACAAGGTGCTGGGAAGATTTAAAAGGAAGAGGATGTAATCCTCATTTTTCTATGTTCCATATCCTAATAGTGAATCTCTGAATTTAACTTGGTGGAATCTTTAAAGACAATTACATCCTTTTTTCTACAACTGCACACACAGAGAGAGACTGATAGAGCACATATAGTGGGGATGAAAGCAGAGGAAGACAGAGATAATACTTATAGCTTCAGGACTTGCACACATCTGCTTTTTTAAGAAAGGTAACTGATCCCACTGTGAGGCTCTATTAGTTAATGACGCTTACCAGGACAATGTGCCTCATGCACCATGCAGCCAAACAGCAGCTAACTGTAAAACAGCACACATGTAAGAGCTAATAATGATGATAATGATAAAACAACAACAAAAAAAATCAACTGAGTCATGATTAGTGCAAATTACAGAGCTTGGGTTTAAATGAGTCACCTATGAAAGAAAAAGGCTATTGTACTGCCAGCCAGTAGTAAACAAGCTACAATTAAGCTCCAGCTTGCAAAATGGATTGTTAAGAAAAATTTATGATCTAAATACTGAAATTCATTATTAAGGACAATCGGAGAAGTTACAGAGCAAAGAAAGCAGCACTATTTCTAGCACAGCAATTTTCCCAGAGGCGAGAGAGGCTTCCTATTATCTTCCCAAGCCTTACTGAAGCACTGACCTATCTCTGTCATGGAGTTTTCTGTGCCCTTAACTGACAAGGACAGTACCGAAACTTTTCCATATCAACATGCTTGGTGTCAAGGAGATGTTCTGAGATGAGAACCACTTCAAGGACAAGAGTGTGACTTGGGCCACAGCAACTAATTGCTGATACTATAGGGCTGTTGCCTTCCTTTTCTGCATTCCTGACTCTGACTGATCTCAAGGCTGAAGTCTGCAGTCCTGAGTGAGCAGACACCTAAGGGCTCTAAGCATGATAGAACTCAGTTGGGTATTCCTCACACAGCCCAAGCTGGGGAGAGAAGTCTGTTCCCAGTCAGTCTCAGACTCCTCAGTATGAAAAGATATTAAAACCCCCTGACGGTAATTCAGATGAACAAATCAAAACAGGCAGTGGAAAAAGTAATGGACGAGTGAGAAAAGGGCAGCACTAATTGCTCAGCAGCTTCAGCTCTAAACTAAAAGACTAAACCAGGATCTCATTCTTGTTATTGGGTCTTTCCTCCTCTGTCTCTTTTGATCCCAAGCTTAACAGACACAGGCTTTTACCCTGACAAACAGTGCTGTCAGCACTTCGGACACGCCCCATGTTGTCCAATTTAACAGCACTTCATGTACTTAAGACTGCATAGTGCAGGCAAGGATTGCCCCAGGGCCGTGCAGAGGGGGGATTATGGCAGTGGTACAAAACCAGACCCCTGCTTGTCTGCACACCACTCTCTGCACCCAGGCACAGGTGATGCAGTGCTCCATTTGGGAAATGTACCATAGTGAGAAGGAAGGGAACTGCTCAGTGCTGGTAGAACCGGGAGATCTGTTTCACTGTACAGCTCGTTGCCCTTGAGCAACTGCAGAGCTTCAGGAGCCTGGCACAAGCACTGCAGACAGCCCAGCTCCCAGACCCTGATGACGGGCTGGATCCTGTCACCCCAGTCCCTGGCATGGGGAACCCCTGCTACAGCCATGCAGTATCTCCCACTGTTTCTGTGGAGGGCAAAAAGCTGATTTAGGATGGCAGAAGAGTACTAGTGCTAACAAGGTGCTATGACCTGTCCCCTCATTTTGCAGCCTTACATTCTACAGATTCTGGAATTCAAGACTGTTAACAGTCTCCCTGAATAATTTCCACAATCTTCTCAACCTAAACAAGTAAGAACCTGAGCAAGAACATGCTCCTCTCTGAGGGTAATGGGACATCCCTGCTACCCACACCCTAGCCTTGGCAGCTAGTATGGTTCCACTTCTTTACGAGCACTGAGAGACCAAGGGAGGAGCAGGGAATTTTGGGGAATAAAAAACAAGTTCATCCTCTCCCATGCTGTCAGAAGGCAAAGAGGGAGGGTAGTACTACTCCCTGATCTTCAGGATGACAGCAAATGTTAAATGCTTCCAGCTACTGCTCAGCCTTACGAGGGATTAAATCTGGTTGCAAACCTTCCCCAATAAGGACTGGCTATGTTGGGAGGGAGATATGAACAGCCAGAAAGACAGTAAAGCAGAACCATTACCAAAAAGCAAACACCTCTGAGTTAGCAACTTACTTTTTCCTTTCCTTATCCCTTTTAAGAGTTTGCGATCCTCCAGCCTGCTGAGCCTGTGACTGAAGCAGTTCAGCTGCTGTTTTCCTTTGTTTAAATGCATTTACTTCATCATCCAGAGACTTCTTCTTATCCTCTAGCTTCTTTTTTTCATCCTGATGCAATTTCTTCAGGCGATCAAACTTTTCATGCAGCTAAAGGGAAAGGAGAGAGGTGAGCAGGACGTGGCACTACCAGATATTCTGTTCACAGGAAAAGAGGAAGATGGAAGGATCCCTTGAGATCTGAGCATGTGAGTCTCCATTGGTCTCCACATCATTTCTAGCTCCTGAGCTGTCAGTGCCCAGACAAAGGGAAGGGAACAGCCTCCTTCCACAACAATTTACAGGCAGGCAGTGTTCTAGTAATGCATCATTGTGCAGACTAAGAACAGAGGATTGGGAGAGCATAAGGGTAAAAAAAAAACCCTAATCCATTTCCAGGGGTCTCTGCCTTATTCCTCTTTAAAGGTCAGTAAATTAATGGATTTTTCACAATGCTAAGAAAGTTGTATGGGTGTATTTTTTGTAAAACATGTTCATCTCAAGGGCTGCTTCTCTCCTTGACTTTTACAACACTGCACCTCTCCATCAGAATCAAGACTATGGCCCTTTCCTGGTGCTTTAAGTTGTACACAACAAGCACTGTGATTCAGTTTCATCCTACAGACTGAAGACCTTAACATCCCCATCCAAATTAAACCTTAGACTTCTTGGTAAGAAAGTCCTAAACCACACTCTGCAGAAAGTGCTTTGGCAGCAACTACCTTCTTGGGAGTGAATCTATCACTCACAACCATGAAGACACAAATACTGCAGTCTTTACCTCTTTTTCAGCCTCCTTCAGCTCCGCTTCTTTTTCCTTGACCCTCTGGACAAACATCTGCCTCATTGCCTCTTCCTTTTTCTGCAGTTCTCCCAAAAACTCATTTCTTTTGGCTTCATAAGTTTCTTGTAAGCTAAAAAGGAAAGCAAGTCCTGTGATAAGACTTGGGACAAACTGCTTTCCCTGACCCTCTGAAATCAGGCCCTCACCATGACTGTTGCTTTGCACACAACACATTTGCTACTCACCCACATGTGCCCAAGGTCTTCTTTATCCAGTGATTTTTGGCACTTTTCTGTACGTTGAATGTTGGGCAATTCAAAGAGACCAGCTGGCAACAAACACTAGTTCAGAGGAAAACTGCTGTGTCTCTGCAGCACAGACATTTCTACTCCCATACTTGCAGATTCACAGTCAGTCCTGCACATCCTCCCTCTATTTTCACCTTCTCTCAGTCAGATCTTTGCTGAAGTCTGGATTTATCTGACCTGGCAGTTTTTCTTGCTGCATTGGTTCTTTCTGTGCTCCCCCAAGCACACACACACACACACACACGCAATCACACAGTGCATCCAAAAATGCCTCTCTCAAGCTCTCCTATCTCCTCCAGGGATCTCACCTGAAGGGTTTGCTGTCTGGATCAGTGTCCTTGAAACCCATCTCTTCGAGTTTACATCGCCTGTAGAGCTCATAGTGGCGTGTGTGGGTCTGCTCACGAAGGTCTTCCATGTTCACACGGATCAGCATCTCCCGCAGCTTCACGAAGTCGCAGTGAGCTTCATTCTCCACTGAAAGAAGACACAGTAAGGAGGAAAATGGGGACAGAAATTAAGATCTCTTCCCAGATTCCCTACTTGTCTACTCCTCCAACAGCTTTAGCAGCCTTTCCAAGCAGAGAAAACTGGCACTATAGGCCTGACACAAGGATTTAACAAAGGATCATTCCCCATGGATAATCAAGTCCAGCAGGCCCTTGCTCCTTTTATGAAAGCCCACTGTGTCCTGTCACAAGTGTCACCATTCATGCCATGAAAATCCCAGGGCTCAACTCACCCTGCACTGTGCCCCAAGGGTACTGACGAGCTTTCATCATTTTGTTTCCTATTTTCAGCTCCTCCGTACTCCCGATCACTGCAAATGGCAAGTGGGCCTGGAACACATTTAATGATATCCACGTTAGCCCCTCTCAGACCTGGGACCTGCCAGCACACAGAGATTAGCACAGCCACTGAGCAAGACAGTCATTATGCACACGCTAATCTCAGGGAGTCTAGTCACTGGCCACTAGCCCAAGACAAGGGGTAGGAGGGTGGGTCCTTTTTTGGAAATCTTGTTAGTGCTACCACTCTATATCCTCTACCTGGCTGATCCTCCCAACCACAGAGCCACAGAGTCTCAGGTGAGATGAGCCAGTGCAAGACTGGCATCAGAGTGACAGCTGGAACAGCGTGCTGCGGCTTGGACTGCGGTGCTGTCCCAGGGCTTGCCGTGCCTGAGGGGAACATCTGCACAAGCACAGAAGTAGTATGAGGTCTTGCAGCCTTCTTGATTTCATCCCCCCGCCACTCCTTTAGCTCATGCTGGAGCACAAGACACCTTGCTCCATCAGATCATGAGATGGAAGTCCATCCTTCACCCCCAGAGTAACAGCTCCTTCCTCCCTGCTTGCTTCCGCCCTAGTGAGGAAGGGCTGAACGTGTCCCCGGCCACTGTGTCCGGTGTGACCCAAGGTCACACTCTTCAAGCTGAGATACACACTCCACATTACACGAAGGCTGACTAAGAACAAGAGGGAGTTGCTTTTCAGAAACTCAGAAATCAGAAATAGTCACTTCTTAGTTAAGAAGATGGTCTCTCTGCAGAAGGCAAAAAGAGACTTGCCCAGTGCAAGCTCAGCAAAATTGGAACTGAAACCCTCCCAACACCTATCTAGACTCTGAAAATCTCACCTTATAGTCCTCTCATTTCCAAAACTCAGGTAGCCAAGCAAAACCCCCAGATATTGACATCGTACTTTGCTGCATTTTTCTGTAAGTGAGATTTCTGCCCACCTCCACTTGTTCCTGGGAACTATAGTGCATTCTGCCAAGCTGCAAGAAGTCAAGTGCTAAGTTTCAGCACTTTGAGTTCCCAGCTCCTTGCACCAACCCCTTCTGCTGAGTTTTGTGAAATGACATTTGTTAGGCAAAGCTTTTAAAGTGCACCAAATTCTGGGCAATTGAAAGGGCCTCAGGAAGCCAACTACATGGAATCAGTGACTCTGGATGACTCTCAAGAGCAGATAGTGAATTCCACAGGTTACCCAAAAACTTGGACAAGTCCACGACAGCTGGTACAAGCAAAAGATTTCAGAGACGATGTTTTTGCTTTCTGAGTGTGGCTCATACAGTCAAGCTGCAAACAAAGCAAAACTGCCAGCAAGCACTCACAGAGATGGGCTGTTCCCCTGTGTTCCTCGGCCCCCAGCTCTCACATGGGACACACACAGAGTAAAAGTAATATTTGTCTTATGTTTCTAATAAAATCAGTATTTGGATACAAGTTTTCCAGATCTGCAAAATTGTTTTGGTCAAATTCTGGCCTGCTCAGTCCCCATAAACCTGGTAATTCTGACTGTAATAGAGAATTAAAGAGTTGATTTGTCTGTGCAGCGACTGACACAACCCAGAACGCCTGCAACCCGAGACAGCAATTCCCTCCCAGGAGACAGGTAAATGGCTGAAAGGAAAAGCAAGCAGAGGTTCACTTCCACCATAAGAAGGGCTAACACAGAACTGCTCTGACCAGGAAACCATCACTGACAGACAGCTCTTACGTCAGGACAAACTTCATGTTTCTTTCAGGCCTCTCCAGAACACTGTACAACTATTAATACTAGATCAAGAGGTGGCACAAACACACATCAGCCAGACCTCTACTACATCCACAGCAGTGAAGCAAGCAACTTCCCCTACTTGATTTCCTGTGAAAAGCCTTCTGGAAAATGGGACCATGGTCAGGATGTGCCGCCAGAAGGGCCAAGGGACAGCTTGCTTCATCCTCAAGGAGCCACAGACAGGCACCCACGATGCTGGGAAGGCCAGACCCAGAATGGGCACCTCAAGGTGCAGGGCAATGCAGGCACCTCGAGGCATGTCTGGCCCAAGATGTGTACTGTTTTTCACACATTACTGGTTAAGCTGTGCAATTCCTTGCCACATGATCCTGGAAGTTTACTGGTGGGAGGCCATCAGGTGATGCATAGGACAGAAATAATGGCAAACCCTTGAGCTGAAAAGGGTTAAACACTGATTTCTCTCAACAGATATGCACAAGGACAAGGAGGGTATTAAAAGTCTGTTTTCTGACTAGAAAAGCCCACCAGAGAGGCAGTAGCCTACCACAAAGTTCTCCTAGCCTAGGATGACACTACAAAGACAAGATTCTTGTGAAATCCTCTGTTTTTAAGACACAAAATAGAAGGGAAAGTAGATTTAAGAAACATCCCAGTATGGGCCATCAACCTCTACATTGACTGCTGTTCTGGGAGAGGAGGAAGAACCGAGTCACTTACATTCATTGTCCCATTTATCTCTGCCACCGATTCATCGTCTGTTGGAAACTGATAGATCTGCACCCCATTACTGACCAGTTCACTTGTGATTTTAATTTTAAACTTGGTCAGCTCACTCTTGGAAATGGCATCAGATTTGGCAATGATGGGAATGATGTTCACCTAGAAAAAAACAGAGGTATGAAGCAATCAACTTTGCTCCTGGGAGTTTCTCCAAGTCTGCAATACGACCTTCAAAAACTTGTAAGTGCTCAATAAATCTACAGAATTATCTGCCAACTCAGTCATTTCCACCAGAAGGGCTATTCGGGGTGGGGAGATCCTCTGGAAAAGCAGCAGCCTTTCCACTATGCAAACAGTATATCTGCCCAGTAAGAGTTAAGCATGCCAACCTTGCTGTCGAGCTTCTTCATTGTTACCAAGTCCAGGGATTTCAGGGAATGGCCTGTCGGAGCAATGAAGTACAAGCACGCATGGATCCGGGTATCATGGTAGTTGTGCAAGACCCTTTTTATCTTCAGTTCTTCTTGCAAGTAGGCTTCAAACTGAGCATCAATGAACTCAACGATGGGCTTATAGCTTTGGAGAAAGGAAAAAAAAAGCTATGCATCTCACAGTCAGAGAGCTAAACAGATAGTACCATGCTCCTTTGCTTGCTTTTAAGAAACAAGCTGTTGATAGATTTCACTTTCTGAGACCAGTTCTCTCCACCTCCCTTCTCCCCACCTGTAAGAAATTTTAAAGTTGCACTGCTGACAAGGAGACATGGTCCTACATCAGACTCTAGCAGCCTGTTTGTCAAAAGACAGTACTGGCATTCAGCAGACGACAGCAGATACATCATCCTGTCCAGGGAAGGCAGACTCATATTTTGAAATGTGAGGGTGAGAGACTTCCTAAAGCAAGGCTAATGTAGACTCATTTGCAGCAGTGTGTAACCCTTGCTTGCACTCAGGGAGTGAATGGCTTGCTGCTCTCACAGCCCTGCGTGCTGCTGGTGGAAGACACAGCTTCAGTCAGTACTACCTTTGCCCAGTGCTCTGGTGCACGAAATTCCTGCAACTCCCTTGCAAGGCCTTCTGAAATACAGAGCCTGACAGACTCATAATGTAAAGGATATTACTGCATTTTAAACAAACTTAAAAAAAAAAATCTAACAGACCCACAAAAAAGCAAATCCCAACTGCAATGTCTCTGCAGAGATGCACCTTGGAGACTGTCTGGTGTAACTGCACATCCCTTAACCAACAAACTCCAGCCACTCTGGGATGTGAGCTGCCAGAGACACTTCCCCAGGGTATCTCACTGCACATTTATCGTGCTTCTTGTGGCTCTTCCCATGGAAGCACCCTGCCAGGAGTGGATATTATGCCAAGCAGACACTAAACCACACAAGTGGTTTGGTCAGCAGCTTGAGGTCAGCACAAACCAAAACAAGTCCAGATGCCCTGGAGCATTTCAGTCTCCCCACCAGATTAATTTGGGCAGAAGGTTGCCAGCAGGGCAGATATTGCTCTGACAGCTTGAAAAAAGCTGCTTTATAGCTGAAGCAACACTGACACTCCAGAGCCTCTGTCCTCTCCTCCACCTGTCCCATCCCAAGGAGGTGACAAGGAAAACTCCAAAGAAGCAAGCAGGAAAACTCTGCAGTGCAGTCAGGCCCAACTAGGGCACAGGGAGAATGAAAAGCCACATCACGATATAGCTTCTCTCCCCCACACTCACCTGTCCTCTTTGTTGATCTGATCCCCAAAGCCCACTGTGCTCACAATAGTCAGCTTGAGGTTGACATTGCTCTCCTGCAGGTCATAGGTACTGGATTTAAGCTGGACCCCAGGCTGTGAGTGAGATGCTGGGTCACCTTCAAACTTGGTGTTGAAAAGGGTGTCCATGAGGGTGGATTTACCAAGGCCAGTTTCCCCTATTGGAGAAAAAGAGAGTTGAAACGTTCTGTTGAATATTAATATGGGTTGGCCTTTCAGCTTCCAAACATTAACAGGGGTGAAATTGTAGCAGATGAAAGCAGATCTCATGCTCCCAAGGGAGCGTCTGGTAAACAGAAAGCCATGAACAATGGGAGGTCTGTATTCTGGGCAAATTACATTTCACAGTCTAATGGCCATTAATGTCATTAGAAAATAGAGATGAAAAGAAAGAGGTGAAAAGGCGAAGGGGAAAGCATCGTTCAGATCCTGCTTAAACCCACAACTACACTACAGAAGATGCTGTTTTCATTAAAAAGTGGGAGAGGAAATGGGGCTCATTGCCATTTCTAAAAAAAGCTGCTCCAGATCATTGTCTCTAATAAGAAGCCACAGAAATAGCTTCCTTCCATGCAGAAACCCTGAGAACTGGTTCGAGTCCGACAGCAAGTTGTGCAGTTGGTTTCTCATAACAAATTGGAGAATCAGCCTTCTACACTGGCAGGGGGCATTTTCTGTAATATCTGGTTTCGTACCTAAGGGGCTACACAAGCTGCACAATATTGCAAAATCTGCTTCCAAAAGTTCTGCTAGTATTGTCAGTATTCTGCTAGTATTCTATCAGTATTGAACTACTTTGGATTCCATTTATCAACAGGCAACTATTTCCTTGTCTGGAAGGAAGAGACAAATCCCAGAAACCAGTCTTGAATTTGTTTTAGATACATCCTAGGAAGAATAAAACAAATCACTCTCTGCACACATTCCACAGGGCAGCCTCCCTTACCAGGCTCTGACAACAGAGCCAGCTCTCCGAGCTCAAAAGATCTGACTTCCTACGCAGTCTGGTCTGTTGCCTTGTGAGGGCTGTTGTGTTTTGGGGAAACAGCAATTTCTGAGCTGCCCAGCTGGCTTTAGAAGAAACTTCAGGAGCAGCGAACCCCACCCTCTGTGAAGGCTGCTCCTCCAGCCTCCTGTGGGACCGCAGGGAGACTGTGTCTGGCTGCAAGAGCATTCCCCTCCTTCCCCCAGCCCTCAGCTCCCAACCAAAACAACTTCACCATTTTCCCACTCTGCTCAGAATAAAAGAGCTTCTTATTTTTGTAGGTTTAGAGCTCTGTAGCAGATCCAAACTTGCATGAAATGCCCAATTCAAGAAGGGGAAACTCCTCCCCATCCTCCCCCGTCCAAACATCCAAATCTCCAAGCCTCACTCCTGCGAGCAGGCAAATTCCTCTTTTGGCCTCAGAAGGGATTTTCCTCACTCAGGGCTGAAGCACATGGCAGGGCAAGGCAAACACAGAATCATAAAACCATAGAATGGTTTGGGTTGGAAGGGACCTTAAAGATTGTCTAGTTCCAAGCCCCAAATCCCCTGCTCTGGGAACTGAGCAGTCCCTGATTGCCAGGATCACATATACAGTATCTTTCCAGAGGCAGCAAGATCCATTAACATTTCAAAGTCAATGTACACCTTGAGCTGCAGAACTGCCTGGGAGCCAGCTGAAAGCTTGTGCTCCATCACCAACCAACACCAACTACAGCCAGAACAGTCACCAGTGCAGTTGCTCTTTGCATCAATCTGGTTTTCAATGCAAAGGGGAGAAGAAGGAGTCAGCACCAGGAGCTGGCATGGCTGCAGTCCCTTGTACTACCTCAGTGCATCAGCTGTACCTGCAACAGCACTGGCCAGAGCAAGGGAGGGGGCCCAGCAAAGCACAAGGTTACCTCTGTCGCTGGAAGAATAAGCTGGTCCAACAAGCCCTTCACTGACTTGGAATCTCACTGTCTGGACTTGTCAGGGATCATTTGCCTCCAAAACAGAGCAGGTGCACAAATCAGACCAGAGCATTGTCATGGTTTGGACAGGGAATTTGAGAGTTAACAGCAAACAGCCTGTATGACCTCCCAGGCCGTTCTCAGGGATTCCAGGAAAACAGCAGTGTAAAAAAAGACAAAGATCTAAACAGCCTGAGAAGGCTGCAGCATTTCCAAAGCCCCTGCCAAGGGATGGGTGGGACAGAGCAGCGAGCTGGCTGCTCGTCTGTGAATGCCAGGAACCCTGATGGGACATCTCAGGATAGGGGAGTCCCTCAGCCCTGGGGTGCAGGAGCATCACCCACACACAATCCTGCAAAGCCTTCTCCTGTGCCACTGCCCCCGAGCCTGGCAGGCCCTGGAGCAGCTCCAAGGCCACAGGACAGGGTGACAGGGAAGCAGCAGCGGTGAGCAGGGCAGGGAGCTGCTCTCTGCAGTGGATACACAAGGTCATGTGTAAACCACACTGGCTTCCGGACAGACAACACCCTGTAAGTCACCTCTTGTTTCTGCCTCCCTCCTTCTTTTGGGTGAAAGATGTACATACGAGGCCAACACTATTGTTTAAGCACATCCTGAACCTGTCAATTATTGCCTACTTTAAATCCATCTAAAGTGTTTTCTTCCAGCAGGAGTGACTTTAACTGTCAGAGGGGCTAGGAGAAGTGTTTAAGAGATGCAGAACATGCTTCTACACTCCACTTTATGCCAGCTACACAGGGCCAGCAAGGCAACTTTAAACTCAAACATTGAGTTTTTCCTTTTGGAAGGGGAAGATCGGAACTGTGGCATTTCTCCACAGGTGGGAGTTGCCCATCCAAACGACTTCATGATTAAAACAAACACCCAGGCACTAACATGGCATCTCAAATATGAAGTCTGCACTCCCAAATTTACATTGAGCCAGCCGATACCCCTGACCTTGCACTGTGTAATCCCACTGACTTGACACAGAATTAAAGCCTGACAGGGAAGATGGAGAAAAGAGGAAAGACTGTCTCAGGTGAAAGAATGTTAACACTGACAGAGTGACTTGAAATGGTAAAAGACTGAAAACACTAATAAAGTGTTTTGCTGTGTTAATTATGAGCAGAGATAGGGAGCAGTGCTATTTTGAAGGCCAAAATGACAGAAGGAAGAATTTCTGAATCTTCTGGGAGTTTCTGCCTCACACAGAGGCAACTTTTTGCTGGCTGGAAGATGTGAATGGTGCCAACTCCTTCTTGTAAGGACAGGAGTCCAGATGGAACAGATGGTCTGATAAAAAGGACAAGTGGTCTGTGCTTGTTCCAGCCAATGGCACTAGAATCTTCCCCAAAAAACAGAAATTATGAACAGGGATTAAAAGAGGCAGAATTACTTTGAAAAAAGCAGCAGTGTACGCAAACCGAGCGAGAGGCATCCCTGGCAGGGAGATTATTTCCTGATGTCAGGCTTATGGACACATGTGATTTCATCTCCAAAACTGTATTTAGGGATTATATAACTCGACAGTGGTCTGCTGTCCCGAAACAGGGCTGACAAAGCTCTGTGGGGAGGACAGGGCAGAGAGAGCAACCTTTACTGGCAGAGTTCTGGACTAGGAAGCTGTGACAGCAATGGACGAGCCTGAGCGTTGTACCTTTCATCATGGGATGGAGTTTTGCTGTTAAGTCTGATACATTTTCAAGGTGATTTTCAAAAAAAAAAAAAAAGGCAAGAGCCACCACGGCAGGTTCTGGACACACAGCAGCCCTACATCCGTGCTCAGAAAGTACCATCCACTCTTAATGCCCGACAGCCTGGCTGTGCTGCACTCCCCACACATCCTCTCATTTTCCTGAGACATGTTCCCTGCTCCAATTGCATGTGCACATGGTATCTTCACTGCTCTATGGAAGAGCTTCATCAAATCTCACATTGATGGAACAGTGGTGGCATCACTCGTAGAATTACAGCTGGGACAAGCTCCTAACTTTCCAAATATCTCTGTGCTGAATGAACTTTCATGGCTTCTTTTCACAGAATTTTCAGCATCCTAAGCACCTGGAGCAGTGAGCTGAATTATACACCACAAAAGCTGTACCTCCTCTTTTTGTGCCTGGAAATTTAATTTGCTATTCCCTAGCATGTGCTAAGTGAAACAAGCAAGTGCTCACTGGCCCCCTTTCCCACAACACTCAGGATTTAAGAAGCCCCAATCATATAATCCTCAATTGACTCTGGGGGAGGACAGAGGAGTCCTTGGAGTATTTCCCTGTTCAAACGCAGGGAGCAGCTTTCACAAGAGTGTCCTTTCATGAGAGAGCAGCACCTGTCCTTCACAAGATTAACAACCGTGGCTCCAGATACCGAATAATTCAATTTTAAAGAAAATGTAACTACATGCACAGCCTTTTCATGTGGAGAAATAGGAGCTAATCCAATGTAGCAGGCTTGCTGAGACAGGCCCTGAGGCAACTCAGACTGGTAAGGCCATCTCTCAAGGAGAGACCTGACAGGCGTGCGGAGACACCACACAATTCCCCACTGCCACGCAAAGGCTGGACTGCTGGGGCAAGGAGGGCAACAAGGGCTCACAAAAGACACTGAAACACAACCTCAGAGGAGCAGCTGGCTCCCAGCGTCCACCCCGGGGGACCAGCGGCGCAGGGCAGGAGGAGGCTGAGGAGACAGATGGCTTTTTGATTAGAGAAACTGTTCTCTCCTCAGCTGGTTGCACCAGTGGCCACAGAAACAACCACTGGGCAACTTCCAGGCTGTACAGCTCATCACCCCAGAGAGCTGCTTGCTGCAGAGCACCCGGAATCCTGTGCACATCCCTCCCTCCCCCAAGGTGAGAGCTCCTGCACACCACGGGTTCACTCCTTTGGAGTGAGAAACCTCAAACAGTCTTGGTACAGTCCCAGAGGAAAGTGAAGTATTTCTGCAACAAAACAGCCTTTCTCATTGCACTGAATAGGCCAGTTAGAACAAATTCCCTGCAAATCCTGGGAGAGAGGAAGGGGGAAAATCCTGCTTAAATTGTGATACTAGTCTAATGCAACTACAATCTACCCTGGCAAAAACTGAGAAAGTTTACATCAAAAACCAGCAGCCTGTTCCTCCTCTTTTCCCCCTATCTCACTGAGAAATACAGTCAGCACAGAAAGTCTCGACCATTAAGCACTTCTCCAGCCTTTGCACAGAACTAAGAGGCATGTAAAAATTTATCACGGAAGGTTTAGGAAGAAAATGGTTGCGCTGAGAAATAAAAAATCAGAGAAACCATCTGCAACCCCTAATTTCTAATGAGAGGTTTTCTCATTTATTTTAGCTTTGGCTCTAGTCTCACAGGGGAGATAGCTTTCAGCATGAGAAGAGCTAAAAACTGCTCCACTCTGGACGTGCTGCTGAGAGTCATTTCTGAAGCTTTCCTTGGCTTCCCCACCAGGAGCTGGAGGAATCGGTGGCTCAGATCCAGTATGACGCAGAGTAGAATTATTACTGGATTTTTCCTCCAACAGATGCCACACACAGCTGAAAAATGGAGGGCAATGAAGTGCCTTTCTGTCATGCTTAGTGGGCTGTCTATGGGATCCTCATCCAACCCTCATTTGTTCCCTTGTTCTTTCAATTTTTCATCCCAAATTGCGCTGTACAAGTGAGATCCAACAGAATAAATGACAGATGAACTCTGGGAATTTTTGTTTTCTTTCTCCAGGATGTTTAAGTGTGGAGGCAAAGATTTGCAAATCTTTTTCTAATGAAGTTTATTATATTTTTCATTAAAGTTTCTTTATTTCAAGATTGTGTTATTACTATTCATAAAAAACTGACATTAGTGACTAATGTACATTGATCTTGGTGAGTCCTTGTTATTCACAACAACAAGTCTTTAATGCATTCCATTTCTGCCCTTCAAAGAGGAAAGCACAAGCATTCAGCTCTTCTCCACACATCAAAGTGAAACAGGAGGCACCCACTGCTACACATAGAACTTTAAAAAAAAGCACTGCAGCTCAGTAAGTCGAAAAGGAAACACTTTTAGACTTCAGTCTTGGGAGCAGGAGTTTCCTTAGGTCATATGACATTAATGTACTGTGGAAATCACCTAGATTCTCAGCCTGACAGTGACCTCCACTTGTCAGCAAAGTTTATCGTCTCACAGGAATGTGGTTGTAAGGAAAATTGTCTTCTCGGCTCCATTTAACAGAGCTCAGCTCTCCTCTCCTTGCTCTACTACTCTTGTTTCAGACTTAACCCTGTTCTGGGCAAATACCAGTTCCAGACCATGAGCTGCATCTCTCATGGGAGGAGACAGAAAACCTCTGTGTGGATGCACAGCTGACCACCAGCTGAGTCCCCAGGAGGTATCCACAGCTGCTGCTCTTCCCTCTGCCACACCAGGCCCTGCTGGGATCATCTGCAGACAGGGCTTAGTCTGAGCAGCCATGGCCATGCAATAACCTCCTGCTCCCAGATGGAGGGCACCGGCAGCAGCAAACCCATGAGACAATTATTAATTCTCTATTTTTAATTTCCTAATTCACCTTACCAAACTATGGTACTGAAGCCATACAGGGTTTTACTTCTGTTACCTAAGAGGAGGGATTATTTGGGATCCTAACCCTGGGGAAGACCTGTGAGATGGGCTGCAGGGACAGACACCAAGTCCTGCTACAGTGCCAGGCCCCAGCTGTGATCCACACCACATGGCAGCTTGGATAACTGTCTGAACAGTTAAGGCTTGGCCAGACACTCTCTTAATTCAAGTATGCACAGAAAGGAGGAGAAAAAAATAGCTTTTAGTGATTTAGGAGGAGCATGACTAGTATTTTGTTACAATAATAATAGTAATTCAATACTTAACCAAACAAGACAAACAAAGTACTCTGGCATGAGTACCTATTTTCTTTTAAAAATGTGAAATTCAAACATATGAGGAAAAGAAAGATCATAATAACAGCCTGTGATTTTAGGCATTTTATTTCACTGCTTGGTAAAAAGCCATACTGCAGAACCCCTGTGGGGATTTCCCAGAGCACAAGTAAATCTTGTTACTGAAAATAGAACAGTCGGGGAAATTTAAATCAAAGCTACCTTGTTACTGCTGTAACCTACAAGCTACATCCAGCTGCAGAAAACTTTTCAGCAAGAGAACTTCCCAAAATGGAAATACTCACCCACACACAGGATGTTGAAACAAAACCCATGATTAACCGACTTATTAACCAGCTGGTCAGGCAAACTATCAAATCCTACGTGTCCGGAAAGCGGGACAGTACGACAGCCTTCGCCCTGAAATACAATGAAACAGTTGTGTCATTTTTAAGCAAAATATATTTCTCTGTATAAACCCTTAAGACCTTCCAAGTGGAATCAACTGCACAGTCCAAGCAGAGATTTGCACAGATACTGTCAATCATGTCAGCATGCTTCACCGTTCTCCAAAACAATTCCAGAAGGCACAAATAGAACATTTCATTTGCCACACATCTGAAGGTAGCCCTGACAGAAAAATACTAAAATGTGCAAAACATGTACACAAACACAGCTGCTGAAATGAAGAGGCGACAAAACACTTGTTTCTTGGGAAAATATGCAGAAACTCAAGTCTCACCTTATACTGAAAACAAAAAGAATCCTCTGTGCAAAGCAATGTATTAATGACACCTCCTCCTACAAGCCTATTACCATTCACTTTATGTGAATTGGAACTCATATGTAATTCCCATTCACAGCTGCAATTATAGAAACTAGCTAGAAACAGTAAGGAAAACTGTATCTACAGGAAAACAGAGCAGAGAAAAAGTGTCCAGAACTGAGCTGCTCATAACCCCACAGGCCCATTAGAAGGAGCCTGCCACGAGGGTTTGGGAGTGGAGATACCCAAACCTCATGCTGGGGAGCAAGGGCTGCTCCTGCCCAGCCACCCGAAGGACTTCCTGAGAAGCTGCTCCCGCACCCTGCTCTCTCCTGCGCTCAACACCACTAATCTGGTCTCCTCGGCCAAGCAGAACATGCGGTGCTCCATGCCCAGAACAGCCACGAGCTTCAGCAGGGGGGGTCAGAAATTTTCACCTGACCAGTTTCTGCCAAGGCACCCTGGGTCCCAACCCTGCCCAGTCAACAGTAAAACACGACACGTGGAGGCTCAGCCTCAGAAATGGCACCCGGCAAAATGAAGAGTCAGTGCTGCACTCCCGTATTGGTGTGTTCTGAAAAGCTGTCCTCCTGCAGCCCCAAAAAGGTATTTCCCTCTCTGAAACAAAGGCTTTTCTTAAAAATGTATTTTGGTGTGAAAATCAGAAAATTCGCCTCTAGCCTTCCATGAGTTTGCAAAAAATACTACAGCCAAAAGGCAGTAGTTTATAGGGTGTGATTTTGAATTTATTCCTTCAGAATCATGCTTTCACATATCTTGAAAGCCTGTTTATAGGGACAGGCATACTGGTTTTCCCTCCTCTGCTAACGGCACTGGTATTTTAGGCTAGGAAAACATCCCCAAGGAGTGCACTTACTACAGTAGCCTGTCAGCATGATTACTTGCCTTGTTACTGTTTTGCTGTTGCGGGTTTGGGTTGGTTTTTTTTTTCAGATATGAGGCTCCAAATACACTTCAACCATTAACCATATTTACCAGTCTGTGATGTGTAAATATGTTTCCTCTTAGCCATATTTTGTGTATTAGTCTGACTCTTCCTGACAAGATGTTCACCAAATATGGCGCTTCATTAATTCCTGAGCACCTTCCCTCCTAATGACATGTTCATGAGGAAGGCACTCAGGCTCCCCAGCAGATTCTGGTTTTGCCTACTGACAATGCAGCTGTGAGGTCCAGTATTGCAAAATCAGCTAAAGCAAAAGAAAGTGAGACCATCAGACACACAGATTTTGTGACAACACACTCAAACTCTCCTAAACTGCATTCACCAAAACAAAACCCCAGCACTGGGGAACCTCATGGCAGTGTTGGATCTGCAGCGACAGCCCCACGGTCCTGGTGAAGAACTGATGGGGGGGGACAGAGCCCGCGAAGGCGCGAGAGAGAACCACTGGCAGACGGCTCCTGGGGAAGGAGAAATATCAAGTGTATTTTTAATAGTCAGCCTTAAAACCACACCATTGGTAGACTGCTTGAACACTACTCTCCCCAGGAAGCGTGGGCAGGAGTGTGGGCTCTCATTAAGAACAAATCATCCCCTCATCCCTAAATATAAGTGTGATCGAGAGGGAACAAAATAAATGGTAGAAGTTAAGCCACTCTCAGCTAAGAGGCATTTACCATCACACAGAATTCAGCCTGCAAGTCATTTCCTGTAGGTTCTTTTTCTTGTCACCTGTGGTTTTACAATGCAGTTAAACCACACTTCACATCTGGTATAGGCCAGGAAACAACTACTGCAAAATGTGATTTCCAGTCACAGCAGCTAAGCCTCCATGTTAAGTACGCAGCCATAAGGTATATTGTGCACTCTGCCTAAAAATCTACAGCATCCTTGGCCAAGGCATCAAGAGATTGGATGCAGCGTACAAAAAAAAGAAATAATGTTTTAAGATCAAACTGGTTTTGACACATATCAGAAAGTTGACAGCAATTGCCAAACCAGTGGAGAGAAAAGAAACATCTTCTGTCCGATCCACCAAGAAACAGCACAAGTCACCAGTCTTCAGGCACCAAATGGTGTCTCTGTACCAGAGCACTGCTATATATAAACAGCACCATCATAAACAACATATGAACACACTGATTAGTCATCCTGGGTATATGTTGAATGTAGGTTTGGATCCCCTTGTTCAACACTGAAGGAGAATACATTAAGCTCATGAGCTTTTCGCTGATAAGGTGTTCAAGACTCTCTTCCATTATTCATCTTCAAAACCAGATCAAATTTAAAACATATAAAGAAGTACCAACAAGGTAAGCAAAGTTGAACTACTGTATGCATGAAGGCTTTTTCCAGGAGCATCAGTGAGCTCTGGATGGCTGAGAGTCCTTTGTACTCTCTATTTTAAGGTTACATCTTCTTGGAATGAAGACAAAGATGGAACCTCTGAAAAGCCAGCGTGAACACTGGCACCACACCAACATACCAGATGCCTTTTCTTTCCCCATATACAGAGTAACCCCCTGCCTAGACAGAATGGGCTGTTGTTGCTTGGGAGGAAGTGAAGCGTGTTTGTCATAAACAAGATTAAAAGAACAAAAAGAGCAACACACTCTCTTGCTATATCAGGCAGGGCTACTGCAGACTGAAAGTAAGGAACAGCCACTTGGAGAAGCTATTTTACTTTTTCCTTTCTTAGAAGGATTTACACAGCCTTTTGTTAGGGCTTCTCCATGCTACAGAAGCCATTGCTACCTACTCTAATTCTTACAGAAACTATCCGAATCATATGGAAAATACAAAGATGTTATAATGAATGACCCCAAGCCTGAGAGCACCACACATTAACTATTAGTTTACATTAAAAGGGCAAGATTTAGTATCCAGGTGTTTGAATCACTCCAGGGTTCTTGGGATGAAAAAACGATTAGAGGAAAATCTTGCTGAATGCACATCTACGCCCTGATCTACTTTGCAGGACAAGCAGGTACAGCACTGTCACCTCCCAATGTCCTCGGAGCCCTGAGAGGCCATTGCCTCTCTGTGGAGATAAAGCAGAACACACGCAACGGTACTGCTCATTGCAAATGTCAACGCTGCACATTCGGGACTATTTCTGTGGCCAGGTCTGAAGGAATGATGAGAAAGGATACCATGGCAAAGGCAAAGCCTCCACTTGGTGACATTCAGGCAGAGAGCACAGCAAATAAAGAATGTTACAGCTCTGAACCCAAGGGACCCAGTGTCCAAACGAGACCCACAGAGCACAAAACTGCTGTCAAAGGCTGCAGTACAGTACTTCATCTAGTTGAGTGTTTCTGTTCAGGACACTGACAGCTGACACTTAGTACTTCTAACAAAATTTCTCACCCTTCCTAAATGAGAATCACTTCAAACCCTGAGGCCTTGGAGACTCCCTTAGGAAGATTTCCAAACTTCTGCAACAAACACAACAGAACCAACCTGCAACAAAACCAAATCAAGCAACACTCACAGAGCTCCACCATCGCTGCCAGTGCTCACAGCAGCCACCTCCTGCCCCTCTGCTGCCCTTAATGCTGAGACCTGGGGGCTTAACCCCCAAACCTGAGACAACTCTTGCACAAGAAGTCAAATGTCAAATGGCAAAGCAAGGCAGAACCTGAACTCAGGTTTCCACACCAAAGTTTTTCACATCGTCTTTAAGCCAGAACAACATTAGATCCCTTCTCATGACCTTGGCATTACGGTATTCACTTCCCCAGACTGCATTTGGCTCTGATTAAACAGAAAATTAGAGCAACACTTGTACCAATTATTTCTCACTTGTACAAGTATGTAATTCTCCTATGTAATGAAAGAATTATCCAGCAGACAGTATTAACATCCTCCACAAGATAAATGTAAATCAGGAATGTACAGTCTCGATAAAAAGTTTGCATTATTTCTCCTTGCTCAGCTGATAAAAGATCATCAAGAATATAAAAGAAAAACACCAGAAAAGTGGGAGGGAAGTAGTTTTGAAGCAGGCCCCATGGAAAGCAAGAAGTGTCTCACAAAAGGTCCTGACCATCAACCACCCTCTCCAGACGCACTGCATCACTCGGCCATTCAACATTCACAAACAGTCAAGTGCTTCCGAAATCTCAAATTCTGACAGCTCTTAAGATTACACTTCTTTATGCCCCTGAGAAAAGGCTGCAGAAATGCCATGCAGTTTGGATACATTCCCAGGAGAAGTTTCCTCCAGCAATTAAAAGATACATATCACTATCAGCAGTCACAATGATTTTTCTGACCTCTACTAGACACTGAGGGTTGGACAGTGCCTGGCAAGCCGGTCCTCTGCACCCATCCTCCCCACTGGCAGAGGACAGGAGAAGGGGCTCAGCTTTGTGGTGACAAGGCCACCCTGTCCACCTGAGGAGAAGGGGGTTTCACCAACCATCCCTGCAATAAGTGTGGGCTTGATCAAGGGTTCTCTGGGACAATGGCAGGATGGTAACCCCAACTGCCCCACAAACCCAGCCCCAGCTCTCACACCTTTAACCCTGTTGGCACACACAGAGCCCTCAACACCACCAGGACATTACAGCTGACTGCTCCACGAACCACGGCTATGACCAGATGCCCAAGACCTTGGCTGACAAGTCATCTGTCTGTAAAAGGACATTTTCAATTTGCAGCACACTAATTTCACGTCTGTCTCACAGCCAGCTTTCCCAGCGAGGCTGTGCGGTATCATAAATTCATTCCAGGCCGCAAGCAGATGTCTCAAACTCCTGTACATTATCTTAGGAAAGCCTAACATTCAATTTCTTTAAAAGACAGGGGAGCAACTGAGTCACTTCACATATTTTGGCAGTCACATACAAGGCAATGGCTATGTCCAGGAGGAAATAACATCACAAACTGGCAAGGAATGGGTACATCTAACCGTTCAACCAGACTGGGTCCATGCTAAACCATACTGCTTTGAAGACGAAATGACAAGCATTCACCTCAAGTATTACTTCTGTATTTACACATGGACATTAAAGTTGGAAGCCCATCAAACCACAGACAAAACCTTTCCACATGCAAACGCGTTACAGATGCCTCCTTAGCATTTCTCTGACAAACGCAGAGGTGGCTCAACTCCCTCTGCTCCTCTTCTGGATAATTCTCCGCAAACACACAGGGATCTTGTGCCGCGCTAGGCAGGCGGGCGAGCACGGTGGCGGGCCAGTGGCCCGCGGGGACATCACCGCGGACCCTCGGGGACAAAGCGCAGCGGGGACACGGTGCTGGCTTTTGGCTCCCACAGCTCCTCCGCGGCACACGGTGCCGGACTGGAGACCTTTCTTCCCCGCATCACGCACGACCCAGCAAGGGGTGATGGTTTCTTTGGTAGGAGAGCAGCATCCCCGGAGAGACAGGAATGCCACTGCCGTGCCCTGGCCCGGCGAGGGGCCCCCAGACCTGGGTAAGGGATGCAGGGCCAGGCCTTCCCAGTGCTGCAGCCCGGCCAGCCCCGGGCAGCGCGGCAGGTCCGGCCGTGGCCGAGCCCGGGCCCGGGGGCACCGGCAGGACAGGACCCCCGGCCCGCCGCGGTGCGGGCAGCCCAAGGTCGCCGGGCCGGGTTGCAGCGGGGGGGACCCCTACATCCTC
>VXAD01008737.1:89240-106396 GCA_013399195.1 Dicrurus megarhynchus
GAAAACAAGCACAGCGATGCTGCAAAAACAGATTTTGTAGAGTAGATAAAACTACACTCAAGACATTATTTCTTGAGCCTATAGGACATGTCATATTCTGCAAGTTGCAGTTTCCTATTTTAAGGAACCTGTTCAATCACACTCCCACTCCGAGATGCATTTTCAGGCACCTATAACATCAGCAGACACAGGCAGATTACTGATACTCTACCAACACCTTAAAGAGACAGCCTATGGCACAAGTCAGCAAATGAAAAGGGATCAGTGTCTTACAATTTAACCCATGTTTTCTTGGCTTAGTTCTTACACAGTGACAAGAAATACCACCGTTAAGCAAAGTTTAGTGGACATTTCTAGCAATGGCAGAGTTTGTTGCCAGAACAGAGAGAAGTTTCAACAGAGAAACCACATGGTTCTTTCCTTGAAGTGCTTTTATCCTAAAAACCACAAACTGATTCCTATGAATCAACACATGAATTTAAAGAAATCCAGCACCTTGTTTCTGATACGATCCCTCTTAATTGTATCCTCTTTTTTATCATCTTTGGTTACTTTCTCAGATTTGTCCGTGCTGCTGGTAAAGTCTGTAAGATCACTTTTCTTTCCCTTTTCTCTGAGTAAGTCTCTCTCCTTTTTCACCTCTTCCTCTTTTCTTCTAAAAACCTTCTCTTTCTCATAGCGCTCTTTCTGCCTCCGACGCTCCTCTTCTTGGCGTCTCAGTTTCTCTCTCTGTGCTCTCTCATATTCTCTGTCTCTGTCAAAATCTCTATCTCGGTCCCTGTAGTCCTTTACACACTCATCTTCTGATCTGTATGAAAACAAAACTGAAAATTAAGCTCAAAAGATTCATCAAACAGAGCTGGGAGATCAATGTAATAGTGGTGTAAATGTGCAATAGGAAGACGACACACTGGCAGGTTCTAGGGAGCTCTTGGGAGGCTGTGATAGCCCAGGTCATGCACGACAGCCAGAGAAGACACTGACCACTAGAGTTTCCCAGCCTCCTACTTGCATAGCTGGCTGAGTCTCTTCTGGCTTTGAAAAAACATCTGAATTTGTCTGTCTGATCTGTATTTCTCACATGGCAGAACTGAACCTCGAACAGATCACGGAGCTGTTGAGAATTACATTTTCCATTTTGACTTTTTACAAGACTTAGTGGGACTGGTAACTGGAGAACACCTCTCCTCTTGCCATGGTTATAATAATTATCTCATTGCAAGGACAGTGCTCACAGCCTGCTGCAGTCACCTACATATGGGCTTCGTTAGTGGAGTTCCTATAATGAGTTGTAAAAATACTAAAATCTGTCCACTAATGAAGAATTTTCAGGTAATTCACAGTGCTTTCTGTAATCATGGGGATGTGCACTGCCACAGAGAACACAGCCCATGCCTTATATCAGAAAAAAACGTTTGAAAGGAATTTCAAAACATGGTCATGGCAGAGCAGCCTAAGCCTCAGTACAATCAGGAAACAAGTTATAGATACATATATATTTATAGCAAGTACTAGAATACTTTTTTGCCTTCTCTTCTTTTGTCTCCCCATCAGATCGTTTGGCAGATGCACTACTCGCATTTTTTTCCTCCCTCAGAGTCTCTTTTTCCAGTTTCTTGGATTTTTCTTTTCTCTCCAAGTCTTTTTCATCTTTTTCAGGCTTCTTAAGTAGCTACAAAGAAAACAGAAGTCTCAACTAAAAAGCTCACTCTAATACATACTGTCTGGCACAACACCGAAATTGCATCAAAGGAACCACAGTCCGGTAAGAAGTAAACATTAAAGAAATATTACTGCAAATCACAGTATTTCTAAAAGCTGGAGTGTATGAGTAAGCATTATTCACACAGCAGACTAGGATTTTTCTCCTAAACCAGGCCATTTTAGAAAGCTTAAAAACAGTCTCCATTCCATAGTGAATTCACAATCCTGTTTACCGCAGCATGTACAACAGTCACATGACAAAAACTTTAAATACTACTATGAAACATTACAGCATGTAAACCTTTACAATGCCTGCTATTGAATATTACAAAAAATTGGTCATTTACTAACACCAAACTCATGTGATTCTTCACACAATACCCAAAGCACATTTTGAGACTGATATACAAATAATAGGGGAAAGGGAGTGTAACAGTTTATAATAAAGAACTGTTCTAGACCTTAATCTTTGGTTCTTCTTTTGATCTGTCTCTTTCTTTTTCTGGGCATCTGTCTACTTTCTTCAATTTTTCTGCTTCTTTTCTCTTCCTTCTCTCCTCCTCCTTCCATTTTCTTCTTTCTTCTTCTCTTTGTCTTTTTCTTTCTAATTCCCTCCTCCTTCTCTCCTCTCTTTTTTCTTCTCTCAGTCTCTGTGTATGTAAAAGCAAAGAGAAATAGTGTCTCTCCACACCAGAAAATATCTCTTTAAGCCATCAAACAACTCACCTCATAGCTGCCTCTATTATCAAAGAAAAAAATAAGTCCTGTCATGTCTGTTGTTGTTGTGAACCTCAACATGCTGCAGCAGTATTTTTTGTTACTCATAAGCCTTAATTTGTACTGTCTTAAAAAACCCAAACACAACACTGGCCTCATCCTTTATAATTCAAATTGTAATTAAATCTGCCCCAACTCTGATTTTCTCCATTGCTAGAAGTTAAGATAACATTATGTGCTAAGAGAAAGATCATTTACAAGGACCTCAGCCATAACTGCACTAAAAATGGAAGCACTAAAATGGAATCTGTTTTGTCAACGCAACAAGAGGCATTTTACTGTAACCAGAATGTACACAAAGCACCACCATTCCAACACTCTAGTCCTTTAAAATATATGAATCAGAAGTTGATGAGTTGGGTCAAAAGCTCCTTCTTCAAAAGAAAGAGCAGAAATGCATCAATATACAATGAGCAAGACATAGAATGAGCAAATTGTACTTGCAAACAACAAGAAAATTCTGGAGGTAAGTCTTACCTGTTTATTTTTCAAGAAGTTCAATAGAGGAGTAGTCTTTTTAGCTGGAGAACAGACAAAACAAATGTAAATATTTTGCCTTATCCAATACTGCAATACTTACAACAAAGCTGTATATGAAGTGAAGCAGCCTTACACATTCCCCTGCCTGTCTGCTCTCACATACAGCAATACAGCAGTGAAACAAGTATTTGAAACCTATCTCCAAGCAGTGGCAACTATTAGGATTCTACAAACTTCTTTACGATACTAATAGGATATCCCTTACACCTATCTCTACATTCAGTCTGCATTAGGCTTTTCCCAGACTCTCTCATTTTTAAAGAGATCCCTGTAACATACTTAAAAAGAGCAACCTGGTCATTTTTTAGTGGTATTTTACCCAACCACACTCTTAACTTTTGCCTGCATGGAACATCACTGATCACAGCACTGTACATTAAACATCACTGCATCTCACTGAAATGCAGCCACTTCACAGCCTGGTCTGGCTAACGAACATCTGCAACAGGAAGGAACTTTGTTATCTAAAACTTATACCTACAGAAGAATTTAGAGCATGGGAATAAAACAAAAAACACTGAATAGTATTAGCCTAAAGGTTTAACAAATACTAAGTAGGCACACAAAAGAATTCAGTCTCCTCCAGGTTGAGCTTCAAATTACAAACTATGTATGTTTCTTTGTGATCTAGGAAAATGTAACTACAGTACACAGATTTCCATACCTATTAGCTCTTTGTTTCTTGCCTCTATTTCCTCCAACAAAGTTTCAGGAGTGGAGGTTAATTTTTCATCATCTGCACTGTAACTTTCCAAAAACTTCTTGTATTCTGGATCTACACAGAAGAGAAGGAAAAAAAAGAAAAAGAAAAAAAAAAAAAAAGAAGAGATACTGTAGCATGAAAAGTATTTGCATTGTGCACTGCTGGGTTACATTTACTTGAGTTGGGTTGTTTATATGCCACCTTTTCATAAGTTAGCAGCTCTCAAATGAGCTGCTGTATTTTGTTTGTCTGGAACAATCATACTTTATAGATTTCTAGCTGACAAAGCAGTGCTCATAAACTTCACATATAATTAAGCAAACATCCTACTGGTGGAACTATAGTGTCACAGTAGAAACATTACATTCAAATTACTGCTAAGAGTTTCAACTCTACACATGCAAAACAAACTAGCTAACAAAGATGTTATACCATCTTCGATAGTTCCAGTTTTGGCATCCTTTTTCTTACTCTTCTTTTTTGCAGCTTTTTGGAAAGGTGCAAACTCAACTATGGCAGCATATTCCTGACCTGTTAAGAGGAGAGGAAATAATACATTAAAATAAAGATGAAACAGATATAAAATAGAGTATATTGTCCACATCTAAAGCAGGAAGGTAAGTCTCACAAGAAATATGCAATACTAGAAGAGACTACTTATACAGCATTAAAAAATTATTGTATTTGGAAAACCATTTAATAAAAAACCTCCACTTTACAGACAGCAGAATTCATGACCTTAATACTCTCACTATACTAACAAACCAGTAAATTCACAGACTGACGAGGACATACTAGATTAAAGACTGTCCATGACTGTCAGTTCAGCCAACTCAGCAGCACCACTCCACATCATGGCTTCATTGTGCAAGAAAGAATATTTTAAGTTACTGCAACTGAGGCAAAACTCAATTTTTGACAAAATATAGTAGAATGCAACACATTACAAGCAGGCTTTAAAGCTTCATCTTCTGACAAGAACACTACATTTATGGCTGCACAAATCCAGTTGGGTATGGCAAACACAGTGTGCTGTTACACTGCAAACCAGCTCATTTAAAGGACCTAGATGTTATTGGAACTATATATGTATGTATTTCTAGATGTATTGGAAATGTTATTTGAGGCACTAAACCCAAACAAGTCAGACGTGGCTGCTCGCAGCCACCCCTCCGGAACTCAACCGGCACACGGCACAGACAGCAGGGAAGCAGCAACATCCATCGAGTGCCGTTCACTTGCCTTTGTGATCGACAAAAACATAGCCGTCGAAGCGATCCCTGAATAGGACTATGTCTTCCTGGTTCTTGAAGTTGATGTAGGCTCTCGAGAACATGTGCGGGTACAAGCTGCAGAGACACAAACCGAGAGCGCTCGGCTGACGAGGCGGCGGCGCCACGGGGGCCCGGCTGGCGGCAGCGACGGCTCCCGGGAGCGCCCGGGCTGGGCCGGCGGCCGTACCTGGAGTCGTTCGCGAAGAACTCGAAGTAGTCGTGCTCGGGCAGAGGCTGCAGGTGCTCCTCCAGCTGCTCCTTCGTCAGGCTGGGCGGCAGCCGGCGGATCACCACCTGCGGCACGGCAGGACCGGCGCTCAGGGCGGCGGCAGCACCGGGGACGAGGCATTACCGCGCCTCCCCCGACACGTCCCGTCCCAAGAGGCCCCCGCAAGCGGCCCGTTAGCGGGTGGAGGTCCCGTTAGCGGGGAAAGGTCCCGTTACAGAAGGGGAGCCCTGTTACCGGAGGGAGGAGGGGCCCGTTACAGAGGGTGAGCCCCGTTACCGGGGAGGGCGTCGTTCCCGGTGGCGCGCAGGCCCCACCTTGCTGAGCGTCTCCTTCTTGTCCTTAGGCCGCTCCAGGCGATCGAGCTCGGCGGCGCCGGCTCTGCCGTCCGTGCCGGCGGCGGGGCTCGTGCCCGACCCTGCGGCCAGCAGAACCCCCGGCCCGGCGGAGGCCCCGCGCCGCTCCTTGGGCCTGGCGTTCTCCTTGTCCTCCTTCATCCTGATCCCGATCCTGATTCCGGGCCCGGGCAGCGCCGCGCGCACCCAGTGACCGCCGCCTCTCGCGAGACTGCGTCTTACAGGTGCCGCGGCCTCCGCTGGACTACGACTCCCAGCGTGCACCGCGCCCGCCACCGCTGATCCCGGTGGGGTCAGCGACCGGGACCGGGACCGGGCCCGAGATCGAGATCGGTATCGGGAGAACTGGGACGTGGGCACGGCCTCATTCCTTGCCAAGGGACTGTTCCCCGGCAGCGCTGTCTCTCCCGCCACCCGCTCGGGCCCGCTGGGCTGTGAGGGGGCGCGGGGCAGGCCGGGAAGGGCGCGGGGCAGGCCGGGAGTGCCCCGGCACTGGGCGCAGGGGCAGCGGCACCGGTACAAGCACCGGCACCGGCGGGATGTGGTACGAGATCCTGCCCGGCATGGCCATCATGGGCGCCTGCCTCAGCGTCCCCGGCATCGCCACCGTCTTCATGCACCGCGTGTGCCACGGCGGCAAGGTCAGCGCGGGGCGGGGCTGCACCCCCCGGGATTCGGGACCCTGAGGCTCCGCTTCCCCACCGGAGCCGCCTTTATCCCTCAGTCCCCTGCATCCCTCTGGTATCCCTTTCCTCCCGGGGCTCTCCTTCCCCCGCGCCCCGCCTTCCATCGGGAGCCCGTGCCCGAGGCCTTAACAGGGAGCTCTGTGCCTGCAGGAGAAGAGGATCGCCCGTTATCCCTACGAGTGGAACCTGCTGGAAAGGGACCGGCGGCTGTCGGGGATCAACAAGCACTATGTGCCCAAGGCAGGTTTTGGGGGCGCTGGGCAGGTACCGCCGGGGGAAGCGGGACCCAGGCGCTGCTCCCCCATCCCCGAGCTCTGGGACGGCCGATGAGGTGGACACTGGTCGCTCTTGAGGCTGTCAGATCTCACTCTATGCCTGCAGCTGGCCTGCCTCTGGGGATGTGCATTTTAATTTTGTTCTAATTAAGACTTGGGTAATTAAATATAGTTTGAAAATCTGCATTTTCAGATATGCCCTCTTGCACATTTGTGGCAAGAATGACACAAATATAACTGTTATTTTTTCTTTTCCAGGGTCTGGAGAGCATAGACTAAGGTGGCAACGCTTTGAAAAATCCATGTATCTATAGAAAATTATTAACTCTTAAATAAAGTTATACATGTGTTCAGCCCTTGTATCTGTGTTACTGTGGTGGGGTGACCCTTGCTGGACACCAGGTGCCCACCAAAGCCACTTTATCACTCCTGTCCTCAGCTGGACAGGGGAGAGAAAATACATTGAAAGGCTCCTGAGTTGAGACAAGAACAGGGAGAGACCATTCATCAGTTACTGTCACAGGCAAATGAGACTTGACTCAGAGAAATTCCTTTAATGTATTGACAAATAAGAGCAGGGTAATGAGAAATTAAATCATAAAACACCTTCCCCCTACTCCTCCCTTCTTCCTGGGTTCAGCTTCACTCACGATACTCTCTACCTCCTCCCTGCTGAGCTGCACAGGGTGATGGGGAATAGGGGCTGTGGTAAATGTCATCCCATGTCTCTGCTGCTCCTTCCTCAGAGGAAGACTCCTCACACTCTTCCCCTGCTCCAGCATGGGGTCCCTCCCATGGGAGACTCCTTCACTAACTTCTCCAGTGTTGAGTGCTTCCCATGGGCTGCAGTTCTTCATGAACTGCTCTAGCATGGGTCCCACACATAAGGTGCAGTCCTTCAGGAACCAGCTGCTCCAGCAGGGTCACAAGTCCTGTCAGCAAACCTGCTCTAGTGTGGGCTCCTCTCTCCATGGGCACAGAGGTCCTGTGAGAGAGCATGAGCTTCCCACGGGATCACAGCCCGGATACATCCACCTGCTCCAGCATGGGGTTGGTCCTAGGTGCAAGTGGATCTCTGCTCCATCATGGACCTGCAGGGGCACAGCTGCCTTACCATGGTGTTGCGCCACGGGCAGCAGGGGAATCTCTGCTCCAGCACGTGGAGCACCTCCTACCCCCTGCCCCAAGGCCTGTTGTCATCCTGGAAGAGATGCTGGAAATTCAGTACCCTGAATCTGCTAAAACATTTCTGGCTTCTCATACAGTACCCGTGGTCCTTTCCCTCTGAAGGGCTGTGTGTTTGCAAGCGCTGGTGTTCAGAACCTGCAGCACCTCAGTGCACCGGGCTGGACAGAGCCTCTGCCTGGCAGAGCACAGACTGGAGGCTGCTTTAGCTCCCGAATTGTCCAGAACGGCAAAAATATGACAAGCAGAGAATCTGCCTGGATCCCACAGCTGTTTTCTCGCTCATACCATCTTCCTTTTCCGGGAGACTGCGGCTGCTGGGAGGCGTTTCCGGGGGCCGCGGGGCTGGCAGGGCAGGAAATGCCGCGGGGTTGCCCGGAGCGGCACGGGCTCGCCGTGGTGACGGCACGCTGCTCGTGCCCGCGGGGCCCCGCACAGCGGCAGGCACAGCGCCGGGCCCGGGCACAGCTCCCCGGGGCCGCACATCCCACCCGGGACCGGAGTGCCCCGGGCGGCCCCCGCCGAGCCTCGGGACCCCCGGCCTGGCCGGGGCAGCGGGGGAGCAGCAGCCGCCGCCCCGGGAGCTCCAATCGGGGTGAGCAGGGCCGAGGTACGAGCCAGGGACGGTCAGGGACTGCCCGCTGCTCCCCATGTTCCTCAGACGGGGCCTGCAGCTCTCAGACCGGTGCTCTCTCAGCGTTTGTGCGTGTATCTCTCTAAAGGTGAAGCCAATGGACAAGGAAGAGGAAAAAGCTGCCAGTGAGGAAAAGGATCACATCCTCCCAGAAAATGAGAGAAGCGGTACAGAGGAATGTCTTCCAGAGGCCAAGGAAAAAGAGAAAGGTATTGTGTTTGCTGTACTAGAATGTGTTGGGGTCTTTCCAGGAGGATTTGTCAGCATTTTATCTGTTTTAGAAACCAAGCATGTCATCAAAAATATCCTGTGGACTACAGCCAAGAACTTCACAGTGGAGAGAGGACGGCAGCAAATTGAAGAACTCATTTCTGTGAGTCACAATTCCATCCACTCAGGAAGGCCACACCTTCTCACTGTTAAGAAGTACGAAAAATTAAAGGAGAGCACCTCTGTTCCTTTTTTAGCACCACCCTCAAGTCAGCTCTACTAGAGAGGGAGTCTTAGTGTGATGCATTTATTCAACAGACATGGGACATTCATGAAAGCTGGCTTCACCACTCAGAATTTCTTGAGGAAGAAGAACTGAAGGACAGCAAGAGGTACCATTACAGAGCTTGCTGGGGCATCCCAACACGCAGAAAACCCATCCCACAAGCAACAGCAAGTGTCTACTTTGTTATAGTGATCTCCAAATTCAAACCTGACGTAAGTACTCAGAAATGGTGTAGATAGACTAGTCCTTTAAGGGACAAGAGTACAGTGGCATTTCTGAGGCAGGGAAATGTCAGGACAGTGGAGAGACTGGCAAGGAGCCAGCAGCTCTCATGAAGATGGTGACAAGGTCTGGACATTGCCAGAGCAATGGCAGGAGATTTGGACATGGCCTGAAAGAAACATGCCATCAGTTAGCAAGGGGAGCAAGGCACAGAGCAGGAGGCTGGGTTAGTTCCCAAATCATTGACTGACAGAACGTGACAAGCAGAATCTGGCAGGATGCTACATCTGCCTTCCTGCTCTTACCATCTTCCCCTTCCAAGCAACAATTGTTCTGGGCAGCTGTAAGAAGGGCTGAGTAGAGGTGAGTTACAGAATGAGGGGTCAGTAGAGAGGGAGTGACACTTTGCTCTTCAAGCTGTGTCAGAATCCCTTTCCTGATCAGCCTGAAGTTTGCACCTGTACAGTAAGCTCTTGCAACTCAGGAGGAAAAAATGAAATAAATTGCACTGAGTAATTTCTCACCTCCAGGCTTAGTCATACTGGACCTTAGTGTTTCTACTTAACAGCTATGGATCCCCAAACAATATTCCGTGGTTTAAACCCAGCTGGCAACTAAGCATCACAGAGCTGCTCGCTCACTCCTTCCCCACCACCATGGAATGGGGGAGAGAATTGGAAGTGTAAAAAAAAAAGTGTAATAATGTAAGAAAATAAATAGAATAATAGTAATAAATTGGAAAAAAACCCAAACTCAGAAAAAAATGCTATGAACAACAGGTGACACAAATGAAAACAATTACCACGTGCCACTCCCTGAGCACCACCTTCCCTCCTGCCCCAACCAAATATCCAGGTTATTTTTGAAGTAAATAGTAGCTCTCACTTAATTACAATGTCTGCTTTTTGAGGGGCTGTACATGGCCTCTGTCCTGCCTCTGCTCTCTTGTAGACCACACCTGTGGAGGTCTTCTACAGGCTGGAGTCCAGCAGGCTGATTCGGAGGTAAATGTTATTGCTCTTCTGTTTTAGCAAGCTTTTCCATTCCAAAACCAAACTGGGAGCTCGATGTAAATAAGTTTGCAGTAATAGCAGAGAAGTGGAAGTTGTCAAAATCTTGCTACATGAAATGACTCTGCTTATCACTAGCTTCACACCCCCAGAGGCATGAATAGCCACCCTGGGGGCATCTGTCTTCTCCAGAAATTTGTCCTGCTTTACATGGGTCTAGGTGGGGGTCTTTATTGCAGCAGATAGCCTTACATGGTGAATAAAGGCCAGCTCTCAGCTGGCCAAACTTGGATTCAGTATTATGCTTACAATTTACTTTCTTTTTATTTCATTCTCCAGGCCAGAACAGTGTCAGTTTAGAGAAAAGTGGCTTAAGGACATAATTGAAAATAAAATAGTGTGCACAGAAAGACTTGCTTCCCGATGAACAGCTCCAATTCACCATCACCAATACTCTGTTGTGGAGAACCAAATAAACACAATGAAGAAAGAAAGGCTCGCTCTTAGCAGCATTTCTACTTTGTGGATACATAAAAAGCATTGAACCTGTGCAAAATCAGCTATGCCCTGACATGGCAGCTGGCTGTGTGTGACAGTCCCTGGCAGGTATGGGTGGGAACAGCAGGATGGAACCAGGTTCCAGAATCTAAATGGGAAGAAGCAGCTGGGTGGGGTCTGCAGTTTGGGAATGCCAGGTCTGTGGAACTCCAGGGAAAACATTATAGGACATTAGGACTTTTATTTTCTTGATACAAATATACAAGACATCTCTGCTGCTAAACTTAGAGGAACAAAACAAAAAAAAAAAAGTAGGAGAACAAAACAGAAACAACCCACCTCTCAAAACCATTTTGTTTTCAAAAACATTTGAGAAAAAGAAGTTCCAAGGGATATCTCTGGAAATACCCAGTTGGATCAGAGAAAACCACATAAGCACTGCCTCAGCAAGGCCTCCAAGCACAGAGTTTAAAGCAAGCCATGTAATACTGCTGAAACAGACCAAAGTAAAATACTACAGGAGTTAAAACAAGGGTTTAATCTAGAACACTTTCATAAACAAAACCATTTCAAATAAATTGAAAGATACATCCTTGTTACCACCTGTGTACATCCAGGGGTTCCAATCACTGCACCAAACTGCACTGATGCCTATGTATAACATAGGAGAAAAAGAAGCAAGCAACTTAGTTCTTCACTATGTGTTTCAGTGGATTGAAGATCAGACCCTCCTATTACTGTTAATTTACACCCCAGTTGCAATCTGCTTCCTCTAAAATAACTGAAGCCCATCTGTATTAAATTACAAACTCATTTACAAAATATTTACAAGTCTGGTTTGAACCACAAACCAAACTCAACTGTTTTGAGAAAAAACCTTAACCTGAAAGACTTATGAGAAAATAGCGAAGTGGACAGTCCTAGATATTAAAACAGGAATGCAGGAGTTCCTTAATTTTTGCTACTGGTGCTAATAGCTTGTTAAAGGTCTTTCCAAGCTAAATGATCCTATGATTAATAAAAATAAGTGGAATTAAAAAAATCACACTTATTGGCATTAGGTAACAAAGCCTTCCCATAGGATTCTTCGGCTTGTCTGATTCAAAGCGAGCGCGGAACATCGACACCTCTAATCTTCCCTGCCTGTTCCTGCCTTGTAGCCTTTCTCTTTACAGGGATTCCTTGTAGATGGTCAACAAACCATCCAAAAAATCTGATGAAAATAACTGTTTCCTTGACACAAATAATACACTCCTGAGGTTTGGCTCTGTTGGGTGAAAGGTGCTGCAGCACCTGCAGCTTTTTTCAAATCACAGCTGGACCAGGTTAGCTGCCACATGGTGCAATCTATGGTGTACAGCTCAAACAAAGCGTTATTTTTCCTCTTTGCCTTTAGTCTTTCTGTAGACCATCTCTCGAAAGCTTGCAAGGATCTTATTCTCTCGTTTCCTCCTCTCCTCCTGGTTGAAGGATGCCAGAGCTCTCTTTTCATCTGCGCTGTAGATCTGGTTCTCTTTACGCAGACGCACAGCTTCCATGCGGCGATGTCTGCGGGGGAGAACACAGGGCCCGTCAGCATGGGCAGAGGGGTGTCAGTGCCCTGTCACAGCTTCCATCCATTAACTGGCCTGAATGTGTTCAGGGGCTTTAAATAAAGATACTTAAGTACTAAGGCCTGAACGACAGGCCCTGAGCCAAAGTTGACCTCTAGATGAACCTTCCAACAAAATGTTTTATTTGTATATATACAAATTATATATATATATAATATATATATTATATATATATATATGATGTTAACAATAATATAATATATATATATTATAATTATACTCATTAACATCATATGCATGTCGTTAGTGAAATATGTAGTGTGATAAGAATATATTTATCTTTCTGCATTTAGAAGCCAGACAAAGGCATGAAATCAGAC
Organism: Dicrurus megarhynchus; assembly: GCA_013399195.1. Lineage (NCBI taxonomy): Eukaryota > Metazoa > Chordata > Aves > Passeriformes > Dicruridae > Dicrurus > Dicrurus megarhynchus. The sequence goes on from VXAD01008737.1 coordinate 101,760, forward strand.
ATCTAGCCTTGTTTGAAGGTATACGATCAAAGCCAACTCCTTTGGTTCCTCCTCGAGCCCTGGCCAGGCTTTGGGTGGAACTCATGAGGAGGATGAAACCAGACATTTCTGCACTAGAAGTTGTGTAAGCCTGTTTATTCTACAGTCTAAAAGCTGGGCCCTCTCACAGCAAAGATGGAGGCCGTGCCTACAGGTGGACACACCACGTAGGAATTCCCAGGTATGGTTCTCCAGTCCTTTGCTGTAACCAGGGCTCCACAGCTGATGTGTAGATCTGCATCATGGTAAAGTATTATAGTGTAACTGGTGATATATCTTTCTTAATCACTCTAGGCAATCCTATACAGTAATGATTAGGTGCATTAGGTGCATTTGTAATTCTTTGCAGTTTTGCACTGTAGCAAATTACATTTACTCCTTAAAGTTGGTATCTGCATCTTTTGTGCTGACCTTGCCAACTGGTAAAACAGATACCTACACTAAATAATCCAAACTGCACACTAACCTTCCCAGGAAGGAGCATGGCAGAGCAAGGAACTGATTTGTGGGGGTGTCTGCTCTCAGGCAGTCAGTCAGAAGCCTCCCCTACCCCCCAGGGTGTCAGCTGCTGGCTCACCAAAATTTAGGTGAGAATCCTGTTGGTCATAGAGAAAAAAGTGCAGCCAACCTCTCACACATTGATTTATCTCCTACTGAAGGACCAGCACATCCCCAGGGCTGTCCACCTTTGAGCCACCTGACACAAGCACCTCCTCATTTGAAATAATTAGAAGAGTACTGCCTGGAAAGAACTTTTGCTCTTGAGGAGAAAGTGTCCTTGAAAAACTTGCTATCCATCTAGCAATGGGGTGTTTAGTGTAGATTATTGCATGCACACAGAGCACCTTCTCCTCCATGCTTGCAAGCAGAGCTTGGAAGCAGTCTTCTGTTCAGCCAGCGGAGAAAACAGCTCTTGAAAATTCCACTGAACCATTGCCATCATCAAAACCATACCTGCTGCCACTCATGACATAACCAGAGCTCTCAAATGATGCAATCTCTTCACTTGTCAAGCCGATTTCACCTCTGCGGGGAATGCGTTTCCCTGCTTTTACATACTCTGCCATGGCTGCACCTTCACCGGGCAGGAGGGCGTGTCCATAGCTAAAAAACCAAAAGTGGTGATTTCCATTAGTTTCAGATAGAGAGAGCCTGAGTTAAACACCCAACTTCCCTGTTCAATACTATATACAGCTGCATTTTTAAACACTTTCTCATTCTTTCCCATATATTGGCCTGTTTCTTCCTTATGGCAACGCTATCTTAAATTATCAGCTGAGTTCATTCTGATGACACTACGAAGTCACAATACTGCAGACCATTAGAATAAAGGCAGTTACAATTCATTTTCTAGGAATCAAGGCTAAAAAGCATAAACCAGACTTTTCTACCCAAATTCAGGCCAAGGGAAAGTCTAACACCACTAGCACTTCTGTCTGTGAGTTTCTGGCCCAGCACTTCTCCCTCTGCATGCCTTATTGTTGCAACAGCCCTTCAGAACAGTAACTTTCACGCTTGATTTACTTGATTTGATCAAAGTACCATTAGAACCGGCTACTCACTTCAAAGGCCTGTCATCCTGAGATGCATGAGTTTTGGGAGCCTCTGGTCCAATCAAACTATCAGCTTCAGTATTTTCTGCAATAATCAAATAATGAGGAAGATTAATCTTGTGCCCATTGTTCTTTGTTACCAGAAGTGTCAGCAACACCTAACAAAGAATTCACAAAAAGGACATCAAAAAGTTTCCACTCAAGTTTATAGTCAGGTGAACCTACTTGACCTCTCAATCCAGAGATCATCCCCTTGAAGCATTTCATCACTGGAATCTTCGCTACTTGAATCACTGGATTCCTTCCTGCTCTTCTTAGCTTTCTTTTTCTTATACTTCTTCCTGTGACAAAGCCAGACAGACATGCTATTTATCAAAATTCAAGATGAAAGAAGGGTCTTGGAGTAATACTCAAATAATTAGTTTCTCATGGCAACTTCTCCCTACAGGAAGACTGGCTGTCTGCTATGTTTCATACAAAATACTTTACAGCAAAACCAAGACAACATATATGTTCTGTTATGACTTTCATAGTGTTAGAAAGTGACTCTACAGGGAGTTGCTTGTGCTACACAATTGTGTAGATTTAAAGAAAATGCATCAAATTAATATTATTTGCCAGCTCTTGCAAATTACCCAAGGTCCTCAGGCTCCCTCCCAAGGCCTTCAAAGAAAATTGAGCTGCCCTCCAGCCAAAAGCACCCAGAATGACACACAGCAACCATGACACTTACTTTTTGGTCTTCTTTTTCCTCTTCTTGCTTTTCTTTTTATCTTCCTCTGCAAAAAGAAAGTGTATCTATTATCAAAAACAGATTATTAGCTATAACTAAGTAGTTTACTGCACTGTGAATAACATGGCATGCCTTTTCCAGCCCCAGTGTTCATGGAGATGTAGGCTCTTTGACTCTCTCAACCCTAACCCTAAGCCTAACCCCATTACTAGGAGTGGTGGTCAAGATCAGAAAGATGTAGGAGCAGCATGGTTGGGGCCTTGCCGGGATCGCCTTGGCATGCCTTTTCCAGCCCCAGTGTTCCTAGAGCTGTAGGCTCTTTGACTCTCTCAACCCTAACCCTAAGCCTAATCCTAGCCCTAGCCCTAACCCTAACCCAAACCCAAACTCAATACTATGGGTTTTCCAGGTCAGAAAGATGTGGGAGCAGCAATGTTGGAGCCTTGCTGGGATCACCTTGGCATGGCTTTTCCAGCCCCAGTGTTCCTGGAGCCGTAGGCTCTTTGACTCTCTCAACCCTAACCCTAAGCCTAACCACTCCCATAACCCTACCGCTAAGAACTACACTAATCCAATTAACCTAACTACTACCCTAACCACTACCATGACCATTACTATAACCACTACCCTAACCCTAAGCCTAATCCTAGCCCTAGCCCTAACCCTAACCCAAACTCAATACTATGGGTTTTCCAGGTCAGAAAGATGTGGGAGCAGCAATGTTGGAGCCTTGCTGGGATCACCTTGGCATGGCTTTTCCAGCCCCAGTGTTCCTGGAGCCGTAGGCTCTTTGACTCTCTCAACCCTAACCCTAAGCCTAACCACTCCCATAACCCTACCGCTAAGAACTACACTAATCCAATTAACCTAACTACTACCCTAACCACTACCATGACCATTACTATAACCACTACCCTAACCCGAAGCCTATTCCCATCAGTAACTGCCTCCACCAGAGTGAGTGCCCTAGTACACACACAGATGGGACTTGTTTATACTGGGAAAGCATTAGCAGAAAGCTCCCTGCAGTATTGGTCGATATGAGAACGTATTGAACAGATCTCTGGCATTAGAGGCCCAATGGATGCTAAATTCAGAAATCCCATTTCCTGAGGCCAGACTGCAAGCTGAAACTCTCTTGTCTTACCACTGGAGTTCTGCTCAGACTCTGAGTCACTGTCGCTGTCCTCAGAATGTTTCTTGCGCTTTCTTTTGGATGCTTTATGTTTTTTCTTTTTTCTTTTCTTCTTCTTTTTCTTCTTTTCTTCTGGAATGTTTTTAAAGATAACATTAGAGAACAAAGAAAATCTAGTTCCATGTATTCCCTGATCTTCCCAAAGCAACGCTCTCCCCTGAGCTGGAGCCCACCCTACCCAATTCCACCCATCTAAGCCAGTGAACCTCCCGCAAGCAGCAGCAGCAGATTCTAGGCTACAGTAGCTTCCCATTTTCAAAAAAGCTGTGCAAGCCAAACAAAATACCTTCTGAGCTAGAATCCGAAGAACTACTCTTAGATTTTGCCTCTTCATCTTCTACTGGTGTGTGCTCATCGGAACTGAATAAAAATAACAGTTTGCTATTTAAAAAACAGTTTGCTATCTGTTTTGTTGTACTCAAGATCAAAGGTACACATATGACCATACACATTTTGAGTCAGTCCTTGCAAGAGAGTAAAATACTAAAGAGCTAATTTAGCCTGGGAAGTGCTGTCAGAACCACAACACAAAAGTCACCTGATCTACAATAAATCACATATTGCGTAATTGGTATGTTGGAATTATTTGGTGGAAAACAAAGTAGTAATCTCATTATGTTGTTTCAGAAAGGAATTGATACAATAAATACTGAAGCACCACGACTAGCACAGGGATAAAGCATTTTTGTAAACTGACAAGTAATCAGTGTTATAAAAAACATGAAGAAAGATTATGCCTTACTCGGGGTCAGGAACTTTTGGAGACAGACCCCAGACTTCAGGTGCCCCCAGTTCTCCAATTCTCTCTCTCTCATTGAGTCTCCTGTAAAGGAAAACACCGCCACTGACGCCTAGTTTGCAACACCCAGTACACAAACATTTTAAGTCCTACCCGTTAGTGTTTCTAATCGCCTAAAGCAGCTACAGTAAGGAAAAGAAACAGCCAGGAGCAAGGACAGAGCTCGCAGGCCGGGAGTCTGGCAGCAGAGCTCCGCACACTGCAGAAGATCGGCGGTAGCAGTTGTTAACCCCCTTACAGCGGGCCTGCCCGCGGGGAACGCACGGAGACCCCGTGAACGGACCATGCAGAACCAGGCCCGGCCGCCCCCCCACCACC
>VXAD01008737.1:106570-141823 GCA_013399195.1 Dicrurus megarhynchus
GGACACGGCTCCGCCACGCTCTGCGGGCACCGGCGCGGGGCCGCGGCCCCGGGAGCTGTCCAGGGCGACCCGGGAGCAGCACTGCCCCGCGGACAGCTCACCGTGCCCCGGTGGGGTTCCCCTTCCTTGCCCGGGCCCGGCGCCGCCTGACACGGCCCGGCCCCGGCAAGGCCCGGTTTCGAATGTTCAGCCGTCCGGCACCTCACAGCGCGGCCTGACACGGCGCTGGCCGCCGGTCCGGTGGCAGCGTGTTATGGCAAGACTGGCAGGACGAGAGGAAATGGCCCAAAGTTGGGTCAGGAGAGGTTTCGGTTGGGTATTAAGAAATTTGTTTCATGGAAAGGGTTGTCAAGCACAGGAATAGGCTGCCCAAGGAAGTGGTGGAGTCACCATCCCTGGAAGTGTTAAAAAAACGTGTGGACATGGCACTTAAGGACATGGTTTAATGGTGAACATGGTGATGGTGCTGGGTTCACGGTTGGAGTTGATGATCTTAAGTGTTTTCCAACCTTAACCTTTATCTATGAAGATGATACAAATTATGTATTCAGATAAGACACCCACTCTCCCTCTTCTGTGAGTGCCCTTCCCCCTCAGATTTGACCACATTGCCACGGAGCTTTCTTAAAAAAACCCCGAGTTTCTGCTCAGCCCTGTGAAGTGCAGTGTAACATCGCTGGGTCGGGCCAGCTCTGTGTAAAACGGGCGTCTTGGACAGCTTCTCCACCCTGGGAAGCCCATGCTGGTTTATGCCGTCTAGAAATGATGTCAGGGTATGTCAGTCTCTTTTTTCACAAATGAAACAGTATTTTAGCTCCCAAATCTACCATAAGCAGCATAAAAAAATCTGTAAGATGGAGGAAGCCTATTTAAATTGTGTATTTTTTTGGGATGCAAGTAACCACGTGCAGAACAGGGAGGGAAAAGTTACCAGAGATTGCCCCTGTGTGGTGTTACTGTTGCCCGTGTCTGTGTGAGGACAGCCCGGTTTCTCCCTTCTTGGGGTGCTGTGCTTATTTAGGCAAATAGAGCTGAATAAATGATGACTAAAACATCTGCCTCAAGAGCACTCTGCACCTCTGTTACCTAATAACGTAAGGTGACTTGAAGTGCTTTTGTACACAAGTTATATAATGCCCATGCAGTACATAACAGCATCTACAGCAACTACTAATGTCAATAAAAAGGGTCGCTGGACTATTAATTCAGTTATATGAGGCTTTATATAATGGGATTGGCAGGAAAAATACTGTCAGAGAATTCTTCAAAGCACAAACAGTGGAAATTAGTATTTTAGTCTTTCAGAAGCAGTGATGTTTTATTTCAAATTCCCACAGTGGAAGAATATTTCTGTCCTTAAATGTAGTCTTAGGATAACTATTGAATTTCAGTTGAAAACCCTTAACTGTTCTGCTTATAAAGTTTAATTTATTTTAATGTAAAATACATGTTTTCATGATGGAAAACGTTACTTTGTCTCTCAAATTTCAGCTCTTTAAAAGAATTTTCTATTCTCACAAACTGGATTTTTTAAAAACAAAAGAGCTCCTCAAATTGCTTAATTGAAAACTTGTTACTGAATTGCATATTTTTTTGCCTTCTCACAAAAGCCTGCACATGAATTTCTTTAAATTTGTACTTCATATTTTCAGAGCCTCCATCCCAGAGTTTTTTTGATCATTTCTATACATCAAAATAAAAGTTGCTCTTGTGTGTCTTACTTATTTTTTTAGTTCCAAGAGGACCACTTTAGGTCTATATCCTAGATGTTTCTTGTCAATATCTCAGATAAAATGGTTCTTTTATATTGTTATTTATATTGTAAGGTTTTTTGTGACTTGAATCACCAAACACTTTCTAGGCTTATCTTAAAATAAAAGTGGAAAAAACAACCCCCAAACGAGGAGATACATGCCGACAAAAAAATGCACATTGAAATTCAGCTTTCAGGTGCAGGAAGATGGTGGCAGCTTCAGTCAAATTGGTTAAGCTGGGGAGAGCATTAGCTCTGTCCTGAGTGCGGCAGTGTGACAGTGGGGTTCAGATTTTATATCTGACAGAAGGAGTTGCCATAGAGAAAAGCTACTGCGAAAAAGGTAAAAGTCAAGGAGACGGTGCAGCTCTCCCAGAGGCTTTTAAATCAGCCAGCATTTCTGTGCCCAAGAGTGGTTCGAACCTGATTTTTGAGATCTGGTGACGCCCCAGGAGCAGGGATGCTTCCAAATCAGTGCTCATCTGTAGCTGTAAATCTTCCTGTTAGTTATTTAGTATTGGAAGAGGCAGTGAGGAGAAGAAAAGTCCTTAAAACTGGAGGATGAAAGGCTAAGAAATTTTTTAATGTGGGCCATCACACATTTTTGGAGGAGAAAAAAAGCACTGGATTAAGTATTAAAACAATTATAGTATTTTTTCATTTAATATAGCCTCCTGTGTAAAAATTACTAAGAACCTGTATCAAAGGAGAAAAGAATTGAAAGGTCATATGAGGAAGAAAAGCCTATCTTTTCCCTGATGAGTGTTTTCTATTATTTATTCTCCTTCAATTGACTCTCTGGGAAAACCTATAAATAAACAGAAACTGGGTTTGTAACATTTAAAATCTGAAGGCTCACTTCAAAAAGGCATTTCTATTACTAACTATACAAATACAGGCGATTTTCTTGGTAGAAGAGCTCATAAACCTGGGCAGAACCATTTAATTGCTGATTTAGTGAAGGAGTGCAGTCATTTCTGCCAGTGACTGTGGCCTATTCATGTTTTTGTCGAATTTGGTAGGACATTTGTTCTTGTCAAAGTTTTTGAATCTTAAGAACAATCAGGAAACCCTGTGGTTCAAGTCCACAGAATGAATAGGGGAAAAAAAAAAAAAAACAACAGATCGATAACCAAAGATTAAAGATATCTTTTATGATCTTGGTGTTCTTCGAGCATTCCTGAGCAGCGACAGTTTCCAAGAGGCCGCACTGTGGATGTGACATTTTGATGGCCACATGTCGAATGTGCCGAGAGTCGCATTTTGTCAAACGTACTTTGTGTCAAAGCCGTACATGTCTGTACAGCTCCTGACAGAGTCTAACACGTGTCACTGAGGTGCAAAGAATTCCAAACAAATGCTCCCGCAGCACGAGCAAGGGTGTTCAGGTTGGGGTTTCAGCTCCCCTCGGTGCTGGGCGGAGGTGCCGGCTACGTCAGCGTTGGTAGGGCAGCGCCAGGTGCCCGCGGGAAGGAAATGAGAGTCAGCGGGAAATAGGGTCTCCGCGGCCTTGTCCACACGGTCAGCCGTAAAGCAGGTGTCGGGGGTTTACTGCCGCCTCCGCCCGGGACACGGAGCGCGGGGGAGCCGGGAGCCAGGCAGGAATTGCCAAGGCCGCAGCAAGGCCCGTGTGCGGGACTCGAGGCGTCCCAAGGCCTGCGGTGGAGCACGGTCGGGGACGCACGGTCGGGGACGCACACTCGGCACCTTGGGGTCCGCAGCCGGCCTCCTGCAGGCGGGGGGCGGTGACGCAGGCGGTGCGTCCCAGCGGCGTCCGGGGCCCCCGGAGCGCCGAGCACCGCGGTCTCGGGGCTGCCGGCGGCGGGAGAGCGCGGGGCGGGNGACGCGCTCCCCGGGCCGGCGTGCGGCGGCCGCGGGGCTCCGGCCTCGGCGTCTCATCCGGCCCGGCCCGGCCCGGCCTGCGGAAATAAAGTTTTACGGGTAAAATTAGAGCCCGTGACTCCCTGTTCTGTATTTTGATGATGTTTTTTGCAGCTTACTGGGGGGCTTTGAATGGGCAGTGCTGACAGATAGGTTACTTTGACTTAGCAGATCTGTTTTGTTACGGTGCTGCTTCAGTGTCTCGGTTTGAAATACAAAGCCATGCAAATATATGACGTGGGATCAAAAAAAGTTTATTTTCTGGGGAAGGAAGTGCACTATCCATAGCGTTTTCATTAACTCAATTGACTAGTAATATACAGACACACAGGTTCTGCTGTCTGACCATAAATAACTTCATGTTATTGGGCTTTCTCATGACAATTTACAGAATTTTTCACAATTAAAAAGAAATGACTAATAATGTTTAAAGCTGCTTGAGGGACTCAAAACTTCCTTCTGCTTGGTTTTATAATTAACCTTTTTTGCTGTTGCATAAGATAAGGTGGTGTTTCTCTGTTCCCCACCTTGTAAGAACAGAGGATATATTCAGAATTCCACTTACCTTGTGTAGAAGGTGGAAGGACAAACAACAATAAGAAACAAATTTGCGGAGTGCAGTAGCACATAATCTTCTGAACAGTATCTCAGATCTGTTTTTTTCTAAAGAAGGAGTAGACAGTAAATATGTGAACGTTGTCATGCAGTTAAAACTGTAAATCTGCATTTTTACTAATTTGATATCTTTTGCTTTCTCTTTGTAGGAATGGAGGGGAAAAAACTTATTTCTGCAACAGACACACAGTATTCTAGTGTGCTCCTTCAGTCTTTGAATGAGCAACGTGGCCATGGACTTTTTTGTGATGTTACAGTCATCGTGGAGGACCGGAAATTTCGAGCTCACAGAAACATCCTTTCAGCCTCAAGCACTTATTTTCACCAGCTTTTCTCAGTGGCTGGTCAAGTGGTTGAACTGAGCTTTGTAAGAGCAGAAATTTTTGCAGAAATTCTTAATTATATTTATAGTTCCAAAATAATCAGCGTTCGATCTGATTTACTTGATGAACTGATTAAATCAGGGCAGCAGCTGGGTGTTAAATTCATAGCTGATCTGGGCATACCTCCGGCCGAAGGCAAAAATGTGCTAAGCGAGGTGAAAGACAGTGCTTCAGAAACTTCAACTTCTAGTCCAAATCAAAGAGATGCTGAAACACAGGTAACTGTAATCAGGCCAGATAGTCAAGAGGCAACAGATGGGATGCCAGTTATAACACAGTCATTCTCCTTACATGGCATAGAATACGAGACTACAAAAATTACAGTGAGTGATTCGGATGATGAGGATGATGATGTAATTTTTTGTTCTGAGATTGTTCCTCCAAAAGAATGTACTAAAGACAAAAATGCTGCAAGCCAGAACCAGCCTTGCTCAAGTCCAGCTGGAGCTTCTGACCAAAAATCCTGTGGCAGTGGTGGCTCTCCCCATTTGACAAACACCACAGCAGCTCAAAACCTCACTTTGTCTGCCAGTCAGCTAAGCCCAAACCAAACACAATCAGGTGCTGAATCACTTGTCTCGGCAACACCGCAGCATTTTACTCCTAATATCATTGTGCTAAACAAGCCTCTGCTTAACTCATCTATTGGTGCCAGCTCCTTGCATCAAACACATGTGACTCCTACAATTAATTTACTTGAGGAGAACCAGCAGCCATCCAATAATGGCTCTGTAACTGAAGTAGAAGCAACTGCTGTTGATGATGAAGAGGTTGTTGAAGATGATGTTGATATCATTAGTTCCTCTAGTCCTGGTTCGGTCAGCAGCAGCTCTTTGGTTCAGCAACCTGCTGTTCCTAAGGCAGCAAGCACTGAAGGATCAGGTGTACAGAAAAAACAGGTTGTTACATTTTCACAAGAGCCATCTGCTAAACCTGGAGAATTTAAAATAAAAATCTCAGATGTCCTTTCTGGAAACAAAGAATTAAGTTCGGGTCTAGCATCAAAGAATGTGGCAGATGGGCAGAAAATCATAACATTAGATACAGCAACTGAAATAGGAGGCTTATCCACAGGCTGTAAGGTTTATGCAAATATTGGTGAGGATACCTATGACATAGTCATCCCTGTGAAGGGAGATTCAGAGGAAGCGGAAGCCAAGCCTGATGACATGCCCAGAAAGTCTGGTGATGAATCTCCCAAGGGGAAACGCATGAAAGTAAAGCACGATGACCACTACGAGCTCATAGTGGATGGCAGAGTCTACTACATTTGTATCGTGTGCAAGAGGTCATACGCGTGTCTGACGAGCTTGCGGAGACATTTCAATGTCCACTCCTGGGAGAAGAAGTACCCGTGTCGCTACTGTGACAAAGTTTTTGCTCTTGCAGAATATCGTACCAAGCATGAACTTCACCACACCGGGGAGCGACGGTACCAGTGCTTGACGTGTGGCAAATCTTTCATCAGCTACCAAATTACGGCCTCCCACATAAGATCAGTTCACAGCCAAGACCCTTCCGGAGACACGAAGCTGTACCGGCTGCACCCCTGCAGGTCCCTGCAGATCAGACAGTACGCCTACATTAGTGACCGCCCCAGCAGTGTCCCGGTGATAAATGAGGGGGGAATTGTCTATCGTGTTGGCTCAGGGAAGGATGGCACTGAAGGAACAACATCCAACCCTCCAGCTAAACAAATCACCTGGGATGACATTTTCGTTCCGCAGGGAAATGAAACAATTTTTAAACAAAACCCGTCAGAGGGAAGTACTGAATTTGAGTTTGTGATACCAGAATCTTACTGAAATGTTTTAAATGCTGGAAAAAGGGTTCAGTGCAGGAGCATTGCAGCTGTTTTAGCTGAACTGTTGAAATTGCTGTAAAATCAAAGGTTAAAGGCAAAACAAGTTAACTTGTTCTACCAAGTTACCAAATGGTAGCACATAGATGGACCGTGTTAACTGCAGTGATTTGTGGAAGCAATTAATCAGAAAATTTACGTGAATAGAGAGTAAGAGATTTCTAAGGCACTGGCAGTGTTTTCTGGTATGTTAAATTTGATCAAAACATGAGGATTTGTAGCTTGAAAATGTACGATTCCTTCTAAAGAGCTAGAAATATTTCTAAAATAATTGAGGTATTTCCTGTACCCATACTTACCATGTAAACCTTTTCTTTCATGTTAGCACTTTAATGCTGAATTCTGTTTAGATGTTAACTGAGAAAACAGTAAGATTTTTTCATCATAGTATCTTGGTCATGGAACCATTTAAAAAAAATAATCCCACAACTCGCATTTGTGAGCAAGGGGCCAAAATACATGATCCCCTACTACACTGGAGTAGTCTATTTTTGAGCTAGCATCTTAATTCTGCTTTTATAAATCTTACGAGCTATCTGTCTTCATGCAAAAAGTCTGGTCAACAAGCAATACTCAATTAGGGCTAACTTGAACAAACTTTACTTACACTTGGCAGTATGGTGAGCAAAGTACTCAGTGTCCTGGACCATGATATTTTACTCTTTTTGCAATAGGAAAAAACCAAGCCCCACAAAGCTCAAAAGGGAAGAAGCTTAGAACAATTAGGAAGGAGATAATTTTACCTTCTTAAAGCTTGAGGAATATTGTTAGGTTTTGTTACTGCTGGAAAAAATGCCAGTAGTTAGGTTGATATAAAGTGCTGTTCCTTTTTTTTTTCCCCTTCAAGAAGAAGGGCTTCAGTCCGGAATTTTAAAATTTATGATAAAAAAATATTTTTTTTTTTTAGCTGAAGGCTTCTCAGAACTATAAATTCATGTAAGTGCTGTATTGGTTTAGCACTGAGACTGCTGAGGATCTTGTATGCCTATTTGGCTAGATCTTCAAGTGAAACAGGGATTTGGATTTCCCCCCACACTTGCCCTCATTTATACATTTTGGAAGATGAGGACTAAACCAACAACCAGAAAATACCCTTTATCCACCATAACTCACTGTATAATTTCTCTGCAGTTGTCTAGTTGTCATTTGTTTCCAGGTTTGGGTTTATTATGTTGCCCTTTTATTCTCCTTGCAATTGGTGCCTGTTTAAGCATTTAGAAGATGAATTAGATGTCCAACTTGATCGGGAAATGGTAGATCTGAGAAAAACAGCTGTTTACTGGAGTCATAGTTTAGCATTTCAAAGTTAGTGACTTGTTGAATTTTTGTAAATGGTAATATGAAAACTCCTCAAGTTCTAGAGGTGACTGAGAAAGACTGTTGTGCATAGTACTAGTTATGGAAACCTTTCATTGTTTAAATTGCAGTTACAGGTTTCTCTTTTCTTTTTCATGTTTTAAGTAAGCATCTTGATTTTATGATTTTCAAAGTTAAAGGTTTTAGACGTATAGTACTCTAGATAGAAAGGCACTTAAATGGTAAATGGTTCAAATATACCTTGAGCTACAAAAAGGATACCAGAAATCTGTGTGAGCAACGATGGGAGGAGGATTTGTTTACCTGGTGCATGTAACACTCAGCACTTCTCTTTTGTCAGCCAAGAACATGATATACCTGATTATTTCCAGATCATATTGCAGATTCCTTTGAATACAATGGGTACTGCTTTAAATGTGGGATGTAACTGAGGTGGCATTTCTGCAGTCAAACATTATCCTCATGTGACATGAGTGTGGATTGCCTGTGTCGGCACAGGCGGCTCGGCCGCAGCTGGCTGGTGCTATGGTGGGACTTCCTGAACTTTGTGATGAGACAAATGCAATGTTATTTTTGTTATTGACATGACACATGTTTAATCACAGAATAGTCTTGAGTTGGAAGGGACCCACAGGGATCATAGAGTCCAACTCTTAAGTAAATGGCCCGTATGGGGATCTGGAATTAAGCATACATTACAAAGTGCAAAATTAAACATAATGGCTATCACTATTTGCTGCTGATATATTTAAAACCTTAAATTAAACTGTGCCTAGTAAAGGTCTCTTTTTGGAGGAAAACTGGAAAATTAGGGCTTTGTAACTATTTTTGCTAGAAGACTCGTGCTTGCATGTGTCTCAGGGTCTTCAGTTTTCCTTGGAAGTGATTTTTGATATCCAAAGTCCAGAGGTATGTAAAGCATTTTTTTAATTTCACTTCCAGTATTTATTGGTTTGGAAACATTTTAAATCCATTCTTTTAAAACTTTTTATGGGGCCATGAGTAAGCTTTTATATTTAGATTTCTGGCTGTTGCACTTATATTTGTGGTTTTGTTTGTTTTTGTAAGCATTTAACTTCCAGTTTAACTTAATGAAAAAACTTATGTAAATATTAAGAAATTGGCTTTGGGATAATGGAAGAAAAAGGTTGAATCTGGCAAAGCATTTATCTAGAAATTAAAAATTTCAACAGACTAAGGTAGCAAACCTCATAGTCATTTATTGTGCATATAAAACCATTAACAGATCTGCTGCAGAATATGGTAATGGTGGCTGCATCCTCACTGTCTGGTTTCTTTGGGGATTCATACCATAACATTCCACTATGTGAACTAAATAAATATTGAAATAACATCTGCTGCTTATTTATTTTGTTCTGTTAAGGCATGCAGCTTATAAAAAGATGCAGAAGCTGACAACTATATACATTGAATTCTGAGTTCTACAGCTATTGCCTAGGAAATGTTCCATGTGAAACATTCCTTGGTTTTCCCTGGTCTGTGATGTATATAGTTGTACAGTCTTTCCTTAACATACTTTTTAAAGTTGTGTTCAACTTTTCATTAATCAATACGTGATATTAGTTCTTAGAGCTTTCTATGGCAAAAATAAAAAAGTTTAATTCTAAAGGTGGGTGTAGTATGTTTCTTTTTGATGGCAACTCAGTTTCTATAGTCTAACATGTTTGTAGCTTCCTTTTCCAGGTCTTTGGGAATAGCAGGGAACCCACTGTGGGGGGGAACAAGGATAGGTGTTTTATTTGGTCCTTAGTTTTGTTTTTTTGTTTTGATACTGTTTAATTGGTTTTGTTGAACACTTTCCAAGAAGCAAATTAGCTCGGGAACTGCAGTGTGTTGTGAGCTGAATGCTGCGATAGATGAGATAGATGGGAACTCTCAGGACAGGCAGAGCTCCTGTGGAACAGTCTGACCAACTGCTGGCAGAGCAAATGAACTCAAAAAAAAAAGTACCTAGTGACCAGTTAAATGTACCTAGTGACCAGTAAAACGTACATAGTGACCAGTGCAGTGCTTTCATCTCACTCATGGTTTGGGCTCCTCTTCTTACCAGCTGCTGACTGCTTGATTCATAAGAGTTCCATTGTTGGTGACCCGGGGCCAACAGGAAATAATTGCTTACTTTGTGTAGACTTCTTATTACATGTAAGGAATGCAATTTAATAAGTAACATATCGAATTATGTTCTAGATGCCTTTATTTCCCTGGCATAGGGCTTCTACCTCGCTCTGCTGACACCAAGGAGCAGCTGACATCATCAGGACAGAATTAGGCCCAAAGTAAGCAAAGGGGACACCGAGACTCCACTGGTTGGATTATTCAGATCTGTGTTAAGTGAAAAATCAGCAGTAATGACTTTACAGTGCTTGACGTCAGGGCACCATGTTATGTGGGTAGAACTGCAGAATTATCAAATGTGGGGGCATGGAGGCCTTCAAAACAGAACTTAAAGAGGTTTTGGCTAATCCTGGTAGAAATATGTCTCCAATATAGTGAAAAAAGATGGGGGTTTTTTTGCTTTGTTTTTTTTCAATGCAAATTTTACTCACTTTTTTAAACTAACCTTAAAGATGCTTGTAAAACAGGAAGGTTGCTAAAATGTAAAATAGAATTGGTAAATGTTTACAAAAGTCACACAATTTTATTTAACTTTGGCAAAGTAATAAAAGGGTACATATGAGTCACAAACTTGACATTCTCATAAGAAATGACAAATACAGTGCAGAATGTTGCGGTTACATTAAATGCTTAGTTTTACTCAAGCAGAACAAAACAGGTAATGCAACAGAAAATACCACCAGTAATTTTTTTAAATGTGAAAATGTACTTGTCCTTTTATAGTGAATTTAAAGCAGCAATGTAATTTTTGCTTAAATATTCCTTAGAAAAAAAAAGAGAATTTGGATAATTTCCTAAGGTTAGTATTTGTCAGCTCAAAACCGATGACACAATTATCTCTTAATTGTTTCTCTGCCACGAGGTTATGTTCTCTTCAGGATGTTCAGTCCTGTCCTGTGGTGTCCCCTAGTCCTTCTAGCCCTATTTAGTTGACAGGCACAAATGGTACAGTGTTTGTCAGAAGTGGGACAGGACTGTTAGCTTTTATTTCAAAGATATAGTAATAAAATGTTTTCTGCCATTAAATTAATGTGCCCTTCTGATTCTAGTTTTGTGGGGAGTTTCGTCAAGAAAAGTACTGTTGGTTTTGAAATTGCCCATGATCTCGTTATCAAGATTTAATTCAATAAAATGTAATATAAAATGGATGCCCCAGTATATAAATTTATTTCCAGTATGCAAATTCATAGGAGCTGCACTTCAACATTCTATAGTAAAACAAAATGCCACCAGGATACGTTCTACATACACTACTGCTTTAAATCCCATGAGTTGCATTCCTTTCTCCAGCTGTTTATTTTCCCTTCTTACTGGAGAAAAGTCACGCTTGCTTCTGGATAAAGTGTCATCCCTTAATGAACTAATATACTGATTAGTATTTGACAATGGAAATGATAAAGTTAACACATAGTCTAGCCTAAAGGCTTTGCAAATGCATAGGATTAAAAACAGCATTATAAAGTGTGGGTGTACTTTGAAAAGTGAGATCAGAGACTTCAGTGCTTGTTTTCCATGTTGACAGCATTTTAAATTTTTTTTTAATAGATTAAAAGTCGGTGCCACAGTTTAAAATCCAACTGGACTTTTCTCCCAATGCACCAGCATGTATTCCATTTTGATGTGAAAGCCAGATTTAACTTTTAGGTACCTTTTTGTCTGTGTCAGTTGCAAGTAAAGGTAGGCAACTGAGGATTAGGGTCAACAAACTGATGCCAAGGAAATTATATCTTTAGGAAATAAGGAGAAAAATGTCAATGTTGTTTTTATCCCTGAAGTAAGCAGTTGAGAACACTCAGGTTGAGCAGCTCAGCTCCGAACACTGTCATCTGAAATCACTTCTTGGAGTAGAACCACACTTTAGAAGTCAGCGTGTCACATATCAAAGCTGACCTTTTGTTATGCAGGATGCATGCAAAATCTGCTGGAATCTAGATCAATCAGCACAGTCATCAGCTGAAGATTAAATGAAAGTCACAACAGTAATTGCAAATTCCTCAGTTTTGTCCTATATTACAGGGTGTTGAATTTCATCCGTATGAGACTTATATCTTGGAGAACTAGTAGTGGGTATTCCTTATGTGCAGCCCATAGTACAGCTACTAAAACAGTGCTTATTCAGGGTGCTGATTCAGTCCATTAAAAAAGTTAAAAGTACAAGCATAAAAAGAAATTCCCAACTGAAGAAAAAGTAAACAAACAACCAAACAGATAAATAAATAACATTTTCACTGCACTGTTTCAGTGACTTGTAGACAGTTCCTGATGCTCTTTATAGAAATACAAGGACAGTTTAGGCAGTGCAACCACCCAAACTGTTTGACTTCAGCATTACTTACACAGAATTCAGACAGAGACAACTCAATTTCATCTTTTATCTTAAGAAGCAACCTAAAATAAAAACAGCTTGTCCCCCTGCCCAAAAAAAGCAATATTCTGATTATTTTGCTACACATACATGAGACTATCCTATGCTGTTATCCTTTTCAATAGGGTTACATTTTGAGGCACTCTCATAGTTCCTCCCAAAATTTTTCCAATGTGTTGGGCCAACTAGTGATGTGAGCTAGGTCCTGTGTCCCCCCACTGAAAATCCCAGCAGCTGGAGCCCAAAGGCCGAACAAAACCAGTGTTGAGTCATGCTGTCTGCAAGCACCCTCATCTCAAACAGATTGATAATCTCTAGCAACTATTGATCTTGGCTACCCTTACTTCAGCTTGGCACAAGATGGAGTAAGGCAGACCAGAATCTGTCATCTGTGTTGGATCACTTTATTAAAAATCAAGGACTAGATGAACCAAAGAGGGTGAAATTTAGGTCACCTGCCACTCACTGACTCATTAAAACATCAGATGTCACAGGCCATTGTTAAACTTCTGAAATAAGTTTCGCAAGAAAGGACAGTCCAGTCTAATATTTTTATTTGCAATTATCTTCTGTATTCTCCTGCTCCCTCCCACAGTAAAATATAAATACAAAATATTCACAATTATTTAGATGGCAAATATTGTTTTTCTTCTTTCCCACATTCTTTATGGTGTGTAAGGTGGTGGCTTTTCGAAAGGTGGGAAATACGGCGGTGAGTAACGAGGCGGCGCATTAGAGGCCCACATATAGCTGGGAGATGGTGACAGGGACTGGGGGTCGTCGGAGAGGCCAGAAGGAGTGGAGGCTGGAAACACGCTGGAATGCTGCAGGGAGACAGCAAAGGCTGTAATGTAACCACTTCCTAATGGAAACGACTTTATCAAAGCGGTATTTCATTACCAAACAGTTCAAAATTAACATTTCAAGGTTCACCTCTGCAAATCACGTACATACAAGTAACACTTCAGATAACTTGTTGCATTCAAGGCAAGCACAGCCTGTAAGTAACAGAGTTGCAAAATGAGGCTCCTTAGATCCAAAATTGAACATATTTTTAAAAAATTCTCATCACTCCTGTGTGCCTGCTGCATTTCACAAAGACTGGACAACTGAAAACTGACGAGTTTTCTCAAATCTTGGGTTTTGCACACCAGCCAGCAGCAACAATGAACGGGCTGCTCCAAAAACCAGAGAGCTGGGTCTGCCATTTTAGGGTTGTGTGTGAAAGCCAGGTTTTTGCAAGGGCCCAGACTTCCTTAGGAATTCTGGTGTGTTGTTTTTCTCCTGTGAAAAAATGTGTGGAATGAGTGGGAAGCATTCTTGCACCAGAGGGGAGTGCACCCTTTGGAAGGGATTTGAGAGATAAGGCTGGGCTTGCTCCACGTGCTGTAGGATGGCAAGGGAGAGGGGTCAGGGTGGTACAGTCACTGCTTGGAGTAGAGTAGGGCCCAAGGCAAGAGAGTCTCCACAGCCAGAGGCTCAGCTAATGCTCCCATGCAGGCCTCAAGTTCCCTGGAAGATATGCAAGGCTCAGATTTGGAACTTCATTTGAAAGAGGGACTTGGTTATATTAAATTTAGACTACTTGAATTTATGCCCAGCTTTTGTGCTGGCTCCTAAGCCAATACCTGTGCTCACAGCAGTGAGACCCAGAGACTTTGATCCATCCAGCTGAGCTGTGAGTGTTAGCAGAGCCCAGCAGTACTTCCAGTTAAAAAGCAGGGAAATCGCCCCTGCTGAGCTCTCTGCAGGTACTGGGGCTGCCACACTGACAAACCCTGGCTCAGACAGTGCTTAGAACCACTGAGAAAAGGACTTTGCAGCAGAGCTTGGTTTGGCATGCACTGAGGTTGGCATTTTTGTAACTGCAGGAAGTTACACAACACCAGTAACTGTCCCAGGTTTCATTAATCTCAAAAATGAGTCAAAAATCTGTATAAATACACCCTAGAAGTTCTGTCATAAGTGTTCAATTATATTTAGGAGCCCTGACAACAGCATTGTCTAGTGGCACTAGCAGCAGACCCAGGAAGGTTTAGATTCATGTTACCTCTAATGCACGGCTCACATGAGGGACGTGGTGGCTACCACAGAGCACACCTCCTAGTTGATGTTCTTAAACTCTTGCTAATAAAAAAAAAGTCTCTAGTCCTGGTGGTTGTGCAATGTGTTAATTAACATCACCCCTGTGGTAACATTCACCTGACAGAAGAGCTGAGGAGGAAATGTCCTCATCTGCTTCAACAAGGGAAAGCTGATGTTGACAGCAAGGTTCACATGAAATCACCATTTCCATAGCTCAAAGAGGAAGGGATGCTTTACAGCAGAGGTGATGTTTGCAGGGACCCCTCTTAGGCCATCTGAAGCATGTGGAAAATAACCACAACAAAATAGCTTTTCAGGCATCATGTGTCTTCAAGACCTCAAATAGCTTGTTTCCAAAAGCTCTTCTATTTCTCTCAGACACAGTAGTTGGCCTAATAAAATCTAGGACCTGAACACCTGGCTTGCCTCTCTCCTCAGAACACTGCAGTGCCAGAGGCAGTGTGTATTTTTAATGCAATCTCCACCAGCAAGTGATAGGGAGGCAGGCAGGCAGCAGGTCCTCTTGCTGTCGCTTCAAGGACAGCTTTCAGGAAAATACTGCCTTAGTAGAGAGAGCACTGCCAAGGACCAGTGCCTAGGAAGAAAATTTTGGTATTTTCTGCAGGAACAAGAAAATTAAACTGTGCGAATGACAGGAAGACAAGCCCGCAGAGTCCTGTAGACTGGCTGGATTTAACCTTGCTGCTAAACAGGGAAACATCCTGTAATGTTACCCACCTGAAAGTCATAAGCAGAGTAGGGAGGCAGGTGAGGAGTGCTGTGGTAGTAGGAGTTGTAAGATGTCACTTGTGGCCTGGAGTAGTAGGTCACTGAAGGGTGTGCATTTTCAACTGTGCAGTTCAGCGTAGGGAGGGAAGGAGTCTATGAAAACAAAAAGAAGAGCGTATGAGGCTGCAAATGCAGTCAGGGAAAGCTGACAGCTGAATGAAAGCAGAAATTATTTAAAGGAGCACTGTGTGTCTTTAGACCTCAACTCTGTTGAATTGGCAACTGGCAATCCAGTTCCCTCTCAGGCAGCAGCTAGGTTCCAAGGTAATTTCATTCCACAGCCACTTATTGTTTCCTCTCAGATTCCATACAACAAGCTGGCAGTAGCCCAGTGCACACCAGTACTTACACAAAACAGGTTTACATCTTCACAAGTAGGACAAATTATTCAACAATTCCAATTACTCTGTTATTTGGTGCATTTTGTGAATTGCTGTTCATTTCTATACATTTTTGCAGAGGTTTACAGGCTCTCTGCTGTGGATCAAATCTCAAAGGGCTATGATGCACAGCTGGGAATGTGCCTCCTATTTTATTTGGGAAGATACTGGTGAGTCTGAAAAGAGTTCAGAGTTCTGAAATAAGGTACCTTTAGTGCAGGGCCCAAGATTTCTTTGTAAGAAAAACATACAGCCAGGACAACAAATGCTCTTTTCTGTGTGTCTCTTTTTTGTATTATTCCAAATGAGTCACAAGAGACTGAAAAAGGCCCAAATGTATCTGTTGAACATTCAGTTCTACCCATTCATTTGTGCCGTCTAGAACAAAACTGTATGGAAGGTAACAGGCAGCCTGGTTAAGTGAGGGTATTTCAAAGCTCACATTGTTAGAACAGCATTTTTTTTCATTATCTGAAGTTTGGTTTTGATCCTCAGTTCACCCTCTCAGGTTCTGCACCGTGAAGAAATTAGATGGAGAGTTTCAGCCTAACACAGCTGCTTAAACAGTCTGTAAAGCTCAGACTGCTACCATAAAATCAACAATTAATGAGCAACCACCACATATTTCCTTGTAGAATGTGAATGCTATGAAAAGGAAGATCAATTTTCAAGAAAGAGCTTATTTTTAATCATTCTGGCATTGCCAATGCCTCCATGAAGGTTCCTTTTGAAAATACAATCTTCCAATTCTGTTAATCTTTTCTAACTGTGCTCAGGTGATGACAGGAAGATCAGAAAAGTGAATCACTTCCACTTTTTCATTCCGGTTATTTCTTGCCCTTCTTTCCACCCTGACTGAAGAAATGCATAGATCATTTGCATTGAAATACCAATAGCTCTCATGATTATTTTTAAAGGCAATTTACCTGATTTGTTTTCTTTAATGCATAGAGAAATTGATATCCTCTTACCATGTCTTTAAAGCCTCCAAGTATTGCTGCTGTAATGATCCCTAGGAATAGCCCGACTATGTTCAGAATTGTTGCCGACCAGAGCAAGTGGTAAAGGTGGATGATGTCCTGGCAGCTGCTGACATCAATGTATTCATAGTACCCTCCAGAAATCTCTACCCTGCTAGATTAGGAAAAAAAACAACAGTAATGATAAAAAATATGCACCACATATCATAAAACCTAAGCAGTTTTTACTGCTGGACAGTAAAATGCATTCTGCAATTCAGTGATAACCTGGACCTTACTACCGAGGGAGTGGGGATAAAGCCTCCTAGATCCCATGCTTGTGGCATCCAAGATCTCCCTGTACGAAGGGCTTGCTCTGTTCTGAAACAAATGACTTTGTGTCTGAACCTGCCGGTTATTTCTTTCATCTGAAATCTCCACAGAGGTCCTGGAGGCTTACCAAGGACAAACCGGTCTTGGAATTACTCTGGGAAATCAGTCTGCGCCCTGAGGACCAGCAGCTGCCCCCCAGGCAGTGCTGGCTGCTCCTCACAGCCACAGAGCAGCTGGGTGGGAAGGGCACAGGACAGCACAGCTCCTGCCTGGCTCCAGAGCAGCTCCAGCTCCGTGCCCCGCTCCAGCCCCAGCCCCTCACAGCTCTGCAGTGGCCTGGGCTGGCTGGAACCCCGGCACCTCGTCTTCCTGCTCACATTTCGAACCTTTTCCATGTGCAGAAAAAAGACACAGAAAACTCGGTCAAATCTGGTTAGGTCATTATTTTGCAAAAGGAAAAGCAACTCCTGCAACATGTGGGCCGAAGTCTTGCAGCAGAATTCTTCAGGAATGACTTCTCTCTGACTGCCGGGTGGGGAACAGGCTGGCCTTCAGCGCAACTTACCAGATATAGTGGCCTATAGCAAATACCCCTTCAGAAAACATATTTATCGGGGACAAACAGTACCAAGAGCTTATGAATGACTTATCTCTCAGCTCACACACAGAGTTAGGCTCAAAGTGCATGAGAGCTTTGAGGAAAGGGGGAAGAACCGGCTCATATTTAAGGTCAAGAAGCAGGAGATCCAGGTTCAGCTCCCCAGCAGACTCCACGAGGCCTGCAGGAAACTGCCCCCTTTCACAGGAGTCACCCTCCTCTGCTCATTAGTCAATTTCAACCTCTTTACCCTATTTATTCCCACATCTCATTTTAGCAGGCTACTGCAGGAGACACTGCAACGAGGAGACAAAAACATCAAGCAGAATCGAGGCAGAGCATAACCACAGGTTGCAAAAACCTGTGCGTTGGCTGGCACGACCTCTGTGTAACCCGAGCTCTCACCGTGACCCTCTAACAATAAAACCTGTATGTGCTGTTTGCAAGTGCTCGTTCCTATGGAGATGTGTGAGAGCACAGCTCTCTCAGTGAGCCTTGCTGCACCATAAAGAACATCCCACGTTGCTCAGAATGTCCTTATCAACGGGAAGGGGCCTGCCCCATGCTGCCAAAGCCAGGGTTCCCAGCATCAGGAGGAATGCAAGATTGCTGTCACTTTTTCCATGATTTCCATCCTTTACATGTGCAGTTACCAGTCTTGAGTGTCCATGCCTCTCTTACTGAGATACCAAAAGAACCAGCACCTCCTCAGCGCTGGATGTTTTTGTGGCACTAAGCAAGATTAAAATAGCAACAACTGATATCTTTTATCAGAGAGGGGAAAATGGGTCAGGGACAGGTCCCAGAACCAGGACTGGGAAAAAAACCCAAAAAACCAACAAAAACAAAAGAAAAATAAATACAGAAAAGTTTCAAGCTTTTCTATTCCAATGAGTTCTCTCTGTATCGCTCTCTTCAGCTAGTAAAAAGGGATTGTGTTCTGTAAACTGCTCAAGGAAAGCATGAGCTTCACGCCTCTTTCACACACAGAAAGTTCTACAGAAACCAGGGATCACACCTACCCTCTCCCAACAGCAGCTTTTGGTCTTCCTCCAGCACAGTCAATGATTTAAGTGGGGGCCAGCCCAACTAAGTACTGTGAGAAACACTTAACCTGAAGGAGCCCTAGGCAAGAGCCAGCAGTAAAAAAATCAATTTATTAATTGCTTGCTGACACACATTGGACGCTCCACAAGGTATAAGCAGTGCATGCTGTAAATTAAGCTGGCTTAGGCACAGTAGCCAGATCTCAGTGGTGTGATCACTCTGCAGTGGTTCTTGGTTGGTAACCACCTTCTGACTCATTGCACAGTGCTGGTTCACCTTTCCAAGCCCGTGTGACCATGAAAGACATTCACTGGGCAGAGAGGACACTGGTTTATGAACACACAGAGGGCACCAGCCTGTGAACTCTCCTCCCTGTCAGCAGGGTGGGGAATGGAATGGTGGCAAGGTGAGGAAGAACAGTGTCCCAGTTTTTTGCATCTTCAATATTCTAAAAGAAAAAAAACCCCAGTGCCAACAGAGAAGGGAAGGTGTTAAGACAAGCGACACTCAATAGGTGGAAAACCTGAGGGGGACACCAAGCACAAAAGCATTGGAAACTCCTGTGCTCCTTCATTTTTCCAGCTGGGCTGGCCCAGAGCATGCTCACCCATAGCTGGGATAGCCTTGCTGTATTTCACACCCACCTTCACTTGGTTAGCTTTTGTCTGGGACTCCTTGTTGCTAACAAACGCAGCTTAAGGTCCCTTCCCACAACAACTGTCATTAACTGATACTATCCTGCAAACAAGCTGCAAGCTATTGCACACTTGCATGACCACTGCTCGCCCTTCCCATGGCCAGGAGTGGCATTTTTGGCTTACTTCCCACAGTTGTACAGGTCACAGCAGAAGCAGGTGTTGGTTTTTATTTTCGGTGTGCAGGGGGCACGGCGCTGTGGGTGACAGACCGCCTGTGTGAATACAGAAAAAAAAATACGTAAAGCACAGAATGACACAACCCCCAAACACAGTTTCTGCTGCTGTTTGGCCTCCTCTACATGTAGATTTCTCAGTGATCTCCACATTAGCCCCAGGCAGATTTTTCTTTCCTTATCTTGCTCCTACAAAGTCCTCCATTACCGGAACAGAGATGCACTAGACTGGAACAGACCAGCGTTTCCTTTCACTGTGGGGAACCCACAGACAAGCACATGCCTGCAGAGGAAGGAGGTTTTGCAACTCTCACAAGCAGCCAGGGCGTTGCTGAACTAATGCAGCTCACCCCACAGCAAGGGAGAGCAGAGAGTTGTCAATAGCACGATCCAAACTGAGAGCAAGATTCCCACAGTGGTGCAGAACTGACCAAAGTGGTTAATTGTCTGCCTGTGGGTGGTAACACACATGGACAGTCTTCGGCCTGAAAAGAGAGTGGACCACACCCACGCTGCTGTGTAGTACTTTAACTTTGCACCCTCAAGCAGGCATTCTAATTTGGTATATAGTGGTTATTCAAAACTACCTAGGGACTTGTGGGGAAAGCTCTGAGAGGCAATCAGTGCTCGGCAAAGGCAGACAAAGATGTCCACACACACTATCAGTATGTGGTGGGATCATCCATCCCCAACAGGCTTCTCTTTGGAGAAGACAATAGGAGAGGAGCAGAGGCTGGTACTTGCTGCTCATGTACACAGAAATTACCGCTGTCTGAAATCTTAACCCACCACCCTGCTCCTATAATGAGCTGAAGATCTAGAGAAACTGGTGAATTTTCCTGTCCTACGTCCCCCTCTCTCCATCTGTTCCTTCACTAATGAGGCAGTACATGGAGCAACTCGCCTCCCGAGTCCTCCCAGCATCCTGTTCCCACCCCAGACCCAGCCTCCCACGCCCTCCTCACTTTGCAGACCTCCGGGATACTGGAGCAGCTCCCTGGCAGCAGGTTCCTCCACCTGCACCAAGAAGCTGGTCCCTTCACAGGACACAGGAGAACCTGCTCTCACCTCAGGTGGGGTTGTACTCTTGGAGTAGTACTGACATCGCCCTGCGTACAGCGGCCTCAGATCCTGCCAGAGAAAAAGCACCAGGCTTAGCCCTGCAGCAAAGCCAAAATCACCCAAAGGGTCTGGGGAAACAGAGCAGGCTTTAGAGAGACCCTGATCTCACACCAGCACCTCAATACAGCAATGGCTCTGCAGCCCCCAGCCCAGCCCCCTGAGCCCTGGGTGATGTTTAACCCTGGTCCTTGGAGGCATGAAACTGTTACAGCCAGCATGGGAGGTGCAGTCTCTTAAACTGGGCTCTTTGGATGATGGTGGCCATCCTGAACTGAAGGATTTCTTCCTCATCCTGCAAGACACATCCCAGGTCTGCCTGACCTATTTCTGAGGGTTCTTCTTGCTGAATCACAGCAATTTTACGTTAATTGTTGGTAAATTCGTCTTTCCTGTGCTCTTCTGTGTCTTGTGGGAAAGCTCTGGCAGATCATCAACAATCCCGCCTGCAAATATGCATTAATGCCTCCCTTTGGGGCAGCTTGATTTCCAAGGCAAAACCTGAGGGAAAGCAATGCCGGAGGTGTATCCACATCCGTGAGCCCTTCCCAGGAGCAGCCAGACTGGCTCTCCAGGTGTCTGATCCAAAGCTCGAGTGGCACAGCAGTGGCAGCAGCTGGCAACAGGAAGAATGCTGTGTGCTGGTGCGGCAGAAGCACGTCTCCAGCAAGCTGATGACATTTTTGGACTGTCAGGTGGTAAAGTGAGGCCAAAAGCCCATCTGTTCATCAAGAGGCAGAAACCAAAGCCTTTGTCATCACAACTGCTCAGCTCTGGTTGCCTCAGACACCAAGGCACCTCAGGAGCCAGCTGGGAGGAGCTGCCAGCTCACGCCACAACCCAACCCATGAGGTCACACCCTTGCAAAGGGGGTCAGAGATGGCCCAGACTTGCTGGTTTCGTCCAGACACATGGACACTCATCACACAACTGAGCGGAGCTGACCTTTGCTCTGTCAGAAAATCCTGTCATCCAGCCACCTTTCCACCTCTGGAATACTCAGGGGCCAGAAAGAAGAGCCAGCTTCACAAGGAGCATAGCTAGCCAGGTGACACACGGAGTTTCCATTTCATGGGTAATTCTGACCTTCTGAAATTCCTTTCTGTTCTCATACAAATAAACTCTAAATCTGTCTTTTTAATCTATTTTTGCCAAAAATTTCAAAGTCATCAAACTGCAGAGTTGCAGAACAAAAAATCTGTTTTCAGTTATAAATTTCAATCAAAAAGCTGAAATGGAATTGTGTCCTTTTATTTCTATACTAATAACTAAAGCTTCTGCACATCCCACTGTGCTAGTGATTGGTCATGACAGCAGTAGCTCATAATTTTTTTAAGTCACCAAATGGAAACAGAACCTACTGCAAACGTTTCCTGTTTATACTGTAATGTTGCAGTGATCTTTGTATCAAATTGCTTCCTTCTACTACAGCATCCAGTGATTCACTCTGCATTAAGAACTAGCTCTGCCTACATTTAAAACAAAATAGACGTTACTGCTCATATTTTGTCCCTTGGCAATAGTTGTAATTCACGTTACATCTTAAGTGTTCTGATACTCAGTAAACACATAGCGCCAAAAAAAAAAAAACCCAAAGAAAAGCTTTAAGATCTCAGTGCTTTTCGCTAATTTTAAAATATTTTTTAAAAAAAGATAACATTTTTCTAAAGCTTTTGATTTAAAGCAGCATTCAGCACATGATATATATTTACAGGGTTTGATGTGGCCTGATAGAGGATTGCAGACACCATCACTTGTTTTCTTAGAGTAAAAGCATTGCAGGACCTGTGTTTTCCTGGAAGCACTTACTATGTGTCTGGCAGCAAACACACCGTCTACTATGGCACAGCAGAATGCAGCGATGACACCAAAGCTGATGAAGACGATCGATGCAACCAGCTGAGAAAGGAAAACAAAGCAAAGTATCATCTGCCTCTCCACAACCAAGTGATTAGTGCCCTCTCCACAAGGATATGTAAACCACAGTCAAAAAGCCCTCAAGCAATCAATGACCCAAATGTTTGCCCGGGCTGCACAGACTGGTCTCTCTGAAGGCAGCGGGATGTGATGTGCGTCTGCTCTGGCAGAGTGGCAGGAGTAGGAGCATTATGCCAGACTGGTTCTCTGGGGACTTGATAGAGTAATGCAGGTTTTTCCATTACTCCAATAGGCTAAACTTGGGCTGAGAATACACCTCCTCTTCTGGCTGCTGCTGTCCTTAACTCTTCCCTGGAGAGAAAGGAGAGAATTTCTTCTCTCCTCACCCCAGAGTGCTGTGGGGAGCTGCTCCTGTGAACACTTACTGAGCTGTGAGGATGCAGGAGACTGCAGTGTGTGAACCTCTCTGCTGGGACTGCGTCTTCAGGGAACAGCACTTGGATGTAGGCGCAAGCACAAAGCCATGAGACCAGAAGGCAGGTGACCAGCCGATGCCACCGATGCTGTGCACCCTCACGGCAGCCTGGCTGGGCTCCTCGGTGCCAGGCTGTGGCAAGCACAGTCCATCCAGCCTCCCACTGGCTTGGGGGAGCTGCAAGGAGAGAGATTTCCCTCCACCTGCAGCTTGAGAAGGGCAGTCAGACAGGCGTGATCCTCTTCCACTGGCCCCATCCTGCCCATTCTTAAAATTAGGGTGAAAGCATTCAGCAGGTAAACCAGAAATAATCTCCGATCCAGGTACGAGGAACAGTGTCTATTCCCACTGTGCCACTTCAAACACCACCTCTGCCAAAGAGCCAGTGCTCAGCTGGGGGAGCTGTGCACCAGTGCTGACACAGCCCCTCTCACACCTGAACTCAGCTCAGCTGCTGCCAGTGGGCTCCTGACCAGCTCCTCACACACAGAGCTCCCAACACTGATCCCAATCTCCTTGGCCAAAGCACCCAGGGGATATGAGCAGGGCTGCAGAGGGAGGGCAAGCGCAGCATTCAGACAGACACACTGACAAAAGGCAGCTTGGGGAACAGCTTTCAGTATTACTTCATATATATTGAAATACATTATTTCAGTATATTTACAGTATTTCAGTGTAAAGAACTGGAAGCTCCCTGGTGGTTTTCCAACTCTGGTGATCACAACCTTCAAGCATCAGTTGCTGGCAGCTGTTAAAAACTGTTTCTCCACAAGTACAACGGTGACTCTGGTCATGGGGGAAGCTGTGAGCAATAGTAAGAATCACTACAGCACAAAAACAAAACTAAGTTAGCCTGGCCAGCACTGACAGGTGTCTCAGGTCTCCTGACATGGGGATGTTTGTTTTAAAGATCCAGGTACTAAGTTTGCTTGAAAACCTTGGTTCCTGACACTGCACAAGGCTCCAGTTTTCAGAAAGACAAGCCAAACCCCTTGACAAATACAATCCAGAAGGATCCTACGTGTGTTTTTGAAGTACCTGATGATTTTTAGGTTAACCACACTGGTGTTATCTACATCTCCCTAAGTGAAAACTGACCTTGTTCCAGTAACCTCCATGTACAGACCAGATCAGCTTGAACAATGACTGGAGATGGCAGCGGGCTCACCTGGGACAGGGGAAATGGCCCCTGTACAATTGCTTACTTAAAAATGAGAGAAAATGAAACCGTTTTCTAGATGAGGCAAGTATTCAAGGCATAGACATTAAACCTGCAGCACCAAAGACAGCAGGCTGTGAAAGGATCCCAGTGACCACATGAGCATGTTATGATCACAACAAGCTGTTACTGGAATATTAGCTAGATGCTGTGCCACAAAGTACTTGCAGATGGCAGCAGGTGACAAGTTTTCCAGGACCAGACCCTACACTGACTCCGTTTCTGTCAGCTGTAAACTCCTGCATTTCTTGCCCACTCAGCCCCACCCTTTCCATGTCTGGATCCCAACTCACACTACCCATTACAAAGTCACACTGTCTCACTACCAAACCAGTGAAACCATGCAAGGGGAGAAAGTCCAGTCTTGGTGGAAGAAATTAGGTTTATGGCTTAGGTTATTTAGTAGCAAGTTTAGTTTTTCTCAGTACTGTCCTTTGGTTCATACACACATGAAAGAGGACATTCTCCCTAAATAGCATGAGCCTTAGAGATGGGAAGTGAGCCAAACACTAAATATATACAATTAGGGAATTTGTCGGTCATCTCTGCTCGCAGATAGGAGCTGCTAATATGGTGGTTTAAAATAAGTACAAGGTTAATGATATTTTCATAACAGCCCTACCAAGAAATAAGTATCTGATGCTAGAAATGGGTTTGCTCACTTTATTTACATAGCTTTCTCCCTCTCAAATGTAGAAAGAACAGCCTGAAAATCAAATACTGAGAATTTATGACAGAGAAAAAAAACCAAACAGCAAATAGAAACATACAAATTAATTTTAAAAATCCCAGTTTTCAACTTGCCAACAAGATTTTTGATTTGGCGTTGATAATACTGTTACTGTAGCAAGCAGAAGTCCCTCTCTAGAGCTGTGTGATATTATTGATTGATCTTCACTCACGTAACTCCAGATGAAGTCAGTCACACCGAGTAGCATTCAGACAACAAAAGACAAACTGGGTTCGGATAGTGCAGGAGTGTCCTGGGCTGAAGTTGCCTTTAGGTGATGGTACAACCCCACATGGGCTGTGAAGCTGCTGGATCTTGCTTTTCCATGGCACAGATGACTGCCATAAAGGCATGTAAACTGCTGACTCCTCACTTGGAAGCTGCTGAGCGGGCAGCAGGGTGTGTGCCAGAGCTGCCTGCGGTGCGGGCAGTGTTGCTGGGGAGCATGGCTGGGCAGCACTGCTGGGCAGCTGGCCCTCCCTGCGGGCATAAAAGCTCTCCCTTCCCTTGTAGAGGCACGGCATGGAAGTCAATACACGTGGGTGGGAAAAACCAGAGAGGTCTGTTCCTGTCAGTGGGCTGGGGGAAGTGAGAAGTGCTCCTTCAGGTTAGCTCTCCCCATCAGCCACACTGGCTTGTTCTACTCCTCACACTCCCCAGTCACCTTACGGACGGAAAAATGCACAAGAACACAGCTGAACAAGTTGCTTTTGGCTTTTTCTGCCCTCAGCCACACAACAAGCCAGACCAAGGCTGCCTTTTAGCAAACTAGGACACTGGGGAAGTTCAGAGAAGACGAAAAAAATAAATCCTCCATGGCCAGCGGTATTATGGAAACACGCGATGGACAAAACTGCCACTGCAAAGTGCTCCTGGGTAAGGAGGACAGGTGACTAAAGCACAGGGACAATAAGTGACAGCTACTGTGTGTCCTCTCTGCGGTCAGAGCGCAGACACACTCGCTGCCAGCCCAGGCAGCAGTGATGCAATCTCTGCAAAGCTGGGTCATGAATGTTTTTTAGGACACAAAATGACAGAGAGATGAAAAGAATAAGCACAAGCTACCCAGAGCTCTTCAGAATAATCAAACAAGTCAGAGCCACATTGTCACTTGTGGGCACCCCTGTGAAGAGTCCAGGATTGGCACAATATGGTCATCGCTCAACCAGACACTGACATGCTGCTAATATATGATGAGCAAGAGGCTGAAACCCTGCTAGGACAGAAAGAACAGGATATGTTGCTCTTGCAGAGCCAGGGCAAAAACAACAGAAAATATCCACTGGGAAACTCACCTGCCCTGCACCCTGTCTGACTGTGGGAAAGGCAAATGTCATCTCTTGCAGCGTCTGCCTCACCCTCTCCTCCTGCTCTGCAAGGAGCATGCCATTTGCAAAGCAAAGGCAGCACAAAGGCAGACTCTGGATTTGGACAGGCAAGAATTTCTCCCATCTGCCTCTGCAGAACTTGCCTTAGCTTTGGTCAGCAGCGCACACTGCTAATCTGATCCCTGAGCCCCTCCATCCCTGCCAAAGCAGGCAGCAGCCCAGCGGGACAGGCTGCAGGGACAGCATGACCTCCCTCGGCCCTCTGTGGCCTCACACGAGCAAGGCTGGAGGGATCTCGCTGCCAGAGCTTGGGGCAACCACCGGGGAGGGGAATTGCAGCCACTCCTGAGTGAGTAGAATGGAGGCAGGAGGCAGAGTGCCCACTGGGTGCTGCTCCTAGGCTGCCAGAAACCATCTCCAGTTCTCAAGAGGTATGCAACACTACCCTGGAAGAGTTAGGAAAACCTAAAATAATACTCTTTATACACAATATTTGAATTACTGTCATTTTTTTAGAGAAGTTTTTATAAAAAACTTACCATTTGCCTTTTGTTTTCTATCAAGTTTGATCCGATTATTCCAAGGAACGACCCAAAACCAAGCTGAAAAACAGTGTATTGTTAGCATTTAGATCAGGATGATACCAAACATATTTTACAAACAGATAGAACACAATTAAATCCAGAAGCAGCAAAAGAACATTCCGCTGATGTGTGAGCAACTCTTCCTTCAGCAATAAATCAGTGGAGTCTCTCGCTAGCAGGAACTATCAGGTGTACCCCACATATGACACTAAAAGCATGTGTAGAAACCAAAAGGATGAGTTCTGAATTCCATCCCCCCCAGTGATGCTGAGCAATGGCTGGTGGATGACAATATGCATTGCTGTCTTGGAACAACCCTACAAACACTCAGGAGCCTCCAGATGCAAACCTAGCAGGACCACAGCACTAAAACCTCCAGGACCAGGTTTCTGTGACCTCAATGAGCATGTGAGCAACCACCTCAGTTTTCAACTCAGAGAGTTTCTCAATGTGAAGTATGAAATAAGGGAGATTTATACTTTGGAAGATTTAGCAGTTTTCTGTCTTCTCTTACTCCTCCCTCATCTCCAGGGGTGAGGCTGCATCAACCAGGGTGTTCTACCAGAAGAGTTCACACTGGCCCGGCCAACAGAATAAGCTACCACAGCAAAAGCATCTTTTCTTGCTGCTGCAACTGACAACACTTATTTCAGCTCAGTGAAGTCAGCTAGGAGAGCAATTTCCCACCTCCTTTCTCCATAGCCTTAAGCTACACTGCGAAGAAGTTTCTAAGACAGAGCACACCTCAGCCAGGACAGAAACAGGGACTTCAAGCAGGAACCATGGACTAAGAGGGGAGATGCAAAAATAGTATTGTGTCACACTGAGAAAGGTCTTTGGTTGGTGTAGAGCATATCCAACCCCACTTCCATGGGTTGGCAAAATGAGAAATGCTGGAAAAGTCCTACAGTTGGATCTGTCATATTAAGGAGGTACAAATCCAGACAACAGGCCAGGGGCCAGTGAAGATCCATGTGAGAATGCCCAATAACTGGCCAACTCCCCAGGAAGAAGAACAAGGCATGAGACAAGCTGTAGTGAGTCAAAAATGAGTCAACTGACCTGGAATCGATACTTTAAGATCCAGGAATAGAAAACAAAGGTACAATGATTCCAATACTAACAGGCAGAGGCACGTGCAGAGATTAGCAGATGCAAACGTGATATCAACTTGGGCTTCAATCTTCCCTTGCCCTGCTTAAGCCCAGCAACCCTTGGTGCAGTGCTGCAGGCAGGGAGGGCAGCTGGCTCAAACAGCAGGGATTAAAGTGGAGCAGCTGATCAGGCTGCTGCTTCCCCACTGCCTGGCTTGCACTCCGAGCTTGTGGAGACCACAGTCCCCACATCAGGGACAAACTGCCATGGTGGGAAGCACAGCAATGAAGCCAGGGGCTGCTTACCACTGGGGTGGCAGCCAGGCAGGGCAGACACCCAGGGCACTGCTGAACTGCCCCACACTGACCTGCCAGTACTTCTGGGCTTATTATTTTGCTCAGCTCAGGCAAACAACACCCCTACCTTCCTAAAGTAACACGGGATTTATAGTTCAAGCCCAAGCAAAAAATTTGGGAGATCCAGGCATTAACAGTGATGTGGATCCAGGTGTAATTTTCAGTCTGGTGATACTTAGCAGAAGGAACCTGTGTGGCAACACATACCTAAGGCAAATGCTCAAGAAAAATGTTTTGTGTCCCTTGAGCTTTAAGGGAAATATCCACATGGTGTTTCAGAGCAGCCTCAAACCAAAAGGTGAAATGCTTTAGATAATTTAAAATAATTCAATAAGAAGAAATCAGAGCAAGGTGAAGATCAAATAAATTGATGAATTCTCGTTAACAGGAATTCTCATTGCACTAATGGAAAAACTACTCATTCTCCTATGGATGGGACAAAGAGATCTTAGTAATGTTCCTCAGTTGCATCATTTATTTGCTGGTGGATGTGATCCCCTGGGATGTCTGTCTGAAAGGAGGACAGGACACAAAGTGAATGTGCTTTTCCAGAGTAAAGCCCCAAGCCAAGATCCTTGGCAAGGACCCATTGCAGAAGAGGTTTGCCAGTGAAAGCCTAAGAAAGGTCAGTCATTTACACAGATTCTGGCAGCTGTTATAACTTGGAGACAATACACGTATCTCACAGTCTCAGTTCCATAGGGGTACTTGTCCTCTGCACCTGAGCATTACTCTTGTCTGCTGAACATCACTGTTGTACTCTGGGCTTCCCTGTCCCAGGCCAGTCATCCAGCCACAGCCGAGGACATTTCCACAGAGACATAGCTAAGGTGTTCACTGATGTAGTTGTGAAGGTGTGGGTGGTCATGGAAGAGGGCGAAGGCAGCCTGGCTACAGGATGTCACAGAACCCTCTGCTTCAGATTCTCCAGTTGTATCAATGAGGAACTGAGCTGCTTGGGAAAAAAAAACAACCTCAAACCCTCAAAAAACCCAACCAAACAAAATCCCACTGATGTGTGGAAGGTCTCCAGCGCCCAGTTCTGTCCTTCCTTCGAAGCAGAGGCCTGGGAAGATAATTCCCTGCATTGAAGCATACATTTTTGCATGCTTCCTCCTTGCACAAGAGGTGTTTGCCCAAGAAACACAAGTTGAAGGAGGAAAGAAGGGTGATTTAGGCATGGCAGCAATGAGACATCGGATGTCTGAGTTCAAGAAGAATCTAGACAATGCTCTCAAGCACATGGTGTGATTCCTGGGGTTGTCCTGGAGTTGGACTTGATGATTCTGATGGAAGTCTTCCAACTCGGAATATCCTATGTCTTTATGATTTTATTTTCCATAAGATGATTCCAGACATGGAACTGGTCCACACACAGAGAAGTCACCCAGCATACAAAGAGACTTCTGGCTCTGTCTGCTTGAGAACAACTCACCAAATACTCATTCACTGCAGCCAGCCCTTTTTCCCCAGTAAAGGGAGAAATCCCAGCTTGTTATGAAACATCAGCTATTTTAAGCACCTTCTGAAGCATCCAGCAGCACACTGAAATGTTTTCCTGTGCAGCGAGACAGGTGAGGTCATCACACATTTCTACAGAGCAGATTAATGAACCTAGAGGGGGAATTTGGTGACAAACACAAATTGCGAGGGTGCCTCTGAATAAAGTAACTTAACGCCCTTCCCAAGTCCAGGAATTCATTAATTCATTGAGTAGACTAAGCCTTAAAAAAGCGTAAGTGATGCTGATGTTCCCGGACCATAAATAGCTCCGGAGATGTCAAGGGGACGTGAACAGCAGACTCTGCCCATTTGCATCAGTCTGCAGGACCTGCTCTGAAGCATGAGGTTCAATTCAGGCTGGCACAGTGCAGGGTGAGTGTGGAGAGTCTGGAGCCAGCCTGTCACCTTTCTCAACACCTTCCTTCTATACTTCTCTTTAAAAAAGATCAGGCCTAAATGCAGGAGATACTGGGACAAGCCAGAAAACCTAAACCAAAGAGTCCCAACATAATCTGTAACAATGTTCCACACTCTAATGGCTGTAAAGGGGCTTTCTTCAGTCGTAGAAGAACTTGGGCACAGAAAAGTATGAAGCTCCCTGAGATCAGCAATGCATGGCAAATAAATCAAACAGCAATAAGGCAAGAACAAGTTTCCACCTGGTTATCTGGAATGGTTTCAAGCCTCCAAATTCAAAGCTCCAAACCAAATGTACAGCATCCTACACCAGGAGTCTCTAGCTGGGGCTACTGGCTGCATTTAATCTACTGAGACACCCAATTTGATTGCAGTTCAGTGCTTCTTTTTCAGCATGTCTTAGACATGCACAGGAACAGAGCAGGATTTGCTTTCCAGCTCGTGTTAGACCTCTGCTCATGCCGGGAGGGTCGTGACGCACTTGCCCCTCATGCTTCTGTAGGAGAGTATACATCTAATGGCAGGAAGGCTGGACACCTGGGGTCTTCTCTAAATTAAGCCATTTGAAGCTGCAAGATTGTTCTTTCCCATTTTCAGCTGCTGACAACAAAAAAGAAGAAATGGATGTGCTCGTGGCTTTGATGTACGTGCTCCCCTGGCAAGCTGCCACAGCTCCTCATCCAGGGACTCCAATTTGTTAAACACTTCTGCAAGTGAATTTTATGACCACAAGTTCACATTACCAGTATTTCAAGACCTGGTCTCTCAACTGCTTTTGGCAGTATGGTCCTTCTTTACCTTTCTTCTGCCTGGGCTTAGTGCTATCTATATAAACAAAGAAATTATAAAGCTGCTTCGACTGACATAAAATCTATTTATCTGTCTCACCACTAGCTCAAAAGCATATTATTACCTAAGCTCAGAGGAAGTTGCCACTTGGATGGGATTTCTGCATGGGAATGTGCAGCAGGTGCAAAATAATAATAAAACAAATAAATCAAATGGTAATGAAGTAGCTGAGCAAAATATTCAGGACAAGATCACCCTTTATAACATTTTCAGCATTACAAGGGACTTTGCACGCAATACATTTTCTAGACCTACCTAGGAGTTCTATACTTACAATAACCCCTGGGTAATAACCTCCAACAGTCACATTTTGGGTTCTTGTTGTAGCAGCTAGGCCCACCGTTAGAATTAATACTGACACAATGAGGAGAGTCACAGTTACGTAGAGGGAATTTCTTTTTCTTCTATTGAACGACCCTAAAAACACACACACACACAACAGAATTTGCTGATTCCATCTGGGGAGAGTCACAGCACCACAAATTTCTCCTCCCACCGCCAACAACACCATGGTGAATTTCCTTTCTTCCGACTTGAGAATATTTTTGGGCTTGGCTGTCACTTTTCACCTTCACTAACATGCTTTATCAAGCGTTACTAGGGCATCTGAATCCACAGTCACTTGTCATTACTCTGACGTAGATGAAGAGAGCCTTAAGAACTGCAACTCTGCGAAGCTCATTTAGATAGATTGGAGTCTCCCAGCCCCTCTGGCCTGGGGCAACTGAGCTAATGAGAAATATTCATATTAGACATTTATACACTCTCTGATCTGCCCACTTACATCAAGCTAAATAACCCCACTGCATGCTGCTTGTTTTGAGGGGGAAAATTTGACTGTAATCATAAGGCATCCACAGTTTTCCATGCAAATGAGACATCACCAGTAACAGCCACTTCTCCCTCTCCTGTAGTATCATCCTCTACTTTCAGCAAGGACCAGGTATTTTTAGATGCTTGAATAATGAATTTGTGGATTAGTAAAACTCATCTACAGCTGCCTGATGATGAGGGGTTTTTTTCTTTTCTATATTTATAAATCTCCCAAATGAGCATAAACATAAAAAAGTGATTCCACCAGCCAGGAGGAAAGCTGGCTGCGACACTACGCTCAGCAACATCTTTAGGGGAGTGTTTGGTCTGCATGTGCTTTGCCATCTTTGTGTCACTTTGTGGAACAATCCTTTTGATTGTATTTCATATATAATGTAGATACAACCCAGCACCTGTGAGAATGGCTGGTAGGATAATGGACTATAGGGGCCCCTGCCACACTCCCTGTGGGCTGCTGGGGCCACCCTGAATCCCATTCCCACAGCCTGGGGCTCTCCAACAGGCCCTGGGAGCAGGTAAGGGTATTCCCACCTCAGAGGCTCCCAGCACTTCTCTGGGTGTTTTGGAAAAGGGCAGGAACATGTCCCAAGGGCAAGGAGGAGCTTTCACCTTTGCTGAGTGTATTCCCTAAAGCAAACCACCTTGGGAATCCCCATTTGTCCAGGGGCTCCCTGGCAGCTTATGCACAGAGAGATAAAACACCTGCAGAAAGGCCATGAGGGAAGACTTGGTCAAGCCAAACACAACCTCCTTGTCCAATTTCTCCAGAAAGAGGAGCATACCAGGCCCTGTTGGGCAGCTTTTTGTCCCAAAGATGCATGTCCCAGGTGCCCACAGGCTCTTCTGTAGGGTCTGTGTATATATGCAGAGCAGATAAAGAGATCCTTTCACCCCAGCAGCTACACTGATGCAGCCATACCAACTGACACACGCTGCTACAAAGATCCCTCTTCCTCCACATGGACAGCTCTCCACAGGGAAAAGCACAGCAGCTCCCCACTGCTCCTCCACACCCGCTCCAGCCTGATCCAGAAGCTGTGCTGCTGGCAGGAGTGCTCTCTCTTCATCCTCTGGGCTGGCACAGCTGCCATGGGCATGGGGCTGGATTTCACCCACAGCGACCAGACAAGCTTGAAATCACAGACAAGGGCTAAACTTGGGGCTTAAATGCCCAACAGAAGGAGGTCACAAAATCACAGAAGGGTAAGGTTGGAAAAGACCACTGGAGGTCATCTAGTCCAACCTCCCTGCCCTACATGAAGGGCAAAAGAGGTTCATAAAAAAAAGCACCATCCTTTCTGACTGACCTTCTGTCTCTGGAAGGAAAGCTCTCCACCCACAAACCTTCTGCTCATGTTCCAGAGCACAGGTCTGACTGCACCACTGGGACGTCACTGGTCCTAAGAGCAACGAGCCTGACAACTGTTTAGTCTTTAGCTGGAATAAATAGCTAGATGGTTGCTAATTAAAAAAAAAAATTAAATAACTGCTAGAGAACCCCAAGATCCAGGCTGGATATTTTATCAATGATCCTTAGTCTTTCAAGCCATGTTTTACAGGCTGGAGATAAAGGTACTTGACTGTTTGCTGCAGGTCATATCTGGGGCTGTGCTCCTGAATCTACCAAATAATAATATAAAATCTAGTCTTCTAAATCATTCAAAAATCATTAAGATGTTAAGCCATTCTGTATGTGTTGCCTCACAAATACTATCATGGTGCCACACTTCAGTTTCAACGTAACCATTTAAACACAAGTGTCCCACAAATGTCTTAAAAAATCCACAGGAGTGGGACCAAAACTGCAGAAAATTTGCCACTTCTTAAATAGATTGGTTCTGAAAGGAGAGAAAGGATGAATCCATCTTGCTCCCATGGAATTACCAAACTTCCGATTACTGCTACAGCTTGGCTGGCAATCGAGCAGAGGGTAAATAAGCCCAGCCATGTGTTCCTTACACAGCTCCCAGTGTGCACGGTCGGGCTGTGGGGGTGCAGATGTTTGCAGGGCTGG
This sequence comes from Dicrurus megarhynchus, assembly GCA_013399195.1. NCBI lineage: Eukaryota > Metazoa > Chordata > Aves > Passeriformes > Dicruridae > Dicrurus > Dicrurus megarhynchus. The sequence goes on from VXAD01008737.1 coordinate 140,345, forward strand.
GTGGGTGCTGTGGGCACACGAGCGTAGCACTTACACACCCAAACCAGCGCTCCTGCACTGCCATCACAAATGCTGCAAAAAGTTACATGAAGACCACTCTAAAGGAAGCATCTTGAAACACCATTTATAGATGCTGTATTTGTTTCAGCACCATCATGGTTTTCACTCTTAATTTCTATGTTGTTTCCCAGTTCAGGACTGGCACACACCAACATTCAATAGAGAAGAGAAACAAGGTTTCGACTGGAAAATTTCTCTAAGCTTTTCAATATTTCCCATAAGATTAAAAAAAAATTTTAAAGTTTTTATTTCAAGTACTGACAAAACCAGCCATAACCTTCTAACTTGATTTTGAAGAGAGATGTGAAACTGAAGAGATAATGTGACTACCTTCACTTCAGCTCTGTAATGGGATATTAATTACATTTTTTCCTTCTCTGAAAACACTTTGCAATGCGTGTAGACAAAAAGTGGTTTTGTACTTCTGTAAGGATGACTGCAGCTGCTTCAGCGTACATGGACTCATACCCAGTATCTTTCTAGTAGCTGCTGAAGGGCTGCTCCAACAAAATCCTCTCCCTCAACATTAATTTCTGCTGAAAGTATTCCCCATCAGATAATTTCCCTCTGGGCTCCTGAGCTTGGTATAGTTCTATGCACAGAAGCTGAGGTACGGCAGCTTTGCTATTTCTGCTTTTAAGAGACAGCGATAGCCTTTTCTCTGTGATTTATCCCAAACAGATACCCCAAAACCTGCAGTGCTTACCACAACATAGGTAGACAAGGTGATCCAAAACACTGTGCTTAACTCTGTTAGGGAGCTGTAAAGAAATTAATGCTATCCATAGCCTGGTTATTGCTTTTGCTAAAATGGCACTCCAAACGGGCACTGGTTTGAGAATGATCATTTTTCTTTTAAGCATCAGAAACATCCTCTTGTTATAGTTGCCCTATATAAGCCACTCTAAAGACAAGGCTGTAGTAGGTTTTTCCAGATTACTTTAAAAGTTTGCAATAATGCATATCTTTGAACTGCCCTTGATTCACTTTTTTTTTTTTCCCCCACAGTTATTAGAAGAAAATGGACAAGATGGCACAGAAACAGGACCGACTTCTCCATCTTGTTCTTTGGGGGAAAAGCCAGAAGCAAAGAATAAGCACAGAGTAGCTCAAGGAAGAAGCCAGCTCTAACTTTTACCCCGGGAGAACCGGGGGCAGATAGCACCGAGTCTCTCTCTTCCCAGCCCCTCTCCTTTCGTCCCATTTTTCTGCTGAAAACGCGTCACCGTGGGAGCTGTGACCCCACAGCTCCGACTGCGGGCCCGGCAGCGCACGGGCGGGGGGCGGCGGGGCTCCTGCCCGGCTGGGGCGGTGGAAGGCAAGGGAAATCGCGATTAGGTACGAGGGGTCCCCGACCTCACCGGGGGATGCGGGAGGGCAGCGGCCGCGCTCCTCCCCGCTCCAAAGGATGCTGCCGCT